>OZ035880.1:71326107-71926107 GCA_964034835.1 Muscina levida
GTGTGGAGGATTCTATTTCCTTGATGCACCGATGGGTTTTGATTTTGTTGATTTTGGAAAATGTTTGATCGCAAAACATATCGCGTTAGCTACTGCATCCTCCTGTATTGCGCAACTCTTTTGGGTGTTGCAGAATACCGCAATAAATTGCAATTTTCTGAGGACCGCACATGTAATATCAAGATAAAAAATGTTGCAAACATGCCAAATCATAATGAGGAATGAGTGTATTTGGCACACAAAAAATTGATAGAACACCTTAATTTATAAGATTTAAGAAACAATACATGATTGAGTTATCCTTCTTCAATTAAATTAACCAAAAAAATATAAGGGAACCGATGTATTGCTACTATGTACTCCAATGAAACCAACGGATTTGCCATTTGATTCACAAAAATTTTTTTTATTTATTAAGTTTACGGCTTGAATTTAAAAATCCATGTCCATTCCCTCGACATGACAGACTTACTGATTAACATATGTACACTCCTTTGGTTCTTCCATAAACGTTGTATTATCAAAAGCATTACAATAAATTACTGTCATTAACAAAATATTAATCTTTAATATACCTCAAATTTTGTTGTTAAATTACGATGAGATTCTCAAGAGAAACTAATGCACCCCGAAGATTTATTTCACCCAAAAAAAGTTACATTTAAGTCAATACTTCTGTAGGCAGGAAGAAGTCTGCCCGGTCTGCTAGTGTGTAATAAAAATGTAATTGAAAATGTCGTTTTACGTTGTCGGTTTTATTCACAGTAACTGTTTCACTGCAAATTAAGCATGTTGAATTTGCATTTTTGTAACTAGGAAGAATAAAAAATAACTGTTTGTTTATTTAGAATGAAACGTCTCATTGTCTTGCGGCATTTTTCTACGTATAGTATCCTATCCTATTAATATTATAAATGTGAATGTCTGTCTGTTTGTTTGTTTGTTTGTTTGTATGTTTGTTGCTCAATCACGCCTTAACGGCTGAACCGATTTCAATGAAATTTGGAAGATAGTTAGTGTACTATATGGAAATTACTATAGGCTATATATTTTGTAATTTTTTACCCTATGGGCGGAGTGGGCTTGGCAAAACTTTTTTAAGAGCTAGAGAGATAAAATTTGATACCCAGATAGTACTCGACAATACGAATATGAATATGCAGACGAAATTTAAATTTTGGACCAAATGGGCGGAGTGGGCGTGGCAAAACTTATTTTTAGAGCTAGATAGATACAATCTGATACCCTGATAGTGCTCGACAACACGAATTTGAATTTGCTGACTAAATTTTAATTTTGGGCAAATGGGCGGAGTGGGCTTGGCAACATTTTTTTTAAAGCTAGATATATAAAATTTGATACCCAGATAGTACTCAACAACGCGAATATGAAGATTCAGACGAAATTTTATTTTCGGATCCGATGGGCATAGTGGGCGTGACAAAACATATTTTTAGAGCTAGAGAGATAAAATTTGATACACAGATAGTGCTCGGCAACATGAATATGAATATCCAGACAGAATTTTAATTTTGGGTCAATAGGCGGAGGGGGTGTGGAAAAACTGTATTTAAGCCCTAGAGAAATCAAATTTGGTACATAGATAGTACTCGGCTACACGAAATGGATATGCTGACGAAATTAAAATTTTGTATCAGTTGGCGGAGAGGGCGTGACCAAACGGTATTTTAGCCCCACAGAAATAAAATTCGGTATACAAATAGTACTCGACAATACGAATATGAATATACAGACGGAATTTAAATATTCGATCAGTGAACGAGTGGGCGAAGGGGGCGTGGCAAAACAGTATTTTAGTCCTCGAGAGATAAAATTTAATACACAGATAGCATTCGGCAACACGAATATAAATATGCAAACAAATTTTGAATTTTGGGTCAGTAGGAGGAGTGGACGTGGCAAATCTGTATTTAAGCCCTGGAGAGATAAAATTTAGCACCCAGATAGTACACTACAACACGAATATGAATATGTAGACGATATTAATTTTCCATTATTGGGGGAAGGGGGCGTGGCAAAACTGTATTTAAATCCTAGAGACATAAAATGAAATATACAGGTAGTATTCGACCACACGCATATAAATAAACAAACGAAATTAATATTTTGGATCGGTGGGCGGAGTGGGCGTGGAAAACTGTATTTTATCCTTAGAGACACCTAGATAGTACACGACAACACGAATATGAATATGTAGATGGCATTTTGGACCAGTGGGCGGAGGGAGCGTGACAAAACTGTTCCAGCCAATTATTGTTAAAAAAAAACATTTAAGGTATCAAAGAGTACTTTGTTGGTACCAAAAAGTAGATTTTATTGTATTGAAAGATACTTTTATTGTGCACAAAAAGAACAATAATTTGTATCACAGAGTACCTTAATTGTACCAAAAAATACTTTAAATTTACTAATAATTACTATTATTGCACCAAAAAGTTTTTTAATTGTGTCAAAAATTATGTTTACTGTATCAAAAAGTACTTTTATTTCTGTCAAAAAATACTGTTATTGAAGCAAAGAGCAAGAATTGAAGAATTGTGTCAGTCAATTTGATGGATTATTTACACTGCGTCAATTTATTTTGTCAAAAATTTTGGCAATAAGTCGTCAGAAAAAGTTTGTCGAAAAAATTTAAAGGGAAATGATGTCAGTACTATAAATGAGCCATGAATATAACATATACATGTTTTTAGGGCTATATAAGGTAATATTTGTATACAGATAGTAATTGGTGCTATAGATATGAATTTGCTGACGTATGTTTTAATATCGGTTAGGGGGACGTTGTTAGTTTGATCAGGTTAAGGAGTAACTTGGGATAACGAATAGTTTACAGAGCGTACAAGAACGACGCTTAAGCTCAGCCCTTTAAGTAGGCATGCCAAACATAATATAGGTATTCGACAATTAAGCAATAGCGAAGCATTGCCGGGTCCACTAGTCCACTATAAATGATAGAACAAACAGAAAATCTGAAAAAAATAAATAAGTAAATTATTTTTCCGAAACAAATACAGTTTTTTCTTTTGAACGATTTAATTTTAAAGCCCAATTTATTTCGGTTTGTTTTTTAGGGCTTCTGAGAGTCAGTAGCGAACTATATTTACGTTGTTTGTACGTATGGGATTGTTAATAATTTGAATCTCTTTTTGTTTTGTCATGTTACTGTTGTTCCACTAGTCGCGGAGATGAAATCTTCGATATAAACGTTTGACACTGCGGTTAATGAAATAGGAATTTATAGCACTACTCACTACAGTGAGTGCTGTGCGTGTTTCTTATATTTGACAGAATTGTGTAAGTTTGTGTGGGTGTATTACGTTAACATGTTGTATGCTTTAAGGATACTATATTTGCACCGGTGAGCAGTGTGCAATCATACAGCAAGAGCAATCTCCACAACAAAAGTGTCTAACCCTAATATGGATGTATTTTCATAACATTGGTCTTTCATATTTTTTAACATTGAGAAATATATAACGATAATAAATATTACATTAAATTACTCTTATAACAACAAACATTAACAAAAAAACAAGGAGTTATAATTATGAAAAATTTAACTATGTGTAATCGATTTTTACAAACAAATATGCGTTTTACTAGTGTATACGTGCATTTTCTGAATAAAACACAAACTTCCTTAAACTTAAAAAAATATACTTCACATTTTTCAGAGATCAATCAAAAAAAGATCGATATAGAGAGTTAAAACGTTGAAATAAAATACTCGTGAAATTTAATTGAAGACATCTATTGCGCTACAACAATATGAATTATAGAAATTCTAACTATTCTAGGTTTATGTTCACATTCTTTGAATAAATAGTATAAATCGAAGGTATCAATATTTTGTCTTTGAGTACCCCGAGTAGAATTTTAAATTTTTTAGAAAGTTGTAAAATCCCATAAGTTGTTGCTATGTGTTATTAGCAGATGTATATTTTCAATTCTTAATATTTTAAAGGTGCTTAGGAAATTTTAACAACAGATTCTTGTTTTACTCAGCAATATTTTTCAGTTTTTTTTGTCGCGCTTTGTTATTCGTTATTTAATTAAACACTTAAACATTTTGACAATCGGTTGTTATTTCTTGACCAAATACTGTGCCTATATAATGGCACAAACGTACACAAATGCGTACTTGTAGATACCTGCAGTGTATGCATTCATTTGTATTTCCAATGTTATTAATGAGATATTTATCGTGTTACCGTACAGCAATAGAAGATAATTTTGTGTTCATCGTTGTGAAGAAATTGGACAGAAATACATGCTACCCTTTATTGGTACCAAGTTTCCGTTTTTTACTACTGGAACTGAGCACATCGTAACCACAAGCAAACAGTCGCACACTAAAGTATGATCGTAACAAAAGGATATTTCAAAATGTAATGGAAAATGAAAAACAAATTTTCGAGTATAATTTCTTAAACTAAAGTATTTGGATCTACATAGAAAAAAAAACAAATACATACAATACTTTCTCCATTTATCAAATAATAAAATGTTAGTTAGAGTTCAATGGAAAAATTGGCGTACCGACATTTCGCCCAATGTCATTTCGCCCAAAACCGAAAATGACATATCGCCCAAAACATATACAATGATAGTTGTTGTTGCCCAAGAAATTGGGGTTTTGGGCTGTATGACATGCAATTTGGGCAACACATCCCCCAAAAATATTAAATAAAATGTCACAATGCCCAAAAAATGACCACATTAAAATAGAATGTGCATAATTTTCATTGACTTATGCAAAATTACAGAGAGGGAGTTGCGAGTCTGACTACGACGTATTCGTCTTTTAATAATTCCAGAGAGAGTAGCAAGACTGACTACGACGAATGCGGCGGGGGGCGTGTCCCACACCGCATTCGTCTATTAATAATTCCAGAGAGAGAGTAGCAAGACTGACTACGACGTATGCCGTCGCCATGAGTCTGACATTTCGCCCAAAAAAATTGAGTTGGGTCTTCTGTCATTGCATTTGGGCGATATGTCATTTTGTAGGTAGGTTTTTGGTTGAAATTACATGTTTTGGGCGCGGGCGTGCCCCCCACCGCATTCGTCTTTTAATAATTCCAGAGGGGGGTACAAGACTGACTGCGACGTATGCAGCGGGGCGTGCCGTCGTCATGAGTCTGACATTTCGCCCAAAAAAATTGAGTTGGGTCTTCTGTCATTGCATTTGGGCGATATGTCATTTTTTAGGTAGGTTTTTGGTCGAAATGACATGTTTTGGGCGATTGGGCGGGGGCGTGCCCCCCACCGCATTCGTCTTTTAATAATTCCAGAGGGGGGTACAAGACTGACTGCGACGCATGCAGCGGGGCGTGCCGTCGTCATGAGTCTGACATTTCGCCCAAAAAAATTGAGTTGGGTCTTCTGTCATTGCATTTGGGCCATATGTCATTTTGTAGGTAGGTTTTTGGTCGAAATGACATGTTTTGGGCGATGTCATTTTTGTTTTTGGGCGAAATGACGGTACGCCGGAAAAATTCGCTGAATTACTTTAGAACAAAAAATGAAACTATTGACGCTTCTCTCATACCATTTTGGAAAACACACTGAAGTTAGTCAAATTTTGTACAAGGTAAGTGTTTATTAAACGTTCATTGACGAAAAAATAGGACATGATGTACTGGCACAACTGGTAACTCCTATACAAATTAATCAATGTTGCGAAAATTCATATTTTCCAAAAAATTCTTAAAAGAAACTTATCTAAACGTCGAACATAGATTACTTTTAGTATGCTGTATTAATAGGTAAAAGTTAAGAATTTAAAATGTGGTGAACTCCATACATTTAAAAATATGATTTCTTTAAAAATATTTGTTCGAAATAATAAGATTCTTTTTCAATAGTTCTCAGTTGATATCGTAAAACCCATACACAATGACCAAATGACCAGAAATAGTGAATTGACCTTTTTACATTAGTTGACATTAACCTTTTAACAGTTTTACTACATGTCTGTAAACCTCTTGTCTTACGGCCGAAAATTTCTCTCCAACACATTACGCTACACAAGCAAGCAAATAATTAAAAATGATTTCAATTAAAAATGGCTTCATTTGAATAAATCTCAACAAACAATATCATACATAGAGTGAGGGTATTTATCACTCAGTTAACCTGACTGAAATTTATGTGTTTTTGTTTAAAATTGTTGCTTTAAACTCTTATTTTAGTAGAGTTGGGGGCCGTCCGTGGCATGATGGTTACAACACGCAACTATCATGCGTGAAATTCATGAATCGATTCATGTCTCCAGTCATTTAAAAAGGTAAGGGGTGGACGTTACTTTTAGCCGATGAAATTTATTTTTTGTTCCTACTGAAATCTTTAATACTGTGCGTGAATTGTTTATATGAGCTGAGAATGTTTTTCTGCATTTTTTAACTCTCAAAAAGAATGATGTGAAGAGGTAAGTTTTTATTTAAGACCTATAGTTTCTGGGGAAGTTTTTTCAGATTTCGTAGATTACGTATTTGCTATACGCCTTTTGACAACAAATGTACCCACTCTAATGAATACACTGGTTCAGGTATTGGTACTAACAGCCTTTTCACACCAAAAAAGCATTTCGCATTTTGACCTCAAAGTGGTTTTACACTGCAGTTTCGCATATTGCCAGCTGTTGTCTTGCTCGCACATTTTTCCATTCGTCTTGCAAACCTGCGATATTTTCTTGCCACAAATCCATTAACATTGTTTCGGAGGCAGTATTCCACGAAGCGCGAATGCTTTTAACTTATTGGAATAAGCATTTATTAATTTTTTGGAAAGAATGTAAATTTTTTATCCGTCCATGCATGATGCGAAATAATGCGAAAATATGTTAAATGCGTTCCGGTGTAAAAACGCTATAAATGTACTCGTATACACAGGCACATTTCATGACCAACATTGTTTTTTAGCTTACGACAAGAGAAGAACATGTCGTTGGTATACTGCGTAAACTAACCAACTTCAATTTTGATCATTTAGAGATAAATTTAATTAAACATAAAATGTATCTTATAACACTACGTATTTTTTGTAATCTTTGTATATTTTTTTTTACTAGATACATGTGTAAACAATGATAATATGTAAATATACTTCTAATAATTTATTTTATTTAGAAAAAAAAAGATTATTTTTAAAAAACGGAAAAGGACCAATCAAAACTGTTACTGGTCAGTTTACGCAGTATATCAACGATATATTAATAAGAACACTTATAACATGAAGTTAAAAGTTTTATGTCATTGGCACAGTGCCGTGAATTAGTCACTTCGAAAATGTGACGACTGCGTTGGTTTCAAACACTTCTCAATGTCATAGTTTTCGATATCAACAAACCTAACGAGTCAGCTGTTGTTTCCCTTAATCTTTTCATGCAGATATCGGTAAATATATGTATATTATAACTTCATAGAATATTATATGATAACTGTGTTTATATGTCAATTAGCCATTATTGTTCTCCATATGGAAACGAAATATTTCTGAAACGAACGAAAGTTGGAACGTGATAAAAATAGCGATGCGTTATTTACTGTACGTAGCGATGTATGATAATGTTATGCACATACATACAGTCGTCGCAACAAAAAGGTACATAATATCGTATCATCGCACTATGGGCAAAAAGTCCCAGATATATGTTCTGGGAAATTTTTGGGGTTGCAAAGATATTATGGGTCTGTCATACATTTGACACCTTTATGGCAACCTTTGGGACAGTAAGAGCGGTGGGAGCAAACTCTATAATACTTTTATAGAGTATAGAGTATAAATCTATAATAGATTTTTGTATTGGAGCCCCCTTATGCGTATGAAGATAATATGTTTGAAAAAAATGTAATATATTGGTCATATATTTTATTACTCTAGTAGAGACTCCGACATAAAACACTTCAACCATATTGAGAACGGGTTGAAGCAGCTCCATACATGTTAAAGGCTGCAAAAGCTATATATGGTCTACATCGATTATGTAAATGTATTAGGAAGTTATATGAAAACTTAAATAAAGCTATTGCTAATGTCAAGAAGGTATTTTTGAAAGCTTCATGTAGAGTGGAACTTTTTAAACAAATGTTTTCAAATCTTGCATTACCTCCAGAACCTATAACAACAAGTAGGGGAACATGACTGGAAGCATATAATTACTATGCCAACAATTATGACGATATTTGAAGGTCCTAAGCGCATTAAACGATGAAGATGCTCAATCAGTTAAAACTGAGGATGTCTTGACAGACCCCCAAACTAAATCTGTCATGATTTGTATTGCTTTAAATTAAGTTTTTATAGAAAAACATATTAAAAAAAATTGCAAACATTATATTTTACTCTTATTGAGCAAGTTCAGGTGATTGAAGACACTTTTAACCTTCGCACTCCTAATATCTACCAGTGTAGATATTTCAATTTTGATTTCATGATAAAACTGAGAGTTTTCATCCAATCTAAAAATGCTTCGATCTCAGTTATTATTTTTCTTATTTATTTAACCAAATAAAATTAAAATTAAATCTAAAAATGTTTTATATTATTTTTCGATGATTTTGTATATTTATGTCCGCGGTTTAATAGTATCTACCAGGGTAGATACAAAGAATACTTTTAAATTGATTGATAACACTGTTCGACAAGGTTTTTCTTGTGTTTCATTGCGTGTTTTTAAGAGTTTTTGACATGGGAAATTCATATACGTAATCAGAATTTTGCTATCAGGCATAGTTTTTTAGTTATTTGAAAATAAGTTTTGTTTTCCAGTGGAGGCGCTTTTTAAAAAATTTAGTAGAAACCGGTGGCAACATCAGCAACATGCCTTTTCGGCTACAATAATCGCCCTATTCTATTTTATAATCACATTTTTTGTCTTTTTAATATTCTACGTAAAATAGGGATGCAACATGTCCTAGGAAGAGAATTTTTGCCCTATTATTTGGATTTCTTTTATAAATGCTGCAGCGACGTGTCCGATGAATATGGTGAAAGGTTCCACAAAAACATTCTTACTTTATAAAAGCGTTACGATGGAAAATATGTGCATACTATATTCGCTGACTGCTCCTGGAACATTTTAGGACACTGCAACGATATTCAGCATAAAATAAATAAAAAACTTTCTTAACTAATATAAAATACATATTTGTTCTTCTCATTTTTCATGTTTTAAGCCCTACTAGTATCGATTAATATATTTAGAAAAGATTCTATTGGATCAAAAAAAGTTTTCATTACATTTATGCAAAATGTATTTTAATGCAACATGAAGAATGCTGAAAAAAATAAAATCCAAACTGTGCCTGATGAAAAAAAATCTGAAAACATATTTGAAATCATGATATTAATAACCAAAGGAATCACAATTCAGACACCCAGAAAAATGAAAAATAGTTTTTTTTTTTGTATAACAGTGTAATCTGCCGGATAACGATATAAATTTAAAAGTAAGAAAAAAATTTAATCAAATTACAACAAAAAACGTTGGTTTGGAAGTAATAACAAGTATTTGTAAAGAATTGTGCGGATCTGCAGCAACATTAACATAAAAATACGATATTAAAGAAATACTGTCCCTTAAATTCGCTCCAATTACAATTGAAAGATCATTCTCAATGTACAAAAACATTTTACGTTGTAATTGACAAAGTTTTTTGTTTGATAACACTTGTTTTAAAGTCATTATCATCCAATTTTTTTAAACGATATCTTGTTTTGTTCGGTTATGTCCAATCATTATGCTCAATTTATGAAATTGGAGATATTTTTGCGATTATTATTTTTTACAATTTTTTATCAATTTAAAACCATGATTTTTGCGCAAATTAGCAAATTAGATTTGAAATGCTCCTACCATCTAAACTATCCAATCGATGTTAAAAGCTTGAATAGAAAGGTTTTGGGGAAACTCATTACCTTTGATTGGAGACCACTCTTGTTCAAATCGTTGGATGCGTTTATAAATTATTCTTCAATAACTTGAGGCATCTCATAAAAAATTTCTTTAAAAAAAATTAAAAATTCATATCTGAAAACTAATCAGGGGAAACATTTTTAGACCTCATATTCGTGTTTAGGCGAAATCTATAGAAACAAATTATTTAGAATTCTGCAGATGACAAAAAATTAAAGATTTATAAACTGGTGTAATTTATTTATTAAAATCTTTTGTCGTTTATTTCAACAACAATCTCAATTAAAATGCTCAACATACCAAAACACCGTGTTACTAAGGAAACAAATTTAAGATTTTTTTTAATTAAATAAAATCATGTGGTCTATTATTTTGTTAAATTGTTAAATAATACCTATTTTATTTTACTTACTCAATATTTGTGTATGTAAATTTAGCAAAAATATTTACAAAGACTGAATTTAAAATAATATTGTTTTGTTTTAAAAGTTATTTGTTTTTTTTTTAATTTTTATGCTGCTTTTTGACTACATACAAATATTTATAATTCATATGAAAAAAAATGTGTGACTTTAATTTTTTAGAGCATATTTTTTGTTGATTTTAAGTGCATATTTTATGATTGTAAGAGTATATTTTGTCATTTTAGGGCATACTTTAAGCGCATAAAACACGATTTTTAGCGCATATCTCCGGTTGCCCTGTTGATGATTATTGTTTCACAGTCCGGTTGAAGATCATTTACAATTAATGCCAATTAATATATTTTATATTTCATATTCGTTTGGACTAAACAATATATTTACTTTAACATTTATTTTTTTTTTTTTTAAAAAAATTAAAATTTAATTATAATGCAGAAAATAACAAAACAAGTAACAATAGTAAAAACAGTATTTTATTTCCATTAGGAACTACTAGATGTATCTAAGGCGCAAATTATACAATGTTCTGACAAAAGTTGTACCCATTGTAGTGGAGTTGCCTTGTGGTTTGCGTAAATTTGAAAAATTTTTTCTCTCGGAAATTGCAGTAATCTTTGTTCCAGGCTTCTAATGCTTCTTCCGACTTTTTACCAATGGATTTTATCGGCTCCATGTAAATATTTAGATTTTATGTGTGGGGACTTCCTTTCACCTCGCCTGAATTAAAAAAATATGTTGACCTAAAATGGCGACAAAAACGGTAAATGGGGTTTTGTTGGAAGTCAGTTGTACATTAAAAATCCACTTGAAAAAGAAGAGATTTTTAGTTTTAAGTAAAGTCTGTACGCTTCCAATGAGATATTATATAACACGATATAATATCTCTACGATTTGACGGACCCAGACGGACCCAAACCCAACGGCCCCACATGGACATGACGATTTTAAGTGCTACTGGGGTCTGGGATCTGCGCAAAGACCCATGCTACTTTTCTAAGATAAACTTCGGTGGTTGATCGATAATGGTCTGAGGTGGATTCTCTAAAAAATTAACTTTGGAGCTGGCCTTTCCAAGCTGTCGCATTACCCCGAAGAGTATGAACTCCGACGAGACATACTGAATATTAATTTATTGCCCTTCTTGAAGCAAAACCAGGAGATAAATTACATTTCTCTGCAAAAGATTTCGTCTACTCACTCCAGTAAGAAAACAAAAGGTTGGGTTCGGTCAGAAAACGTTGAAGTTTTAGAGGGGCCAGAGTGTTTCCATTACATGAACCCTATTGAACCCTACAATAGCGTTGCAGAGCTAAAATCTGCAGTAATAGCGGCTTGGGACTCCTTTGAAAGTTCAACCTCAAAAACCCTGAAAATGTATGACCAAAAGGCATTTTTGAATTTATTCAAAATAAGAGATTATTACAAAGGGTTTCTTAATTTTAAATTTGCTTTTTATTTTAATTAAAAAAGTTTTATTTCGTAATTAAAAACCAATAATTCCATAATCCCCCCAAAATGTAAAAACAATGAAAAATACATAAACATAACTAAATATAATTTTGTTGTTGTTGGATGTAAAAGTGTAGTTTTTGATTCTCTTTCATTCCTCATATTCGGTTTGTGACCCTTTACAATACACGCAATACAATAAACGTAAGAATAAATGTCAAGAATTTTCTTTTTTGATTTCATCAAAGCATGTTTTGATCTTTCATTCTTAATTTACCGCTATGCGACCAGACGTCAGTAGCGAGCGTGGGTGATCATTTAAAATAGGTGTTTTTTACATGTGCGCAAAACAGCAATATAGAGGGATATAAAAAGTCACTCCATATTAAAAATATTTTTTGGTTGTTTAAAGACTGATATACATATATTAAAGACTTTTAGTTTTTGTTGTTTGAGAAGAATATGAAATATCATAAAAACGTATTGCTTGAATAATTTTGTACTTGGTTCTTTTTATTTACCTGTTTTAAAGCTGTTACCATATGGTCACAGTCGTCATAACGCTAGTAAAAATGGATATTTTTCTGAAATTTTTCGTCTAACTTTTTTATGTAAAATTCGTTTTTTAACTAATTTATATGTAGTACTGACCAAATCTTTAAAAAATTCCCAGTATTTCGCTCTCGTCATTAAAGGTTTAAGTACATCTGCATCGTAATATAGTGGTGCGTATAATTTCCTCCTCCTTTTATAAATATACTTACTAGAGATATCACGAATACGAATTCTAGAATTTTGTCTTCATTTTGAAAGCTGTACCTGGCTACGCCTTTGCGTTCGCCACCGCATGTTTTTTCTTAATATTTTGAAAACAACAATTTTACAAAAGCTGAATTTTGCACTAAGCTGAGTGCTACTAAAATGCTATCGGAAAATATAAACAAGCTTAACAAATTCAAAGATTTCGTTATTAATTTTTCACTTTAAAGGCGTACGATTATCACGTTTGCCATTCTGGAAATGACGATATATAAGTTCAGTGGGATATTAGTAATCGATAGAGACACAATTTTGGCGTAATGAAACACTTTGAACATTGATTTAAACGACGCTAGATCGACCATTTCGTCCACAGTGTGGACGGGGCTAAGGGTTATGTACTTAAATCGATTTTCGCAGACTATAATAGTTGGGTTTTCAGTACTGATTTTGATTTCCCGGGATTCCGGGAAATCCCGGTCCAGAACAAAAAATAAATAAAAAATGCCTTTATCTGTCAAAAAAAACTTTTTTAAATACAAACAAACAAATATGAAATGAAACATAAAAATGACACTAAAAATCTCGTGTTATGGTTTAACCGAAAAGTTGTTAATACTTAGACAAGCTATAATCGTGAAAAGTGTATATGAGCACGAAAGGATTTTTTGAAATTCGTACTTTTAGGGGAAAAAGATCTAACAAGTGAGAAAACTGGTAACATTATCCAGGCTAAACGCTAAAAACTATCATCATGGAAATGTATATGAGTAAGCTTCTTAAAAAACTAGAGAACTGCTAGGAGAGATTTTTCGAAATTCGTACTTTTTGGGGTAAAACTGGTACCATTGAGCAATATCCTTGTAGAATTATAGAGCTGCACAAATCCATATCCGAAGGCATTTTTCAAAATTCATTCTTTAGTGCTAAAAAGAGCACAAAAGGGGGTAAGACTTGTACCATCGCCGATACCAACGTCAAAAGGTAGAATCGCAAAAATCTATATGGGAATGCTTCTTGTAGAATTAAAGAGCTGCATGAGGAGATTTTGAAAAATTGTTACCCCTTAAACAAAAACCTAACCAAACGACTTAAGGTAGAAAGCGAATATGGGGCGGAGTATTAATTGGATATTGGGGCGAATATTTATTTTATGGAGCAATTGTGTGATATGAAGGAATTTTGAACTTTTAGGAGGATAAATGAAACTGTTACCATCACCCAGACCAAACGGCTAAATGGTATTGCTGATCCGTTTTAGCAATTCAATACGTTCAATTCAATTTCCCTACATATGCAACCACAATAAATAATAAACAAAACATCAAGAGATGGAGACGATAGTGATGGTCAAGACAATAGTCACCAATTTGGAACACTGAATAAATAATGGTTCTAGTGGATTTTATATTATCAAATCCCGGGAAATCTCGGTCGAATTCCCGGGATTCCGGTACAAAAAAAAATGGCTGGGATTCCCGGGAATTTTGTTTCGGTAATTCTCGGGACAGAAACACTAGTTTTTGCCGTCTTCGACAAAGTTGGTTAAAATAATCAAGCTTATTTGAAATCCCAACTGTAGCTTGTTGGAAATCAGTTTAACCCCATGAAACAACACTATGAGTAAAAAAACTCAAAAAACTAATGATGCAGTTCGATTCCACGTTTCCGAATTAATACAGTCGAATCCAGTCAAGTTATTTACATTTTTGGAAAAAAAAAAACTGTCACAATGTTATCGTTAACAACAACGGGTATTTAAGTAATTTAAATACAACAATTATTTTGATTATAAGCAAAATCAAGTAGAATGTGCACAATATTTTATTCTGTTCTAATGTTTTGAATGTTGAGCTTGATCTTTTTAATATTAGGCAACATAACAGCATAACAACATAAAGTAAATAAGTCACCCCGACTTCGCTAAATTCTTCGAAATTCTGGGTATAATATTTGACTGCACTAAGCCACGCTCCCAATCTTGTTGTGATTGGCTCTGGAGGAAGCGGAATACCAAGATATCTTTCATTCAAAATCTGTACACGCGAAGTCGTTATTAAAAAGATATTTTTTTTCCATTGATATAAGAGAATTCAGTTCAATAAAATGAGTTTGTTAATAAATTTCAATTCTATAAATAAGTCGCATGCAACATCATTGAAACCCCTTCATTGCCCTTACCATCCTTACCATGTAGGCGCTGCATCGGTTAGAAAAAGAAGATTACTATTACCTCACCGAGCATAAGCAAATATTTTTTTGTCGCGCATATCGTCTTTATATATAAAATTCCCACAATAAAATTCGCTTCCTTTATCCTCTGGATACACAATGCAACAAATTTTTGATCCCGGCTTATAAATAGTTGATCCTTATGTAAAATTTCATGCTGAATTTAAATCTGCTCTCAGATATTTGAAAAGTAGAACGGTTTTTGAGATATGGTCAAATACTAAAATTCCATTTTATCTTGTTTTAGTTCACCGATGTCACCGAACTGTGACGAAAATAAAAGATAATAAAATGATTTCTTAAAGAAACGATAGCTGTTTAAAATCCAATCATAAATGACGAAGTTATGGTACTTCAAAGTTGGATTTTTGTAAAAATTTTAATGATTTTTCAAGTTTTTGCTGCCTTTAATTAAGTTTTTTTCCGTGTTTCCGTAAAAATTGCTCAACAGAAAAAGCAACAGAAACAGGAATTTTTTAAAATATGCGCATAAATATGCAAAAGACGTATTTTTCGTAAAATATGTAAAAACGATTGAATGCCATTTTAAAGGAAATTTCATGATTCGTAAAGATAACTTAACTATGTATTTATATTTTAGGTTGTCCAGAAAAAATATGCATTTGCATAAGATTCGATTCCTTGCCTAACTTATTTCCAGCGGAAGGACGGACGATTTCATAGTAAAAAATTGCTATATTTTTAATTTTTTGTTTTTGTAATCATATAATGAATTTTTTAACTTTAACAAAACAAACGATATATATCGTTTGAAAGTCTCTTCTTTCCGATTCCGCTGAGAAACTTAAAATCGGTTCATATTTATCCGAGTTACTGCCTTATAAGTGCGTCAAAGTACGAAAACCCGGGTTTTTACCCGTAATTCAAGATTTTAGGGGTTTTGGGAAATTTGAAAAACAGATTCTTATAGTACTCAGCAGCACCTACCAGAAAAATAGTATAATTTCCCACGCAATGTTTTCTTTGTCGCTCTGTGTCATCCATAGAAAAATGCGTGTGTCCGCAACGCACATTAAGATTGAAGTAGCATAAAAGGTAAATCTATTTTAAATGTAAAGTAAGTTGTTTATAAAACCTCAACATGTCTTCTTTATTTTACAAAACAGAATATACTGATCACATAAGAAATTTCGCTAAGTATCACAAATTATCGTAGACACTTCAAGTTGCTGTGGGAAATTGTGTGTGTCCGTCCGTAACGCACTTTGTGTAAGTCATAATTTTAAATACATCATTTTGAGTAAAGATTAATTAGAAGATCATTATAGTACTGTGTAAATTCTACATTTTTTAATATGAACATAATCTTCAATATTTTTCAACTTTTCGAGAAAACTATGTAATAAAAAAAACGTGCGTCCGCAACGCTAGGAAATACCCATATTCCAGAATTTTTTTAACAACCCTTTCATTATGAGATTGTGTTATTATTTCAAACATTTTATATATGTAAATGTTTGTCCAATTTTGGAAAATTTGTGTGATTATATATGGGCATTTCAAGGATGGCGAACGCGACATTCGTACGCCTTTAAAGTAAAAAATAATAATGAAATCTTTGAATTTACATTTTCCGACAGCATTTTAGTAGCACTATGCTATGAAAAAACATGCGACGGCGAATGCGACAAAACACTGAAGGTATTTTTTAATGCACGTTAACTCAGCGAATTACAGCATTTATTTCTAAGTCAATCTTTTATAAACTACAATAGAGGGATGTGACTTTCCATTGGTAGATGTCATGTTGTAATATGAACATTGGTTTTTTTCTAAATTTTTTTTGTGATATAGCACGCGTCATTTTTCCCATAAAGTTTTTAACAAAGATTAACTCATGTAGTCGATATCTGTATTGTAATTGAAAATAAAATTGTCTTATTATTATTTTATTATACCTTCACCCTACGGGTAGGAGGGTATATATCATTTGATACGACCCAAAATGTTACACATAGAAGGAGTCACTTTAGACCCTTGGTTTCTTCGAACCAAATTCAATTCACTTTTATTCACTTACTTTTTAAGTCGTTTGAGTCATGTCCGTCTGTCTGTCTGCCTTTCCGGCTAGTAAGCACGATTACTATCGATGGACGCAACAGAATATTTTGAAATTTTGCACAAGTTAATATTTCCCCCAAAACTACTTACGGTATGGCAAATGGGCTACATGGCCCCGCCCCTTCTGGGCCCACTTTTAAAATCTAGTAATAATATCAATACACCCAACGGGATCGTACCCAAATTCTGTATTTAGTTAAGCTATAACATGATAAAGTTTTGGAAAACAAATTGGAAGTCTAGCCACCCTCCTTTTGGTAACTCCCATACAAATGTACCTTCCTGCCCACTTCAGAGATGGAGGAATAATATCAATACATCCACCGAAGATTCTTTTTTTGATGAGTAGGCCTAATATACATACATTTATGTAGTTATAACACAGTACGACAAAATCAAATTTTTTGAGTACACATGAGAAATAATGACAGAATATGAAAATAGGCTTAAAACAAAGAAATACGTGTCTCGGCGTTTTGCTGTAGCACGTCAGAATTTTGAGAAAATTGATTTTTAAGCTCCAAAGGGGCATGGAGGCTCACTTGTAATGTAATACTATTATAAAAAGTTCTATAAAAACAGAATGGGTGAACCGATTTAGATGCTTGAACCAGTTTTGAAAAGGGAATTAAATTGTTTTCTATTATTAAAATTTAATTTTCACAACTATTTAGACTTCTTTTCTTTCAAATTTGGGTGATTTAAGTGACGAGCATGGAGAACGTTTCCATTCTGTTTTTATAGAACTTTTTATAATAGTATTACATTACAAGTAAACCTCCACGCTCCTTCAAAGCTTAATCGATTTTCTCAAAATTCTGACGTGCTACAGCAGAACTCCGAGACACGTATTTCTTTATTTCAAGCCTATTTTCATATTCTGTTAACATTTCTCATGTGTACCGACCACTGTCGTACTGTGTAATATTTTAAATCACAGTACTACAAAGTGAAAAAAATTATTCAAATTTACTTTTAAATGAATGCGAGATTTGGCGGCTTTTAATTTCAAATGTTCTTCAAATAGTGCACTTCGCAATATCATCTTTTCAACTTTTTCATCGCATTATTTTCACACTATAGAACATCTCAATTAATTTCCGATTTAATTTTGCAAATTTTGATAGATTTTAACGGATCATTTCATCTTTTCAGTTTCTTTGCACTACAAGAGAATCTCTTTAAATTTTTTCAAGTACTGCATTGTTTCTTCCCTTGTTTTTTTTTCTTTCGATTTAACCATATACACAAAAAATAAACATGTAAAATATTACAAATATTTGTTTTTGGAAAAATCGATAGCGGAGATCATAATAACATGTTTAGAGTGATTATTTAGATTTTTTTCATCAGGCACAGTTTTTTAGTTATTTGGGTTTAAATTTTTTCAGCATTCTTCATGTTGCATTAAAATACATTTTGCATAAATGTAATAAAAACTTTATTTGATCCAACAGAATCTTTTCTAAATACAATAACCGATACTAGTAGAGCTTTAAAATGTGCAATATGTATTTTTTATTAGTTAATTAGTTAATAAAGTTTTTTTATTTTATGCTGAATATCCTTGCAGTGTTCTAAAATGTTCCAGGAGCAGTCAGCGAATATAGTGGGCATATTTTTTCCTTCGTAACGCTTTTCTAAAGTTAGAATGTCTTTGCAGAACCTTTCACCATATTTATCGGACACGTCGCTGCAGCATTTATAAAAGAAATCAAAAAAAGAGGTTAAAAAATGAACATTCAAGGACATGTTGCATCCCAATTTTACGTAGAATATTCAAAAGAGAATAAGGTGATTATAAATAGAATAGGGCGATAATTGTAACCGAAATGGCATGTTGCTGATGTTGCCACCTTATTCTAAATTTTTTAAACTACATTGTTTCTACCTTGACCGCTATAGACTTTAAAACTATTCAACCGATTCTAAACAAACCGACTTCAATAGAAAGGCAATCTTCCAAGGATAGTTATAGGCTACTTAAACATTGCATTTGACACATTTGGTCCATTTAGTGAGTCGATTTGCGATTTTTCAACCCCAAGCAATACGATCAGGTCAAAAACTGGCGGGATAAGATTATTAGGCGTGGCCCCGCCCATAGGAGCTAATTTGTTAAAGCGCGGTATCTCAAGTACTAAATTAGTAGGAATGGCCCCGCCCATAGGACCTAATTTGTAAAAGTCCGATATTGCACGTAATTTTGCGAATTGTCATGCAATTTTTTGTGCATTCAATAAAGACCAATATACCTATTCTAATAAAAGGGGTGGGATATGAAATAAGGTGTGGAAGAAACACTAATCAAGCAAAAAATGAGTGGCCCTGCCCAATTCTGTTTTCCAATAGCAATAGCTGTACAATTTACTCCCAACAAAACCCCATTAATCGTTATTGTTGCTATTTTAGGTCAGCCTATTTATCATTCAGGCGAGGTGTGAGGAAAATATAAAATTTTTGGGAAAAATAAAAATTTAAGACTTTCAGTTTTTTTCCGCAAAGCTTAATTTAGTGCAGAAAACTTAAATTTTGACAGAAGTGTCTTAAAACTGAAGTGCGTATGCTTCCAATGAGATATAACACGATATATTATCTCTATGATTTGATGGCGTATTCATGGGGCAACGAACGTCACTTCTAAATAAAGCTCAAAACGGAGTAAATAAACGAAAAATCCTTTTATATTAAAAAAAGGATCAGATAGGATTTAGATTCAAGTGGATTTTTAATGTACAATTGACCCCCAACAAAACCCCATTTACCGTTTTTGTTGCCATTTTAGGTCAAACCACTCGTCATTCAGGCGAGGTGTGTGAAATGTGATAGACTTTCATTGAGTATACTTTGAAAAATCACCATGTAAAGACTACACAAGAACAACGTTTACAAATCTTGCAAATTTAGTTTCAAAGTGCGCGTTCTGTTTGCCAAACTTATGGAGCCCTTTGTGAAGTTTACGGTGCATATACTCATCCATCTGAGCAGCTAATAGAAGCCATCGACGCTGTAGACGTAAGTGTGACAGGGGACTCGAATTTATCGAACCGACGCCGTTCTCAGCAAATCGGTCTCTGCAATAGCTGAGGAAAGATCTTGGCCTATATTCATATATCCAACTGGTAGATATATGAATTTATCATGTTATTGCACATTATTTGAAGGAGAAATGAGATCATCACTTAGTTAAGCCAAACGTTGGTGACCGAATTATCTCAAAGAATGGTAATACGAGTTCAATACAAATATAGTATTCGGGAGTATTCTTGATCCTTGTGAGAAGAAGATATGGTAAAAATCATTTGATTATTAACATTTAAACTATTGATCGGGGTGGACCTTTCACAATAAAAAATATTTACGATTTAAAAATACAAATTGTTTGCACAGAGTCGTTTGTGAGTGTTGATGATAGCATTGATATACTTTCTTGAGCTGTTGCTGATAAAATTGCCCCCGTAGGAAAGGTTTTTTGGCTCTCATTAAAAGAAAAAACCAAGTTTTCAGTGTGAGCTTAGCGACTATGCAATTTTCCCATGTACATATTTGATTATCTTTGCTTAACATTTTCACTCCAACCTAATGTAAGTAATTACACATGGTATCGTATGCCTGTATGTACGTACGTGCTTCCAGACATCTCTGAATTAATAGGAAGTACATTTTATCTTCGATTTTGTAGACGGCATATGAAATGTCCATCATAAATTTAAAGCGATAAATTGAACTAAAGAAATGTTTTGTGCGATGATTTTATTGAACGCAGCGATGACTCCGGACGTGATCTGCATGCTATTATGACTCGATATGACTATGCGACATCGGACGACCAAGAGTTTAAGTAATGAAATTTCACTACCGTTTATAATATGGCATTGTGTTTTTATCGACGAAAAACTCTTACTGATATAACCACCGATTGAGGTCATCTTAAACGATAGATATGTCGCATGCGGGTATACAACTGTAAACCGCTTTGATTGTATTTTTAATAATGGCTAAATAAGGCCAGCCTAATGCTTATAACTTTTAATCGATTGAAATCGCAAGTGAAAATCAGACAAAATATATGTTGATGTATTATAATATTTAGAATGCAAATTTCTGTGCAGGACGACGAATTTATACTTCAAATCTTTGTAACTCGGTCACATTACGGAAAGGCATTTTCATAAATTTTAAACCTGCAATGTTTATGCTTATTAAAAAGTCTTTAAATTCGATCCATGATTATACTTATGACAGAATAAATTTTAGGTTTCTTTGTAAATGCACTGATTGTAAAAAATACGTCACATAGTGGGCCGATTAAAAATACACATTTGTATTTGAGAAGTCAGGCATTCAGAATTTTGCATTCAGATTTACAATGTGTTAACACGGTTTGCGATACATGGTGTCATAGTTGACCACTTTGGTGCTGCTGAAACTATCAAAGCCTAGTTCTTCTACATTTACCCGCTTACAAAGATGTTTTACTTTTAAGAATATACTAAACAAACAGAAAACTCGCTTAGTGTTGCGAAATATATTTTATACTTTCTCTATCAATATTTAAAATTGACAATTTTTCATCGAGTTTTTTCAGTGTTTTGGTAAAACGTTAAAATAATATTTCTGAAAACACCAACAAATCGGGAATACTTCCACACTAAAAAAATGTTTAAGATGCCTCGATTGGATTAGAAATGCCGAACTTTCAAAGGTGAAAGTTTATTTCAATCTGTAAAAAACAGAATTTTTTCCCCAAAAGGTACCATGATTAATTCAGTATTTTCTTTAATAAGAAACCTATATAAATTTACTAGCTGCCCGGGCAGACTTCGTCCTGCCTAAAGAATTATTAACTTAAATGTAACTTTTTTAAGTGGAAAAAATTTTCCGGGGCGTTAGTTTTTTTGATATTCTCATCGAAATTTAACAAAAAATATTTAGGTATGATGTATATGATAACACAACGTGTATGGGAGAACCAAATGAGTGTACAAATCAGTGGGTCTTTCTACACGTGAACATACAATATAAAGCTGTTCATGCAAAAAAATGAATTTTCCACATTCAAGCCCCAAACTTGAATGAACAGTCTATTCCTTACCTTTATTGATTGTCATCGCAAATTTTAACCGAACTGAAAACTGTAGTAATTTGAAATCAAGCGGCAAATCCGTGGGTGTCATTGGAATACATAGTGGCAATACATTGGTTTCCTTATATTTTCTGTTTTAATTAATATAAGAAGTATTATCGTCAGTCATGTATTGCTTTTTAAATCTTGTAATGCGCGATCAAGGGGTTCCAACAATTTTTTGTGTGCCATAGTACACTTATCCCTCATTATGATGTTACATGTGGGGTTCTAAGAAAATTTATTGCTCTATTCTGCAACGTCCAAAAGAGTTGCGATGCGCAATACAGGAGAATGCAGTAGCCAATGCGATACATTTTGCAATCAAACATTTGCAAACATTTGGTCTATCAAGGATATAAAATCCACTCATTCGTAATTGCTTATGTAACAGTGTTGTATGCCGTTCATTCCTCTGCCTGAAATAGACGCAGATTTGAGAAATGTTTCATTTCGTGAGTATTCGAAAAATTTTCCGTCGTAGAACTCGGTCATATGCACCACTGGTCTTAAATAATTCCATACCAGCTGTTGCGTTTGGAAGACAGAATTGGGCAGGGCTACCCATTTTTGACTTGATCAGGCGCATTGGTGTTTACACACACCCTATATCAAATCTCGCCCCTTTTTCTTCAGAATACGTATACTTAATTTTATCCACACCGAATTTCATGACCATTCGCACAATAGGTCTTCAGATATCGCACTATAACAAATTACGTCCAATGGACAGGGCTATGCCTACTGATCCATTACTTCAGATATCGCGCTTTTACAAATTAGGTCCTATGGGCGGGCATACCTACTAAATTAGTACTTCAAATACCGCACACTCATAAATTAGCTACTATCGGCGGGCCACGTCATTTTCGACCTGATAATGTTGCATCCACACGTAATTTTAAGTCACTTAACATATTGTAATAGAACTCTATTTGTAATTTTGTTTTGTTTATGGGGTGCAATGGATGGACCACACATCAAGAACGTCGGTACATTTGAAATTTGAAATATTGACAAATTTAAATTTTCATTTAATTTTAATTTTTGTATGGGAAAAATCGATAGGAAAAAATAGGCGTAGTCCTTTTAAAATTCTATCTAATGTGGAAAATTTAGTTTAGCTGTTTTAAGTGTTTTAAGCTTTCGGTTAAATATACCTGAGTTATTAGCAAAACATTGAAAAAAAGTGGATAAATTATTTTTCAATTTTAAACTTTGGTAGAGAATGTCTTAACAATGGTAAAAGATATTCCGCAATACTAAGCGTGTTTTCTGTTTGCTTAGTATGTTGTCAAAGATGAAACATTTCGTTGCGCACATAGAAAAGTATCTAAATAGACACTTTTCATTCATGAATTCCATTTTGAAAAATATTTCTCCAAAATTCTTCAAAAATAATTTGTAAATAATGAAATAATATTCGTGATGTATAAACAATCAAAACAAGTAAACAATGTAATCGGTATCCGAATATTATTTCAACATGAGGAAAAGAAAATACAATTTTTTAATAAAAGTTTTACTTTAACGTCTTTCTAATCGTCATGAGAATCGTAGTCAATGAAAAATAGAGCTAAAATAATGTTCATAGTTATTATAAGTGCAAATCCATGTTTAGTATCCGATTATAAAGCTTTTGTATCCGATTATAAAGCTTTTGTTTATGCATCATTAATGACCAAAAACAGTCGGCGTTGCCACCGGAACACATAAAGCTAAAGAAGTGATAAAAAACGTTTATGAATACAATTTCTTATTAAAGGTTTTTTAGAGCTAAAGAATACTTTAGCTAGAGAACGCTTCATACCTACTTTAGAAATTGTTTATGAATAAGGCCGTAAGAATTGATCAGAAGTGTTTGTTTTCTTTGTAGGAGAATATAACAGGAATATAAGTTCTACTGACTGACTTCGTCGTGCATCAAAAATTATTGAAAAAAGTGTTTCGTATTGTTACAACTCCTAGTCAAATATTTGGTCCTATAGCACAATTAGTTTCCCAATAAGTTTTGTTGGTGCGCCGCATTGGAGTTTTATGGCACGGCTACCCAATTAGCGACCCAACAAGTAATTTTTCGCGACCCGTGGTTGTTTTTCAAAAATGCGTAAACATTTTCTTAAAATATATTTCCATATTTTCACAATTCTGTAAAATATCAGAAGCACAACACTCACAGTTAAAAGTTCAACTATAAATTCCAATTTCATTAACGTCCATCCATACAAACATGCATAAATACGTGCATGAATTCATTTCATTTTCACGAAAATCTTATAGAAAACACACACAGCCAACAAAAAACACATTTTGTTTTAGAGAACGGTAGTTTTCCGTTATGTTAAAAACCATCAAAGTTGACACTCTTTGAGATTTTGTAAACAGAATTCCGTGAGCTCTTGTGTCTCGTATCTCGAGAACGCAACTTTATGGATAACAAAGGTGACAGTAAGTATTTTGATTAGTGCTCTAGGCTTGTACCGGGATCCCGGTGTCCTACTAATGTTTTTCTTCAATTTTGCCAACTCGCGACCCATTTAAAAAAGTATTTTAGAAACGCCGGTCCGGGATAGACCGGAAAACTGAAATTTCTTCGTTCCCGGTCCGGCGTTTGGACAGCGCTCCATCAAATGGCATAATTTTTTGGGAGAATATAACCAAGTCCCCGTTTATGATTTCTGCAAAATTTCAAGCCATTCTGTGCATAATTGCTAAACAAACCAAAGAAAAAACCCGGGAAATGTATCAATCCCGGTTTCCCGGGAAAGGACCGGGAATCCAGGGAGTACCGTTTCCTGGGAAATGGGGAGTACTAATTTTGATTATATAATAAAAAAGTTTAAAAAGTGCAAAAAATTCCACATGTTTTAATTCTTTTTTAATTCTTGGATACTTTTAAAATTTAGTTTAAAATTGTTAAGCTTAAAACAGATACGAAATTACAGAAGATAGTTTTGAACATTTTTTCCCTTTTTAAGAAAAACTTTTGATATAACAATATTTCTCCTAATTAATTAAAAATTAAAAAGACCAATCTGTTAGTTTGGCCTATTGTAGTTCAATATTTATACCCAAATATAACAAAAGTTGTTCCAATCTGTCTTTACATTGCACCAATGGATGTATGGAAATTTTTAAGAAAATTAAATATTCGTGTCAGCATTCCTATACGTGGATTGGAAAAAATCTGTGAACATATTAGCGATTTCGATGTACTCCGACGATGAATCATCATTCAAATGCATTGTAGGCGGAAAGGGCGCCGATTTGCGTTTAGAGCGCACAAAGTCGCAGAAAGACTTAGGGTCGTTAGCAAAGTTAGATTTCAGATTATCCAAATACCGCGCATAGCAATGTTTATTCAATATGTTATACTTAGCACGAACGGCCGAATAATTGGCAAAATCAAAAGTCGAACCGGATTTTTTATGTCTCTTAAATAGACGAGATTTTCTGTATTTAAGCCTTGACAACTCCCTTGTAATCCAGTGAGTCAGAGTTATGCATTTAGAAAAACAAGTTTTAATTTATATATAGTAGGCTGTGCTACACCCCTTTTAAAATAAGTAGTTATAACTGTCAAAATTCCACAGTATATTGCAGTTCGCCCAGAGATATGAATAGTAAGGTGGACCAATTTTTGTATTCGCTTAAATCGTAACAAAAATCGGGATTCCAACAAAAAGTTATGGCCTCTGAGTGTTGGCATACAGAAAACAATGTCAAAAATATATCATTCTCTTCGTCTTGGTCTCCAAGCATCAGAATAGTAGGTAAAAACTAGAGCCGGAGCCCGTAGGTCTGAAGGTTTCAATAGTTGCTAATTTTTTAAAAAAAAATATGTCTGCCTGAAATCTTCATGCTTCTCAGCGCGAACTAGGAATTGATTTTATACATATTGTTTCTTAGTGAAATTTTCTAAGAATTCATCGTAGATTCTGATATTGGTATACGATTACCACTTTTTTTTCGACGCGAAAAAATTGCTCCGCCCTAATAAACAGGCTAATTGGAACTTAATAAGTAAAAAGTGCCGAGGCTCTGCTCAATATTTAACTTTTTAACTGTATCAAATAATGGTCCGTACACCAGGCAATTTAGGACACATGGTAGCTGCGCAGACTAAAACTGTGATTTGTTTTTAATATACTTTACAGATATGTATTTTTTAATTACTACAGGAGAGCGAATCGGTAATAAATCCTAAAGATAAAATGCGTGTTCTGTTCGCCAAACTTATAGAGCCCTTTGTGAAGTTAAGGGTGCATATAAACATCATATACCATGCATATAACGCATGTACCACTTATCCTCCAGCTAATAGAAGCCATCGACGCTGTAGACGTAAGTGTGACAGGGGACTCGAATTTATCGAACCGACGCACAGTGGTCGAAATCATTGATCTGACGGCATTTAAGTCAAATTTTAAAACTTTAACATCGATAAATGTTTTACATTGTATCGATAACCGATACTCCACAGAGCAAATTTACGTTTTTATATTTGTTTTGCTTTTAATATTCGCACAGCTATTAGCTGTCAAATATAACATAAGTTGCAGCAAGTGCTTTGAAAGAATTTGGCGCCAAATTACTCAGTGCGTGGTTTTTGGCAATATCAAATCATTTGATTAATAATTTTATAAACTAAGGTTTTTATTTAAAGTAGAAGGTATGTATTCACTAAAAAAAATATGTTTATAATGTGTGATTATCTAGTTTAATAGAAATACGTTGTAGAAGTTAACATTGGTGATAGCAGATTTGAAGTGTTATATACTAAAGTTTGTTGGAGTGCATTTTTTGGGATTCGATCGGATTCGGTCCAAATATGGTTTTGTTTAATTATTTGGTTATTTGTTGTTGTGAAACGTCCAAAATGATCTGCCCGTTCTTGCCCGTTTATTGTTTAATTAATTTTTTAGGCATAATGAATGTTTCCAAACGCACACTTTTTTTGATTTGGCGCAATAAAAACGTCCTTACTAAAAAATTGTCAGCTGTGAAGGCTCACGTATTTAATAATATGATAGACCAATCGCACTATAATGAGGAGCAGTACCGAGAAATAAAAAAGGGGCCCCTTGGGTTCTATGATGACCCCCATGTGTTGGTACTCAAATGAAAGATATTTTCGAGACGAATACAACGATGTTTTGTTCTTTTCCTACGGGTCTCCAAAACCGAGTTAGATCCATTTAAATTTCAGGGATATACCAAAAAAAATTGAAAAAATTTGAAAAAATCATGGAAAAAGTTAGAAAAATTTAAGGAAATAAATTGAAAAATTCTATAAAAATTGCGCGATTTTTTTAAAAAAAATGTTCTTTTTGGTATATTCCGGGAAAAATATTTTTTTTGTTGTAAATTAGAGTGGAAATGGATATGATGGGCGTAAAAGCGCCGCAAAAAAAATCGGGCGATTTTTTTAAAAATTATTTTTTTTGTAAATTAGAGTGGAAATAGATATGTTGGGCTCAGTAATGCCGCAGGCAAAAATTATTTTAAAAAAAATAGCGCGATTTTTTTAAAAAAATATTTTTTTTTTGGTATATCTCGGAAATTCAAATGGCTCTAACTCGGAGAGACCCGTCCGAACCTAAAAATAACATCGTTGGATTCGTCTCGAAAATATCTTTCCTTTGAGTACCCGCACGTGGGGGGTCATCATAGAACCGAAAGGGCCCTTTTTTTGACCCCCCGGGCCCCATGGGTCTGAGCGCCAACTTTGACCTACCATTCCGATGTTTGGGGAACAAGACGAAGACAATGGCATATTTTTTTTTAATCGGGCTCCCGCCCCATATTCTGCACTTCAGCCAAATTTTGTTATAGGCTGTAAATTGTAAATATTTGTGTTAAATTATAGACATACTATTTTCAGTGCATTTGTATTTAAAGCTCTGAAATAATTGAAAATTGTTTACAGTTTAATTTATTACGCATTTTATAGTCGAAATTAAGCATCAGGCTTTGTTTTTATTCATTTGCGAATTAAATGCCGCCAGATTCGGTATATCGACCACTGTGCGACGCCGTTCTTAGCAACTCGGTCTCTGCAAATGCTGCGGAAAGATCTTGGTCTACATTCATATAAAATCCAACTGGTAGAAGAACTAGAGCAAGTGGACGATCAATTGATTTTTTTTATTTATCATGTCATTGCACATTATTTGAAGGAGAAATGTTTTCAACACGACGGCGTAATATGCCATGCAGCGCGTGAGATCATCACTTTGTTAAGCTAAACGTTGGTGACCGAATAATCTCAAAAAATGGTAATATGAGTTCAATATATAGAGAGTATTCGGGTATATTCTTGGTCCGTATGAGAAGAAGACATGGCAAAGGCGGTTTTTATGGCTAAAGGCATGAAGCTTCAAAAGAAATTTTCATTTGCGGTCAATAGGAGGAGAAGGCATAACAAAAGTGATTTTTACACCCAAAGACATAGTTAGTATAAATACGGTTCCCGCTACTACAGATAAATATAAAAATTTAATTTTGACCTTTAGAGAAATTTCTGTTTCCGATTTGTGAAAGAAGTGTTTTTTTCTCCCTGCATACAGACAAAACTTAATCTACATGTAGAAACTATAGATATGACTTTGATAATGAACTTTTTACTATCGTCATAGAGCCTATCATATTTAGAATTTAATACTATAAAACTTAATTAGTTAACTTCCATGTTAAGGAGTTACTTGAAATTAGTAACATAAGTTAATAAACTCAACATTTTATTCTTGAGCTTAAGTACCGTTTTAAAGTACTTTGTAGACCTAAATGTGAAATATATTACTAGTTAATATGCAATAGCGAAGCATTGCCGGGCCCACTAGTATTGTATAAATTGTCGTTTTGATTTTTTTTTTTTTATATTTTCGAAATATTTTGTAATATTAATATAAAAATGATTCACATGACCCTTTTTAGGATCTAATGTTTCGCAAGGGCCGTAAGCCACGAATAGGAACTCTTTTTCAAGGGTTTACATAACAAATTAGTTGTAAATAAAATTTCATTGCAAAAATATCATTTAAATGCAAATTATTTTATTTGACGTTCTCTTTTCCTTTTAAAAATTTGTTTTCATTTGCAATAAAAAATTTGGTCACATTTTTATTGTTACTACTTTTTTAGCTTAGCATGTAAATCTATCCCCGTTAGCGTATATAGGATAACATTTGTAAAATCACCAAGATACAGTTAGGATCTCATTTTCAAATAGATTGGTATTGGATCTTGAAATGGGTAAGAAGCCGTCGAATGGACTCAGCGTCCAATTGTAAAATGGAATTTAATTTGTTATGAAATCGGTAACTTAATTCTACCATACTAAGTTCAAATTTCCTAAAAGCTTCTGTTTGGATGAACTATTCATCCTGAGAATTAAAGGATATAAATTAAAGAAAACTGAATTTGAAATCTTTTATTAATGGAAATAATGACTACTTTAAAATTAAAGTACCGATATTCATATGTTTTTATTTTTAATTCATTTTTAATTTCATATTTGGTTTTATATTACAATTTTCGAAATACCGAACAAACCCGGATTTTTACCGGGTTCGGTTCGAAACCGAATTGTTGAAAAAAGGTTTTTTTTCGAATATGCCGGAAGACGGTTTACTGAAAAATTCAAGTATTTGATGGTGTTTGGCCAGAAAATTTTCATTTGCATTTGTAGGTATGTTCGGGATATATGTTAGGTGGGAAATACTAGTAGGGGTAAGTCATACTTTTTACTCCTCTAGGAGATACCATGGGAGCAGGCAGGAGCTGAATTCCTAAAAAAATATAAAAAACACGTCATACATTAGACTCCTCTTCGAGCAGTTAGAGCGGTGGGAACAAATTTTAATAAAAACAAAATTTTTGTTTGATAGCCCCCTTAGAGGGTGAAGATAAGGGTTAGGTAAGTTTGGAAAAAATGTTTGGAGGAATAAATGACTGGGGGTCGGTCGCACATTCGAACCCTCTAGGGGTTCCCTCTGATCGAGTAGCTCTAAATACAAACTGTGCATCAAATTTTATTCCTTCACGACTAAAGTACATTTGTGTCGCACCAGTTCCTCTTCTGATCGAAAATAAAAATTCAGTTAGTATATTCACATCTGTAGCGCCAAGTACTATTGGCGCATCGAATTTAAAAGATCTGGGGCTAAAACAACGTTTACCACCAGTGTTGCCAAGTCTTGGACAATGAAAAGCACTATGAACCATTCAAAAAAGCGTTAATTCGGGTAAAAAACTACCTCAAAAAGGGTAAAAAACCACTGCGCTTTTAAATTAATTTTTTAACTCAAAATTATATGTTTACATTTAAAACTATTAGGTCATACGTAGTCTTTATTGTGAGATATTTATATTTATATAATAAATGCATAGGCAAGAGCTTGTGTGTGTATTATGCTGGCATGTTGTGCGCTTCGAGGATGCTTTCTTCGCACCGTTGGGAAAAGTTCTCATTAACTTTGAGATGCTTTCTTCCCTTAAGGTTTGTGATGATAGAGGAGAAGGCACAGCAAAGGGCGCTGACGAGGCATTGTGGTGAATGCCTAAATAACGTTATACGCCTAACCTGCTGTCAACATAATACATTTCACACTCTTGAGTAAAAAACTATTGGCAATAATAAATAATTGCCAATAGAAATGATCTCAAACCGAACTATGACAATATCATAATAAAGAACATTAAAAATAATATTTATAAAACATATGAATTATATAACATTCTTCTTAACAGTTTTTTGTACTTTTTTACTTTAAAAAAAATTATTTTAAAATACAAGGCCTTCACTTTCGTCATCGCAGTCATTCGGCCACAAAGCAGTTTCAATAAAATAATTAGATTTTTATAGCATTCATTTAAATTGATTTTGCTATAAACACTTGAAGGAAGTTTATAATTATTGCAGCAAGATTTTTCTATTTTAATTCCATAATTAATTTTGGATTTAAAAAATGCATTAGACTGAACGTTCCTTCCTCTTCTGCGTTAGAATATGATAAAGATAATAATTGTAAAACGAAACTAGACAATTATGCAAAAGGACGCTCATTTACCGAATTTTTAAAATTATAAACTTCAACCCAAAATGTATCAGTTCTTTCAGTACATTGCCATTTGTGAAGATTTCATTTTCTAGGCTTATTTCCATTTTTGTGAATTTATTTGGATCATGTATAAATTATAAATAAAATTTTTTGGCAATTTTCGCCTCAATTCGGTCACAAGACTTCTAGTAAACGCAATCAAGTTTTTTTTAATTTCAAATTTTTCATCTCTAGATACATTATTGTCTTCACAAGATTTTTCGAGGTTATAACCCAGGTAGCAAAAACGATTTATATGATTGTCTATATCACCTTTTATATAGTCAAAATTATCACAAGGTATGATAATTTTGTTTGTTAGGCCTCTGATGAAATCATATAAATCGTTATACAACCTAACATGATCAGCATTATACGCTTCGAACCCAAGATTGAACCCAGATGTAACAAATACACATAATTAATATTATCATTATACATATCTCTTAATATATTTGTTACAAAGGAACAATCAGCTGTTGCATTAAAATTAAACTTTAACTCGAGACACATTTTTAAAATTACATTTACAGCATTTTCAATCGACAACCAACTGGTATTGCCATTATTGGAATCTTTTGTGGGTTGGAACTATTATCATTTATCAATTTAAAATATTTTGCATAAGCCTTTTGTCTCATAGGAGAATGGCTAAACCAATTGTGGGTTTCTTTCACAACGAACTCCAATTTATTTGGGAAACTCTTCTCTTTCTGTAGCGGCGCACACAGATAATTGAAGCGAGTGGCACACGCAACGAACCAAGACAAGGTTCTTTAAATTATATTTGAGTTTTATCTTTTGGTAAAAACCGTTATTATCACCAGTCATCACTACAGCGTTATCGGTGCCGATTGCCACTAAATATTTAAAATCGAATTTAAAAATATTTATAAGTCGCTTCAACGCCATAAGTAATTCATCAGCTGCACCCTCATTTAAATAAATTAGACCTAAATATGGGGTAATAAAAGTATTCTTTTGATGGCTAAAATAGCGCACTTCGACTCCTAGCAATTTTTCGACAGATATGTCCGTTCCTTCATCTAATATAAGACTGAAGGCATTGCCTTTCATATCTGCTGCAAGCTTTTCCATGAAGAAAGAGCTATTACATTTGTTATTATGTTGGAACATTTAGTGCGATGTAATTTAAATGGTACAATTATGCTTGAATTAACAATGATGGTACACAGAAAAAATAACTTTGTGTAATTATACCCATTTTCTTATTTAAAACGAACTTCGAAAGTGAGGAGAAATTCCCCGGGAATAAAGTAGGTAAATTAAAGGGAGAAATTGATGACAAATTTTGCGGAAAATTCCGCTAACAAATTTCAAGGGAATTGTACTAAAAAATGAAAGTATTAAATATTTTAATGATAAAAGTACTAAACATTTGTCAGCCTTTGGGAAGGGATAGATTTTTTCGTCAAGGTAAGCTCGCATTTCGCTGAAATTTCAAGTAAATGAGTCTTGCCACGCACCAGGATGGTAGGTGTCATCGTACCGTATCTTTAGCTCATGGTCACACACCTGTTAATAGTTGTTTTTTAATTATTAAGATGAAGCTTCAATAAAATCAATCACTAAACTAAACTTTTAAGCTGTGATTTCCCAAACTCTTCCTATCCCCGTCTGGTAGCCACCTTCGGCAAGAAAGCGAGTAATTGCCCTCAATTTCACAAGCGGGAAATTTGCAAAGAGCTTTCTGCTTTAGATATCATCACGAACGCAGCATTGAATATTTTTGTATTGTTTTTTGTAGGTATTTGCTGTTTATATTCACTTTAATCGCTTTGTACATTAAAAACTTCATAAAAATAATTTGCAAATTGTTAGTAAAAAAAACAGCTGACTTCGAATAATCGAAATTCTCTCTTCCTTATTATTGTCCTCCCCGTTCGTTTAAAATAGGAGGATTTTTTCTCGAGAAAAATAAATTCCCCGGATATTATCTTCCGGGGAGTATTCAGAATCGGGCTGTAAATTACATTTCAAAAATTAAGCATATCATAACCTAAATGCATCCTACTGAATCCAAACATACATATAAAATGTTTTCATGTCCAAAAAAACCATACATTTTAAATTTGAGCCAGTATAAATTGTAGAAATAAGTTCACTCCAGCGCCATCTACCGGCTTCAATTATTCAAAAAATTTGTTCGCATGATCAAACAAATATACATTTTAAATTTCAATTGAATTAGTCTATTCGTTCAAATTTTCGATATAAATCCACATTAAAGCCATTTACCGGGTCCATTTGTACATATACTTTTTGCTCATGATCAAACAACCATACATTCAAAATATGAGTTAAATTGGTCCATACGTTCATATGTTCGACTCAAATCCATTCAAGGGCCACCTACCGCGTCAATTTGTATATAATTCTTATTTTCACCCCACCAATTGCACTAGTTTACAGTCATTTTGCTGCAGAGTTCTAAATAATTTTTTTCTATAGATTTCAGCCTCCTAAACACGAATATGAGATTTAAAAAATTTTCCTCTGATTAGTTTTGAAGATATGAATTTTTGAATTATTTTGCAAATTTTTTATGAGGTGCATCAGCTTATTGGAGAATAATTCGTAAACTCGTCTTATGATTTGAACAATATTGGTCTTCAAGTAAAGGTAATGTGCTCCTCTAAAACCCTTCTATACAAGCTTTTAACATCGGTTGGGAAGTTTTGATGGTAGGAGCATTTAAAGTTGAAAAAACTAATATTTTTGTGCAAAAATCACGGTTTTAAATTGGTAGAAAAATTTATAAAAAATATTAATCGCAAAAATAAATCCAATTTCATAAATTGAGTATAAAGATTGGACTTTCCTGAGCAAAACAAGCCATCGTTTATAAAAATTGGGTGATAAGAGGAAGAGTTACACGTTTTTTAAGAGGACCCTACAAATGGTAATTTTTTTGATTTTAAGCATATCACGGTAGGTTTAGAGCTAAACTTCACGTTGCATGAAAATGACAATAAAAAGTGAAAATGCCACTGTATTCTAGGTTGATCATGCATCACAAAAATGTTTAATTTAAAATCCTAGGTGATCATTTTTTGAAAATATCGATATTTTCCATTTCTGCTAACTGGACCAAAAGTCTTTTTACTTTTCAAACGATGACAGTAAAAAACTGGACCAATGAGATAAAAACTGTTTATTTATTATCAAAGTATACAAACAGGGAATCTTGTATGATGATTGATTTTTTTGACATTGCTTTAACCTGGAGGCTTGAAGTGCATTTTAAGCCTACATTTTTAAAAAAATATCGATATATTTAATTTTAACACCGCGTAACCGCCTAAGAAGAATTTGTTCAGTATTAGAAAAGTGGAATATTAATTAATTGCAATATATGTATATAATATGATTTAAAAATGAAAAATATAGATATTTTTCAAAAATGTAGGCTTAAAATGCACTTCAAGCCTCCAAATTGAAGCAATGTCAATCAATGATCAATGATCATAAAAGAATCCCTGTTTGTATACTTTTATAATAAATAAACAGTTTTTATCTCATTGGTCCAGTTTTTTACTGTCATCGTTTGAAAAGTAAAAAGACTTTTGGTCCAGTTAGCAGAAATGGAAAATATCGATATTTTCAAAAAATGATCACCTAGGATTTCAGATTAAACATTTTCGTGATGTATGATCAACCCAGAATACAGTGGTATTTCCATTTTTAATCGTAATTTTCATGCAACGTAAAGTTTAGCTCTAAACCTACCGTGATATGCCTAAAATCAAAAAATTTACCATTTGTAGGGTTCTCTTAAAAAACGTGTAACTCTTCTTCTTATCACCCAATTTTTATAAACGATGGCTTGTTTTGCTCAGGAAAGTCCAATCTTTATACTCAATTTATGAAATTGGATTTATTTTTGCGATTAATATTTTTAATAAATTTTTTTACCAATTTAAAACCGTGATTTTTTCACAAAAAAATTTGTTTTTTAAACTTTAAATGCTCTTACCATCAAAACTACCCAACCGATGTTAAAAGCTTGTATAGAAAGATTTTAGGGGAGCACATAACCTTTAATTGAGGACCACTCTTGTTCAAATCGTAAGACGAGTTTACGAATTATTCTCCAATAAGCTGATGCATCTCATAAAAAATTTGCAAAATAATTCAAAAATTCATATCTTCAAAACTAATCAGAGGAAAATTTTTTAAATCTCATATTCGTGTTTAGGAGGCTGAAATCTATAGAAAAAAATTATTTAGAACTCTGCAGCTCACAAAAAATAAAGATTTGTAAACTGGTGTTGTCATACCTACCAAATATACATACAAAATTTCATAAAAATCAATCGAACTGTTTCGGGGGATTGCTATTACAAACCCGTCACTCGAGATTAACTCTTAGCAGTATATTAAATTATGTGCACATCGAAGGTATTGTTTCATAAAATACCTTCTTTCCGTCACAATGGAGAAGCGCATTTACATTTGCACAATTCTAGCTATGACTTATTTTGAAATGTTTTGTTACGTGTCTATTCCGCTTAATGTGTTTGGTCGAGGCTTTGATTTAATGTTTTTTCTCGTAAACTTAGCATTCCTTAACTTTTTTAATTATTTAATTCTCTACAATTAGAGCTGTATATTTCACTATGACTATAAATCGTTATTTGTTTTTAACAGTCAAAGTTTTACACAAAATCGAAATCCAAGCAAATACTTACGTTTTAAAATATATTCTTCCACTTAAAAATTTTAAATTCCACTTATCATATTAACTTAAGAAAACATAAAAAAGTGTTTATACATAAATATGCAAATTTATTACAAATTAAGGAAATTCTAAGTCATCATAATTTCCCAACTTACTAAATGGTAATGTTAAATATAATAGTAATGTTAAATAAAGTGTCTGCGCCATTATGCTTGTGTTGTGAGTGTATATACATTGTGGCGGGTCGATTTGTATGGGAACAAAAAAAGCGTATAAGCGTACCCAACCTCACGAAAGCTGAGACGATTTTGAAAGAACCATATGTCAAAAATCAATTTCGAGCACCCGATTTTTTAAAAGTTTTCGTCCTTTCGTCTTTATTGCTGAAAGTTAATTATTTCTCAGTCTAACACTTTCTTAATATTTGTCTAACAGTTTTACATGAAAGCTGATAGCCTTTGCCATAAAACCCATTAATTTCAAATAAAATCTATTTGTTACTTTTAAAAAGCAGTTTTCTTATACTGAAATTGACGAAAATTCAGTTGTTTGTGAGGTTTGAATTCCTGAAACATCTGTAATATGAGCAAAATTCAATAATAAAAATGTTGTCGATGGGCCCATGTGGTCCGCAGGGGTATGGACAAAGAGTTCCCATGCATTATTTTCTTAAAAAAATGTTAAAATACAAAATCGCTGTAATCAAAACATGTCCATTAATCGGATTCGATGGATCGATGCAGACTTGTATGGAAATGTTTAAATATGAATTGTGCATTTAGGGTTTTTGAAAAAATACTTTTTATTTGAAAAATTCAAGTAATGTGCGTGCAAGGGTATTAAGCATGAAGTGACTTATATTTTCATGCAAATCCGTTTATAATTTTCTTGGTAACACCACTTGACTTTAATATATTTAGCATTTCTAGCATTTCTCCATAAATTAAAAATTTTCTTAATTTATTCAATAAAATACTTTAATGATCTTGGTCAACTCCTAACAGTTTTAGCACAAAAATGTATGAGTACCGGACAGTTTTTAATATATTTTATTTTTGAAAAATTACAAGTACATTTTATTTTTATTTAATTTTGTAAAAATACTTAGAAAAATATAAAGAAAGTCTTACACTGATACAAAATTAAATTTCAGAAAATAAGATGGAAGGACGAGATTACCTTTAAAAAAAAACGAGGGCTCGAAATTGACTTTTGACGTATGGTTCCATCACCAAAATTGTATAAAATCATCTCAGCTTTCGTTTGTAGTTGTACGCTTTGTTGGCAAAAAAAATCGACCTGCACTAATATACAGTTTATTCTAACTATACATCAATTGAGGAGGTACTTTTCAAAACTTGACTATTCCACTTGTTGAGCAATTCAAGAAAATAGTTTTTTTTAGGCATGCCCCTATATATTTCACCCGAAATTTTAATGCATTATTGAAGACGTCAATATAGGCCATTGCTGTGTATATGATTTAAAAATTTAGCAGTAATCACGTTTTGATGCGGTAGATTTCGAATAATCAAGTTTTGTTATGTTTTTTAATAAACAGAAAAAAACTCTTTTCGGTCCAAAGTGAAATAGTGATGTTTTGAATAGTACCTCCTCAATTATATTCAATACGCAATTACATGTGAATGTAGTTATATATGTTCATGCAAAAAATAAATGTCATACTCATAGACTTTATACAATAAGTACACACATTTCTATGTATGTATTTTCAATACTCGCATAAAGCGATTAGCTAATTCTCATGAGTACGATTTATTTTTCAGTTTTTTCAAAAAGTCCTTAGCCTGTTTGTCACCCTGCCTGTACTCTAAGGCGCGTATCGTATCCGAATCTGAAAATAAAATTTAAAAGTTGTTTATTTTGGATTTCAATTGTGGGCTGTGAATGTTTTTTTAGCTCACCTGTATATACTGGCCTCGACAATTCCATATGGATTTGCTCATTCTCATTAGCCATTATGTCGGCGAATGATATATAGCACTCGGCAATGTATTGGTTGGTCATGCCAAATAGATCCTTATCCTTGATGCTAAACAGTATCATACTATTTTGTTTACTTCGTTGTTCTTCAGTCAGTTTGCTGTTGGGAAGAAATGATTAATGTATTTAAAGGACGCAAATATGGGATTTCATAGGATAAGATCTATATTGGTTTGCAATGGTTGGTACATTTTTAACAGTTTTAGTAATTTTGCCTTCCATTTCCGGTCAATATATAACCAGAGGTTATATTTGAGGTATAAATTCATATTACCAAATATATAAATGGTGCTTCGAGTCACTTCTCGCCAAGGGAGTGGTCGGAATCTAAAATTTTGTTAATATTATTTTTACAAACATGTGTATTAGACCATTTCGTTTTACCAATTTTTTCGAAAAGTCATTGGGATAATATATTTTCTAATTCTACTTAAAAAAACAAAAATTTTGGTATATAAAACTTGAAAATTGATCGACGTTTAGGGGTCGCGCAAAATCGTTTAAGGTTTTTGGCTGCAAAAAGGCATGTTTCAAAAATACTGATTTACTTATATGATTAAAAGTTTTGATACGCTTGACTGATTTTAATCATATAAGACTTGTTTTAAAGATAATAATATTTCGCACATTTTCTGTGAAGACATCAAAACATTTTAGATAATAGTTTGAGTTTAATAACCTTTCAAACCTAAAAATTTTTAAATTTTAATTAAAAATTTACCTACTTTGGCCCATTAAAAAATTTTTTTTTTTAGTTTTGGGTCTAATTTTTGTATAACTTTAAATGCAGAATTGACAAACACTTTCTAACGATACTTTTGATGTATGGCAGGACCAAGTAAATTACATATGTTCAGCAGCATCAATAATAATCAATAGTGATACAAATTAAACGAAAACTGTGTACTATGTATATTTTTAGTAAGGAAAACGATTTAGGTAATTAAAAAGAAGACTTTTTTCAAAATGGATATGATAACACCTTTTGTGTTCTTTTTGTTTGTTTTATTGCGTTTTTAGATGACTTGTACTAATTAGTTTTGCTGGTTATTATCCTTCGTCAAAGTGTTGTTCACAGTTTTAATAAGCCCAATAGCAATCGTTGACAACGCTGATGTTTTTCACAATTTCTTTAATCCGTTTACAATTCTCATTCTTGGGCCAATTTGACGGGTGGATAGCAAGAAAACTGCTGTCTACTCCAATAATATTGAAGAATTTCATAGTATTTTCTGAAATCATTTTTGTAACATTTCCTTCGCAATCTTGGTCACCAGGATGCTTTAATGCATATGTAATTTTAATTAAAGTTCCTTCGGTATGCGTGGGGTCGAAAAGAAAAAAGCCGAACGCGATGTCACTTATATACCATAAATGCCACACAAAAGTTTTGAGTGCAACATTTGCTATAATTTCATTTGATTTGCGTTATTTTTTTAAGATTCTATCAACAAAATGTCGTTTAATGGGGCTTGTGTTGCAAGGGGACACGTAAACCAGTTTTGAATGTAAATTTTGACCACAAAAATGTTGATCTGAATTAATCCATTTAGCTCATCACCAGCGAAATAGTAAAAATTTCAGCAACAATTAAAAATTCTATTCATTATATTATACATCAAAAGTATCGTTAGGAAGTGTTTGTAAATTGTGCATTTAAAGATATACAAAAATTAGAGTCAAAACTAAAAAAATAATTTTTTAATGGGCAAAAGTACGTAAATTTTGATTTAAAATTTTAAAATTTTTAGGTTTGAAGGGTTCTTAAACTCAAACTACTATCTGAAATGTTTTGATGTCTTCACAGAAAATGTGTGAAATATTATTACCTTTAAAACAAGTCTATCAAAAACAAGTTCTGATCAAAATCGGTCAAGCGTATCACAACTTTTAATCATATAAGTAAATCAGTATTTTTGAAACATGCCTTTTTGCAGCCAAAAACCTTAAACGATTTTGCGCGACCCCTAAACGTCGATCAATTTTCAAGTTTTATATACCAAAATTTTTGTTTTTTTAAGTAGAATTAGAAAATGTATTATCCCAATGACTTTTCGAAAAAATTGGTAAAACGAAATGGTCTAATGTGTATATTACATAGCAAGCTGTAATTTTTTCAAAATGGTAATGGTAATTTAACTTTAAATTTCAGTCAGGTAAACTGACTGATAAATACCATCACCCAACATAAGATGTTGTTAAAGTCTTGACTTATCGAAATTAACCGATTTTTAATTATTTGCCTGCTTCAGGAGCGTAAAAGTTTGTATATAGGACATACAGTCATAATATCACAGGTCTAGAGACATGTACAAAACCGTAACCATTTTACTAATTTGTATAGGAGGTGCCCATTAGGGGCAGCACAACGTATCCGATTTTTGATCGTAAATTAAGTTTTAATAAACGCTTACTTTGGCAAAATTTGACTAGATTCAGTGCACATACAAAAAAGATATGCATGTAAAAGGGGCAATTGCGGTAATTTATGTGAGAGGTACAGTAGGGGTGTGTCAAATAGAAGATACATTTTCTGACCAAATTTCATTATTCCCCAGGTGCCGGTTCGAAAGTTATGGGAGCAATATACATTTTCCAAAAATAGGTAATTTTGTATGGGAGGTACAAGCAGAGGCCAACCGATATAGTCTATATTAATTCCTCAGTCAAATTTCCATAAGCGTACGTCTTTCGCAAAATTTGACTGAATTCAGTGTACTTTAAAAAAATATGCATGTAAAACTATTTGGTCATTTGTATGAAAGATACCAGAAGGGTTTGTCGACTATTACAAAATAATTAACTAAAGATACTTGGGATTAACTCATCTCTTTTAATGCGTTACACTTTTTCTCATATCAAATGATATATACCCTAGTCCCTAAGGGTGATGCTATAACAAAGTTTATCCGAAAGATCATAAAGTGGGTATTTTTAGTTAGTTTAGGGAATAGGAGGATAGATATGAATCTACCTTGCAGGAACTTATTTTCAATCAGTCGTCATTTTCTACCAAAAACTTATCTTCAGACGAACTTTGTTGATTGTATTCCATTTAAGTAATGAGTTTTTCTAACTAAAAGCTATCTAGATTTTAGAATCATCGCAGGATAACCTTTACAAAACCGCATAGCTAATATAAATATTAAAGTCGCATTTGTGGCCTTTTATACTGAATACCCTTTTAGCTAAACGATAACTACTTTACAACGGCTATTGACAGTCCACAACTCACAACAGCTTTCAAAAGCTCATAAAGCTAGTTTAGTTTGAAAGCGTAAGAACCATTTTACTATTTAGCTTTATGTAAAATATGCACAAAAAAAAGCACTCGAACAACATCCAGTAAAAATGTACAGGAAAACAAATGCTTTTTTTTATTGTAGTTGTTTACGTGAATGTTTAAGGCTAATTTTTATAAAAAAAATTAAAGCAACTGGTTTTCGCCAGGAACTTTTTAAAAAATGTCATGTGGTAAGTATAAGGGATGCTAAACGGGATTTATTTTGATAAATCCCGATACCGAAATCCCGGGTTTTTTCGGGATCCCGAAATTTTTTGGGATTTCGGGATAATTTTTTAATTTTTATTTATTAAACATAAATTATTTCTGTTATTTATTGCTTAAAGTAGTTTCTTAAAAATATTAAAAGCATCTAACACAGTACAACACATGATTTTGGGAATCAATTCTGAGAACTGCACGCGAAAGTAGTAGTCGGACTAGTAGTTCTTGAGTTGTGTCAAACAAGAGCCTTAAACGTGACAAATTCCCCTGCACTAGACTTCCTAACGGTAAAAATACCCATTACGTAATCGCTGAAGTTAGCTATAGTAGCAATCAGTGATGATTCTTTCGCTTATGTTTCGCATTACATTTATACAGAAGTGTCATAGGCCTTTTAATCGGTGCGCTTTTGCTTACAAAGTAAGGGAAGATGTCAGTAGGTGTTATTTACACGGGGTCTCCACCTGAAATAATGTTTGGCATAATATCTGAGAAAACGTCGACAGAATGAGAGAAGATATTTCTTCAATTTCATCTAAATGTTAAACAAGGGGAAAACGTAGCTATGTTATTCTTATAACATTTCATTTTTGACTGACTCTCGTACAGTAAACATGTGTTGTTCGTTGAAATTTTTATTGTTTGCGTGGTTTGTCTTTTTGTTTTTTTTTATATTTTTTTTGTAAACAAATGCAGAATAATAATTAAATTGGTTTTTTTGCTGTATTTTTATTTCACAATTGTACACTTTTCACAAGAATTACATTTTCAATAATGGCGTCTGTTTATTGTTATGATTGTGTGTGCTGTTTTTGACATCCCATATTATAACATAGTTGTTACGAAAATTGTCGTAACAACTGTGTCTTGACATTTATTCAAATACAAACGCTAATACTATTTGAGAGTCCACACGTAACATAATACTCTCTGCGATTGAATTTGACGTTCGCTGATATAAAAATCTTATATCTTGTCTCAGGTGTAGACCCCATGTTAGCATTGTAATCGGAGTTATAATGAGTGGACGATGTTATTTACATTACACACGCATTACATTCTAAGTTCTTAGATCCTCGCTTACAAAGTCATACTGATGCCATGAATTACTAAATAGGTACTTCGTTTCATTTACCAACTTCAAATCAATATTAAATTATTATGGCAAAAACGAATGATGCAGAACTTCTTCTTATTGGGGCTACATTCACGTGAAGTTCTCAGAATTGAGTCCCAAAACAATAAGCTAAAAAATTTTGTACTGTGTAATGTTTCATCCGATGATACTTCGTTTCATTTACCAACTTCAAATCAATATTAAATTATTATGGCAAAAACGAATGATGCAGAACTTCTTCTTATTGGGGCTACATTCACGTGAAGTTCTCAGAATTGAGTCCCAAAACAATAAGCTAAAAAATTTTGTACTGTGTAATGTTTCATCCGATAATCTTGAAGAATTTTATTTCCAAAATAAGTAGCATAAGGAAAGCATCTGTTACAATCCACACTTGCAGCTAAAAAGGTATCGGCGAAAAATCCCGGGATTTATTTATCAAAACCCCGTGATTCGGTATTCATCAATCCCGAAAAATCCCGGAATTTCCCGTTTGGCATGACTAGTAAGTATCCATAAAATTATTTAATAAAAGAGTAAAAATTAAATTTTGTTTCTTGCAGGTAAAGAATTAATGGATCGATGGTACGGGAGGCGGGAGCCTTAGGTAAATTTGATCTAATAGGTAAAGAATTAATGGATCGATGGTACGGGAGGCGGGAGCCTTAGGTAAATTTGATCTAATAACCCTTATCCCTAATGACCCGGATGAAACGATGGAACCCATTTTTCTTGCAACTGTTTTATCTTGCAAATTTCGGATGTCTAAAATTCATCCAACCAAAATTTGCAAACTCTTAAGCATTGAACTGTCAAAATTTTACGCTCTCTCGCTGTTATTTACTAGAATAAAAATTACATTTAAAATAAAAAACACCTGTTAAATTTTGTACAGATATGTATGTACGTGTATATGTACAAAGGCATGTCTATTTGATCTCATTTAATTTTTAAACGCATGACGATCGGTTTGTATGGAGTTTATTATGGTTCTAAACGATCGAAAAATCTCGGCAATAGAAAAAACGTAGACGAATGTTCGTCAATAAAAATATAAAACATTTTTTATACATATGTATGTAACAGAGATCAGAACCGATGGACCGCAACCGCCGGTGCACCGTGTCCGAACTTAGTATTTTTCATACGCAAGTGTTCGAAATATCGAACGAAAACTGATGCGGTGGAGTAAAGCTCTTTCTTGTGTTTACTTTTTTTGTTGCAATAGTTTAGCATCGTATCAAAATAAACAAAAATATGACGCTTTGTTGTGTGTGATTGTTTTATGGTGGTGGTTTAGCACGACAACGAAGAAACACAAACAAAAATATTACGAAGAAGAATACGACGTCGGTGCGATCGCCACCAATATACTAACCGCCTCGCTGTTGATTTGTACCGTTTTCTTTTTTGCTTATTTTTTGGAGGCATTCTTTATAGGTCAGGAAAATGCAATGAAAAAGTTCAATAGTTTTGTCTAAAACAAATGTATGATCTGACATTTTAAAACTCTTTTGTTTCTGTTGGAAATCTGTCGGTCTAATAAACTTGTTTTAACATTTGTCGCCAAAACATAAGCAAAAATAAAAACGTAACAAATCGACAGCGAGGCGGTTAGTATGTTGGTGGCGATCGCACCGACGTCGTATTCTTCTTCGTAATATTTTTGTTTGTGTGTCTTCGTTGTCGTGCTTAACCACCACCATAGAAAAAGCTCACACAACGAAGATTCATTTTTTTGTTCATGGTTTTTTGATGCGGTGGCAAACCATCCCGGTAAAAGAAAACAATATAACACAAGGCACAAAAATATCCAAGCAGTTTGTTACCGCAGCCGCATAAACAGCGAGTACACCAGTAGTGGCGAAAACTCCTATCGCCGTAGAAGGACTGATAAAAGACCCCTTAGTATCAACGGACGTAGGACCCAAGGGGACGGATGAGAGACGTCCAAGGGTCAATAGACGTATGTCTCATAGCCGCCACAACTGGGGAAAACAGACGCTAAGAGACGTACATATAAATACGTGTGTCTACCTATACAACAACTTTTTTCACAACACATTGACTAAATGTAAAAGGTAAATCTGGTAATCACACACCCCTTCTAGTTCCTTTCATACAAATGGGCGAACCTCACTTACATACACTTCTGCTGCAAGTGCACCACATACAGTCAAAATTTTCCCATCGAATCGTTTATGGGAGTCGGGAGTGTGATACTAGATAAAGCTTCTGATCGGTTTAACTTGGCAAACCATGAGTGATCATTGCCAATTGCACTTCAAGTCTACTCACGAGCTCCGTAATTGTGGTACTACTGTGGACGGAGTACCTCCACGTGGTGACGCTTTGAAACGTGGCTTCGACACCCGTCAGAGCTCGGCTAACTGTGAGGTGCGAAACTTAAAACACAAGCACGTTGGCTCAGAGCACCTGGTCAGCGTCTGACCCAGAATGGGCGGCTGTAATAAAATCCTGGATGGAGGAGAAAACTGCGATGTGGTGCGCTGGGCTTGCAACCCGCCACTGACGTTTAAACTATTGCAATGAAAAGAAGTAAGAAAAGAATAAAAAGGACCCCCTAAAATGTTGACGACCACCGCAAACGTATCAAGGACCATGATTTGAGTATATGCACCTGGAATGTTAGAACACTGAATAGACCAGGTGCCTCCATCCAACTGGCGGAAGTCTTCGAAGAATACAAAGCTGACATAACAGCTTTACAGGAAATCCGGTGGACGGATTTCCGTCTCAAGAAGATGCCTGGTACGATGATGAATGTCGCAATGCCACGAGAGAGACGGATGCTGCATACAGGGCAAAACTGCGGCCAATGGCAACGCGAGCTGTTCGTGAACGGCACAGGGAGAAGAGACGAGAGGTAACTCGTCTTTTTAGAAGGAAAAAGAAAGAGCTGAAGACGAGGCAGGATAAGTGCACTGAGTTGCTCCGAAGTAGAGGGGAAGCCCGAAAATTCTACAAGAGAGTTAAGGCGAGAATGCGTGAAACAGAGTTGCCCTCCTGCAAGGACAGCGATGGTCAGCGAGTGACCGACCCGGATAACATTCTGAAGATATGGAGAGATCATTTCAGAAATTTACTGAATACTGACACCACTCTACAACACCCCGTTCAAATCCATGACGATGGTATTAACTGTTTACACTCGATCCAGAGCGAGATACGTATGGCCATCTCCCGCCTTAAAAACAACAAAGCTGCTGGAGCCGATGGTCTTCCTGCTGAATTGTTTAAGGCTGACGGGGAGGAACATGCATGCATCAGCTCATGGAGAACATCTGGCTAGAAGAGAGCATGCCCGGGGATTGGAGTCTCAGTCTGTTATGTCCCATATACAAGAAAGGAGATCGTAGTGAATGTAAGAACTACCGTGGAATAAGCCTTTTTCCAATGCGGGGTGTGACTGCAGTTTTCTCATCAATAGAAAAGAAGTCAGCGGAAATGGGTTTAGCGGTCAACGAGGACAAAACAAAAATAATGATTTCGACGAACAAGGAGTCCTCTCGATGGGGACGTAGCGTCAACGTTGAAAATAATTGTTTTGAAGTAGTCGATGAGTTTACCTACCTCGGATCTTCCGTCAACAAGAAAAACATTGTCGGCCAAGAAATTAAGCGGAGAATTGTGCTAGCCAATAGATGTTTTTAAGGACGTCGGCAGCGCTTTAGTAACACCACCTTATATCAAGATACGAAGAAACAGCTATACCAGGTGTTTATTTTACCCGTCCTGTTGTATGCTGCCGAATCATGGGTTCTTACGACAACGGACATATAAAACCTGGGAGTATTCGAGAGAAAAGTACTCCGAAAAATATATGGACCTATCTGTGTCGACGGCGTGTTTCGCCATCGGATGAACCATGATCTATATGGGCTTTACCACGAAATCGACGTAGCTAAAAGAGTCAGAGTCCAACGACTACGATGGATGGGACATGTTGCCAGGATGGATGTAAATGCTATAGCGAGAAAGGTGTTTGAAGGCGAACCTGAAAGACGGCGCAGAGCAGGGAGACCCAAACTTCGTTGGAAGGAACAAGTGGTTGGCGACGTGCCACCATCTGGTAGGACCAACTGGAGAACGCACGCAGAAGACCGAAGAGTGTGGAATTCTTTATTACTTCAGGCCTCAAATTTATGAACTAAGTTCGTAAGTTGTAATAGGCCACTTAAGTAAGTAATCGTTTATGTAAGGTTAACTTACGAAGAAACAAGGTCCTCGTTGTGCCTAACTTCCATAAAAGCTCACAAATTTCATTAGACCGAAAGTGCAGTAGTCCATCACCGAATTTTATAAATGCTTAAATGAATTTCAAATTACTAGACATCTGCCTCTTTGTGATGTTCAGAACATTGGGTAATGAAAGCGAAGTTAAGTAAAGAGCAATAATACGTTTGGGCCAGAATGCTATGTGAGCGACGACACATACCGAAGATGACATTTAGCCGGCAGTTTTAGTTCGATTTAAAATAGTTTAGTAATTTCGTTTGGAGTAGATCACCAATGTCAACAAATTTTACTTACATTGTAAATTGTTCATCGTAAAGGGGAAAGCAAGTCTTGTTATGTGTTGCAGTCTTAATAGGTTGAACTCCTACAAAACGATTGATTGGCAGGAAATGTGCCTTGACAAATGAATCGCATGCTCCATTTGAATCCATCGGGACAAGATTTCTAGCATTCATTATTTCCAACTGAAAAACATCATTCAGAACTATTGTAGGAGTAAAATATTATACAATACCAAGTTTTACTTACAACTAATGACGAGTCTGTAAAACTTGCTTTAATAGTCAACTGGCCATACTCAGACTTTGATACATCCTTCTGATGACCCAACCTCTCTAAATAATACTGATGAATTAGATCTGCCGTTTCAAAGGCATGCAAATCCAAAATGCGTTCAATTTCCGACAACACCTCGACATCGGACGTTACGATGTTGCCCGTTTTAAAGCACGAAATCATAACTCGTAGAGTGTTTCGCAAGTTTTGAAAGAATGCAGGTGGGCGTCGTTTCTGAAAGTTCGATAAATCGTTTAATTGTTGTTGCCATTTCTAACTAATGATTTTACTTACATCAAGATTCGATTGTATTAAATCATACATAATGATTGATAACTCGGCCCAAATAGCGTCCAAAATACGAGCGAAATTGACTTCATTGAGCGTCTCGTAGAGAGTACCTAATGATGATTCCAAATACATCATGAGACGCTCCATTGAATTAGAGTCTTCGTGGAGCACTTCAGCGCCTTCGGCTAAAAATCGCCGAATGGGTGGAGACATTTTGCGTGCCACTATTTCTATCAGCTCAAGAATTTGGTTCCTTTCAGTGTCCAGAGCATTATCGACAACATTCTTTAATGTTACTTCACACCGTTCAGCCTCTAAGTTAGTTCGATATTCGGCAAGACGCTTGATAACGTCATCCGTACCTAGTTCCTAAATATAACAAGAAAGCTAAATTATTAATATATCTACATGTGTACAAGAGTAGTGGCTTACCTTGATAAAGGATGGTAGACTTTGACGTATATAATCTATGTTGTTGATGGCCAAACACCATTCAGGAGACACATGAAAGAATTCGTTGGAGTCGTTTGACAGGCTGTCAACTCGACGCGACATACGCTGGGCGTAGAAAACACAGCAACGGCAAATGTCCTGGGATCATGCCAATAAAATAACAAATTATTAAAATTAATTCTCATAAGTTTATAGAAGAGTTCTTACATCCACGATTTTCGCCACAAAAGTGTAGGAACCCTCGACGTCTGGCCAGTCCAATTGTTGCCAAAATATTTTTATTTGGTAAAATATCGCCAGCGTATCTACGGCTGAAGAACTATATTTCACTGTTTCATCGACAGCTTTCAGTTCATCAAGTTCAATGGCCTTTTCGATACGGTTAAGAGCTTTTATGACAGATATGGCCAACCAGTGAGCTACGCCTGGCATAAACCAACTATGGAAGTTTTGAATAGCCAATTCTTCTTCAGGGCATAGTGATTTACCTGAAACGAAACAAAAAAAAAACTTTTCTAAGTTAGAAATTTTGTGGCGGAACTTCTTTCAAACATTATTTACTTAATTTTAAAAAATGTTAATGTAAATAATGTGTTTTTAAATGTTAAAAGTACTTATGTATTGTTATTGCCCTGCTTTTGCAGTGGTAACTGATGGCCAGATGTTTACAGGCATGTATCAAAGCTGTGGAAATGGTTACAGCTTAGGAAATTTAGACTACCTTGCATTGGAAGTACTAGTTCGCAGAACGAGGCCCTTTTTTATTCGTAAGTTAACATTCAATAAGCGATAAGGTTGTTCGAAATTTTAAATGTATTTAGTGCACTTGCAACAAAGATACTTAGTATGTATGTAAATGTACCAAATTCATATATCTTCCAGTTGTAGGAAGTTAAAACTAAATTTTGGAAAATAATAATACTGTTAAATCCTTAAAAGGATCAGTAAAGTTTACTCGAGTTATCCTGCATACCACAGCCAGCCGCCCAGACAGACGGACATGGCTCCAGAATTAAATTCGCTCTTCAGATACTTAAGGTCCAAACGTGTCTCCTTTAATACGTTCTACTTTTACTCGTGTCAAATGATATAGAGTGTGGACCAAATACAAGTAAATTTTAAAATCGTAGATTATTTTAATCCAGAAGCGATTCAAACACTCAAGGTCAATAACATAAAAGCAATCCGTGAGGTACAGCCCGAAAGCATTAACAAGATCTTGGAAAATTTGAGTGACAGAATGAGCTACTTCGGTGCGAGCCGATGCAGCCAATTAAACGAACACAGTAAAAATATTAAAAAAGCAATCAAGTGTGGAATTTAGAATTTTTGAGGCAACTGATTCCGTACTCGATTTCCGAATCGATTCTTTTAACAAGACTAAATTAATTAGTTTTTCGGATTTGTAGATTACATTCAGTGAAAAATAACACTGTGGTAGTCGAAAAAATGGGCAAGACCGGTTTTAACCTAATTCAGAATCGAACTGCATCATTAGATTTTTTAGTTACAATGACGGTTTCGTACAAAATTTTTTTTTGACTTTGAGTAGTGTTTTAAGTTGTTGAATAGAATTTCGACAAGCTATGGTTGGGATTTCGGATAAGCTAGACTTATTTAAAATAACTTTGTCGATGACGGCGTATCCGAAAATCCAACTATAGTCTGCGAAAATCGATTTAAGCCCATAAACACCAAAATATATTTGAAAATAAAGTCAAAAATTATTTTTTCATCGAAAATAACAATAAGGAATTCAGAAAAAACGTTCTTTCTGTGCACAATTATGTTTCCAATAACACAAGAAAAAATTTTTTAAATCGCTCAAGAATTGCAGCCTAAAATTTCATATGTCCAAAAAAAAAACAAACAACCCAGATGAATAAAAATTAATTATATGGAACTCGATGACCAAACATTTTTCAAAAAAAATTGTAGTCTATCACGTTGATCAACGTCGATAAAAAAGACAAAAGTCTATATTTTTAACGTTCATAAAGAAAAAGAGCATTTATAATGTTAAAATTAATCGAAAATAAAGATTTGTAAAATAACATACACTAATTAAAGTGTAATAAAAAGTTTATGGATTTCGTAAAGCTAACGAAAACGCGCGACAAGTTTAATGTCGGCAGTTAAGTCAGTGTCACTTGTTAGACATTTTCTTGGTCTTTGTAATAAAGCCCAGTGCTTATTAGTATATTTTTATACAATCACCCTTAGGGATGGTGGTATATATCATTTGATACGAAAAAATTGTAACGCTTTAACGGAGACGAGTTAGACGCCAAGTATCTTAAGACCAAATTCGTTTCAGGACTTTTTAAGACGATTGAGCTACTTCCGTCTGTCTGGCTAGATTGTTGGTCAGCAGGATAACTCGAGTAAACCTTAACTGATCGGTATAAAAATTTTAAAGTATATCAATATTTTCCAAAATGAAGTAATGGGATTGTAAATGGGCAGAATAGCGTCACCCCTCCGGTGCCTCCTATACAAAATAACCTATTTTTGGGAAATTTATATTGCTCCCATTACTTTCGAACCAGCACCTGGAGAACAATGATATTTTGTCAGTTAATTTATCTTGGAATAGAAGGAAAACCTCAGAAATCCTAAATATTTGACACACCCGTTCTGGTACCTCCAACATAAATAACTGAAATTGTCCCTTTTACATGCATATTTAGTCAATTTTTCCAGGTTAGAGTTCATTGAACGTTGGTTTACAAAGAAAAATCAGACGCGTTGCGCTGCCCCTAATGGTACCTGCTATACAAATCATTAAAATTTTTACGGTTTTTCTACATGTCTCTAGACCGCTGGTACTATGACCGAAAGTCCTATGTACAGCCGTTTACGCCCTACAAGCAGGCAAAAAAATCGAATTAATTTAAAAGGCTTGAAAAACCACAATACAATTTTTATGTATTGTGGTTCCAGTAATACAAATATGGTCAAAATTTGAAATTCTATGGTGAGAAGTTTTAAAAAGATTTTTAAGTAAAATTATATTTTTTTTTTTAATTTTCTCCACATTATTAATAATAGGTCAAAAGGGGTTAGTCCGATATTATTTAAATAAACATAGAAAAATTTTAATTTACATAACTATTAATCCGTTTATATACTGCGTTTCAATCGGCTCAGTAGTTCTGGAGTTATAATAAAAACTTGAAACAAAAAACATAAAATAGCAATTTTTTTTTTGTTTTAAAAAAATTATTAAAAATCGAAAACCGATTTATTGCTTTATCGCAAAGCCACATGTAATAGCAACAAAATGAGATATCGATTATAAAAATCAATTATTTTTTTTATCATTTTGTATGGGAGTTACCAGAATGAGTATATAGTCCAAATTCTTTCAGAGTGAAACTTCCATAAGCGCAAAATATAACCGAATTCAATGATATGTCTGTAAAACTCCTGGCTCCAGTCATCTACATTTTTCTTTCATTGCCGGCCACCCCGATGTTGCGGACAGCAACTTCGCAGTATAGTGTCGAGTCAATCGGCATGTCTTGCAAAAAGCTTCTCAAACAGTGATGTTCGCATTCGACGATAAACAAGAAGGTGTCGTTAGTTGTAAATCTAAAAATAAAAAGCGTGTTAATTCACAACAACGCGAGAAGCTACCTCTCAATTATGGGGTGTAAAGGGAAATTAAGTTTTTTTTATGTAATAGAAGTTTGCGTACCAAATTTCAGATCCATAGCTCTTAATCTACGGCTGTAATCGCGAGGACAAACAGACGGACACGCCCAAGTAGGGTTATTTTGTATGGGAGATAGTAGTAGTTTTTGTCCGATCCTTGCTTAGGGAATAGAAGCTTGCATACCAAATTGCAGCTCGATAGCTCTTAATCTACGACAGGGACATACCTCAAAAAGGTACAATTTGTATGGGAGCTGGGAGTAGATTTTGTCCGATCATCGATAGCTCGATAGCGTTTAATCTACGGCTGTAATCGCGAGGAAGGACAAAAAATGCTATCTAATCCAAAAAATTTAAGAAAGCGCCCTCTGGCGGCGCTTAAAAATGTCAAAAATGGTTTCCTTAACACCAAAAACAGTAAGATACCACAACTTTGCGGAATAATAAATATAAATAAATATTATTTTAATAATTTTTTCTTATTAGCCAGCGCACAGAGGGGTAAATTCACGATCTGGGCGACCAAAATTCGATTTCTCAAAAACCAATGTTTTTAATTATTACCGATTGTAGGGCAAAGAGAACAGAATGCTTAACTAGATTCCGTTATTTTTTCATTCCATTTTGCTTACATTCGTTTTCCACACGCTGTGAAAGTTACTTGTTGCTAATTGTGCATTTTCCATTTTGTTGCGTGTGTTTAGTTTAATTAATGTTAGTTCTTAGTTCTTTAATCCACTTAGGTAAATAAAATTATAATTCAAATTCCTACTAGTAAAGCAGCATTGAAAAATATGGAATTTTTGTTAATTTCAATGGGTATCAAAATCGGACTATGAACAAAAAGTTATGCATCACCACTTTTCACCCCTTCAATCTGTGATTAAATATCTTCAACATCGCATTGTTCAGATGGAAAAAAAATTTTGCGGGTTTTTGCGGTTATGTGTTTTATAGCCATTTACCTACAGCGGAAGAATAGACCATTATTTCTGCGGTTTTACTGAACCACTTATACAGGATGTCCTATATCTCTATGCATTTATAGTTAGAGGGTATCCAGACGAATAAAAAGTTATAGGGAGGTAGGGCTCTTAAATGCAACCTTGTGGAGATATATGGGAAATACTTGTAATCTTTAATTTTTTATAAAAACCATTTTTTATATAAAAACGGTTGTAACCTCTACCGCCCGAATGTTAACATTTTATTATTTTTTACGCCTCACCGAGTAATTTTTTAACAATCTGCTTTATAAATTTGCATCAAATAATTTTGGCCGTCCAGATCGTGAATTTACCCCTCTGTGCAGCGTTCAAAAATCACCAACTTTCAATGTGTTTAAAATTTAAAAAATTTAAAAAAAACCCTAGACGGTTTTGTTATTCAACATTTCAACTTTCATGTGCTTTTGGTTCCATCCCTTTTCGATTCGAAAAGTTTAATTTTGTGTCACAGTGTAATTGTCGGTTTTGCTACACTTAGAAAGAACTATAATACCACATCAAATGAAATATAGTATTCGTAATTTCTATTTGAACTTTATCGAATTTACACTGTAATTACACTCAAATTTCCAAATGGAGCGCCTTAAGTACTATATTATATGACAAGTTATATACAGAATTTGTATAATGTAGCTTTATAATATTTATGTTAGCTTGGTGTTGATCCTAACAAAGGACTAACAACACAGAAACATTCGTCATACATACCCATAGTTAGAAAGCGTTTCAAAACCAGGTACAACTCAAATAAGGTTGTCCCCATATTTACATTGTCAATGTTTGGAAGTTCTTGGAAATTGTCATCGGGCAAATCAATTCTCTTGATGTGGCTGCACACTTCATTCACAATCTCCTTGGCGATGTCAGCGACTTTAGCATCGTAAAATTTGAACAGCACCGTGGAAAAATGTATGCGTATTTTTCTAAAAAAAATTATAACATATTATGATAAAGAATACACATATGATTATGGCAGGATATTTTAAGTATAGGATAGCGTTACGTACTGGTAGAAATGCTTGTCAAAATATTCCATTGCCCTCTGCAGATCAGAACGAACTAGTTGTATTAGCTTTATTAAGTACTGAAGCTTATCGTCGTCGGAATGTTGATCAGTAGTTGGCCGATTAGCCTCAATGACATGTTCCAACCATTCCTGTGTTCCTGAGTTTAGGGCATCGACAATGGCAGTGTCTATGTCATACTCCTCCCCTTCTTTTCTTGATATCCAACCATAAACGTTAGGAGAAAAAAGTTCAATGCTTGGAGGACACTCGAGCATTTTAATTTTGCAGAAAATATCCAACACCTCGCATAACGTTTTCAATATTTGCTTATCACTAACATTTTTGGCACGCAATTTACGGAGAACCGAGAAGGCGGACGGTAACAAGCGTTTAACACCATCCCAAAATGTTTTCATGTCTTCGGAGTCGTTAAGATGACACTTCAGAATTGGAATTACAGTATCCAATATAGAATTAAATAGCGAAAAGCTAAGCGGATGTTCCTCGTGAATGGTTGCATACACGGACCATTGGCTTATGGCGCATTCGAAATTTGACATGCCAGATTGGACAGCATGTTGTAATCGTATAGTTTCAGCATTCGAACTGAACTTTCCACACCACCAGTAGTTGGCGACTTGCGACGATTCCAACTCATGCATCAACAGCAATTTCAGAAGAGTTCGATGTTCCTGCACGGCAACGTGTTTGTTCTTCTCAGCACTTAGTGCTAAGCTAACTAAAATCGATCCTCGACTCTTCGTTTTGTTCCCCTTCTCCAAGTTGTACCACACCGTCGTCCCAGAGGCGGGAATAGACTGAAATAAGTAGCGAATTAGTTCCCTTGCGAAATCTTTGTGTTAAAATATGCTCCGACCAACCTTCAGTGTAATAGCCGTCCTACCTATCAGCTCGTTGTCATGTTTACCCATTGATGCCGTCATAGCTATTTCCTTCATCAACTTTCGTAGTCCTTTTATGCCTTTGACATCCATTATTTTGTTCACTTTCTCCTTAACAGTTTCTGCAGCATCAAAGTCCCTGCAAATGTATGATATAGAAAAATAAGAAACTTATTAAAATTCACTTTAACTAAGTCGCTTACCAAACTTCAATTATAAGGACTTCACTTCGGGGATTTTCGACAATGGGCCTAAAACGAAATTCAATGCAAAATGTTAATTTATTACTTTAAAAATGACGCCAACACTTACAGAGAAAAGTGTTCCTCCCATAAGGGATTCAAGGTTTCGGTTTTAACGGACGAGTTGTAGCGGTGAGAGTTTTTTGACTCTAGGTAGAGCGTCACAAAGGGATCAGAAAATCCATTCGAATCCTTTGGTAAGAGATTTTCTGCCTTAATTATTTCAACATTTAGTCGAATATTAGGAGGCTCCTTTTGCTGAGCTATTTCGAGTATTTCTTCATGTTTAGCATTTGGTATTTTGAATGCCTCTTGGGCAAACTCTATTAAGGATTCCTTGCAGACGTCGTTAGCCTCGCATCCAATATTGTTAGTAATTTCATATAATATTTCCTCATAAAGGTCATCGATCTGAAGTTAAAAAGAGAGGAAAATTGCGATTTATTTAAAGAATTAAACGTTTAAATCTATACCGATATGGCATTAATTGATATGTCCAATTTTCATAATTTAAAAGGAAGCTATATCAGATTTTTGTATAGCAATGTAATAGACTTCTACTTATCTCAGACATATCAAATTTTGCAAACTATAGAGAAACAATGGCAAAACGTCTTTAATGTTGTTTTAATTATGAGTATCAATATTTAAACAGGGTCTGCGATTCCTTTACGATTGGTAGTTGCAATAATATTGTGTATTTTTATATTCATTTTTTACTAGCTGACCGGGCAAACTTCGTTCTGCATAAAAAAGTATTGATTTAAATGTAACTTTTTTGGGTGGAATAAATCTTCGGGTGCGTTAGTTTCTTTTGATATTCACATTAAAACTTAACAAAAAGTAAAATATTAAAGGATCATGTTTTTTTAATGACAGAAATTTATTGCAATGCTTTTGATAATACAACGTGTATGGGATAACCAAAGGAGTGCACAAATGTTAATCATACAACATAAAGCTGTTCATGTGAAAAACATGGATTTTTCAAATTCAAACCGCAAACTTAAATTGACTGTCCTTCAGATTTATTGATTGTTATCGTCGCAAATTCTAACCGAACTGGAAACAGTAATCATTTGAAATCAAACGGCAATCACGGATATCATGTGAATGCATACATCGGTTCTCTTATATTTTCTGGTTAAATTTATTTAAAAGGATGACTCAATCATGTTTTGCTTCTTAAATCCTGTAATGCGCGATCAAGGGGTTCCAACAATTTTTTGTGTGCCATATTACACTCAACCCTCACAATGATTTGACATGTTTGCAACTATTTTATCTTGATATTAAATGTGGGGTTGTCGCAAAATTTCAATTTATTGCGCTATTATATATATTCTGCACCGTCCGAAAGAGTTGCACAGTGCAGACAGTAGCCAACGCAATAAGTTTTGCGATCAAACATTTCCCAAACATGATGGGTACATCAAGGAAATAAAATCCTCCTCACTTATAGTACAGTGTTGTATGTCGTTCGTTGCTCCACCTGCAATAGATGAAGATTTAAGAAATATTTCAATTTGTGAGTATTCGAATTTTTTTTTCGTCGTAAAAAACCGCATAAGTGCACTGGAACTTGAAGCCATTAGCCTTTTTTATACGTTTACATACAAAAATACACGGATAAGTACAACACGCATAAATGCAAAAACCGGATAAATGCACAACTTTTGCTAACCTGAAAGTGCTTTTTTAGTACAACTTTGCATGCATAAATGCAAATCTCTCATACTACATAACTGTAGATTATGATTTAGAGAAACTGGAGAAAAAAAATATATAAGGTTGGGACCGAAAAAACGGTTCATTAAAAGATTTCAGACTTTTTCAGCACATGTGGTTTAGGTGAATCGAATTGAGTGCAATTTAATATGTATTTAGCAAAAAACAATAATGCAAAATATGATTGCAATGATTCATTAACAGTTCTCATTTTGACACAGAACTGAATATTTTTAATTTTTTTGTATGAAATATAAAAAACGCTAAAACAATGAAATATAACTTTTTGATTTTTTACCTTAAACTGAACTGATTTTTATAAGTTTTTATTAAAAACCTGTTATGTAATGGAAACCAAATATAAAAAAAATACATTGAACAGCTTTATATTTTAATTATTTTCTTAAAGTTCCGTCCAAACTGAACTGGTGTAAAAGATTAATAAAATAAATCTAACGTTTGCATAAATGCAATAATCGTGCACTTATGCAATGTTTGTTTGTATGCAATAGTTGTGCACTTATCCGAGTGTTGTATAAATGCAAAAACCGCGTAAGTGCACAAAAAGTCGCGCAAAAACCGATGTGCACTTATCCGTAGTCTACTGTACTGATCTTAATTAAATCCACACCAAATTTCGTGACCATTCGCACAATAGTTCTAGTTCTTCTATGCCTACTTATCTAGTACTTCATACACTGCACTTTAATAAATTAGCTCCTATGGGTGGGGCTACGCCTACTAATCAAATCCCACCAGTTTTTGACCTGGTCATATTGCATCCACACCTAATTTAAAGTCGCTTATTGTAACAGTAAGTCAAAATGCATTTTTGGTTAGGTGTGGAATGGGTGGACCACACCTAAAGAACATCGGTTAAATGCTATAGCATCTTATAAGCTTAAAATTTTACATACATATATAAATGTACTATTTGTTGGTGCCATTTAATTTATTTATATTTAAATTTTCCCATTTTTGGATAATTTTTGTATGGAAAAAATCGTAAATCAACTCAATAAATGCACCCAATGTGTCTGTGCAATCTTCAAATAGCCTATAACGATCCTCGGTAGAATGCCTTTCTAATGAAACCTGTTTGTTGCACATCGGTTGGAAGGTTTTAAAATCTATAGCGGTCATAGGTAGAAACAAATGTTCACTTTTAAATATATAGATAGATAGATGAGGGTATATATATCATTTGATACGAGAAATAGAGTAACACATCAAAGGAGACGAGTTAGACTCAAGTATCTTAAGATGAAATTAGTTTCAGAACTTTTTAAGACGATTGAGCTATGTTCGTCTGTCTGGCTGATTGGGGGGCACGATAACTCCAGTAAACCTTAACTGATCGGTATGAAAATTTACCAGTATTAATATTTTCCAAAATGAATTAACGAGCTTGTAAATGGGTGGAACAGTCCCACCCCTCCCATACCTATTTTTGGATAATTAATATTTCTTCCAAAACTTCCAAACGGACAACTGGAGGATATTTAAATTTGGTTAGTCTAATTATTTTATAATAGTAGACAAACTCTCAAAAAACCGAAACCGTTGACACGCTCCTACTATTACATCCCATATAAATGACCGAATTCACCACCATAACATAGCATCTGAGGGAAAATGAAATTTGGTCAGTTAATTATTATGGTAATAGGAGGCAAACCCTAGAAAAAAATAACTTTATGACACACCCCATTTTGGTAACTTCACCCACATAGTTTTACATACATATCTATATATGTATATAAAAGTGAACATTGGTTTTTACCTGTGGCCGCTATAGACTTTAAAACTATTCAACCGATGCCAAACACACCAACTTCAATAGAAAGGTAATCTTCCGAGGATGGTTATAGGCTACTTAAACATTGCATTTGAAACATTTGGTCCATTTATTCAGTCGATTTTCGATTATTCCCATACAAAAATTATCGAAAGTTTTTAAATTGTGGAATTTTAAATATGTCGATTGAGTTTGTTTGAAGCTTAGTGGATGCTATATCCTTCAACCGATGTTCTTCAGGGGTGGCCGACCCATTCAACCCCAACGAAACGGGTGGGATTTGAAATAGGGTGTGAAAGAAACACCAATCAAGCGAAAAATGAGTGGCCATGCCCAATTCAGTTTTCCAATAGCAATAGCTGGAGGACTGTAGCACCATTTGTCTTGATATTTGGTATAGTATTATTTGAGACCAGTGGCGTATTTGACCGAGATCTACAACAAAAAAAAATTCGAATAATCACGAATTGAAACATTTCTCAAATCTGCATTTATTACAACTAGAGCGACGAACGGCATACAACTGCAATATTAGCAATACGAATGAGTGTGGAGGATTCTATTTCCTTGATGCACCGATGGGTTTTGATATTGTTGATTTTGGAAAATGTTTTATTGCAAAACATATCCGTTAATATAACATTGTTTGTTATTATTTTACTTTTTTCTATTAATTTGTTGTCCATAGAAAGATTTCATAAGGTGTGTACAATTATAATACGAGTATGAATATGTAACCCTTCAACAGAACTAAAAATTATTCTTTCATATCATTCTTTTTTGATTTCAATTCGCTATGAATTTTGAATTAATTCTTTTCACCAAAAAAAAAAGAAGAATGAAATTTTAATTAGTTTAAATAAATTTTGTGAAAATGAATTGCAATTCATTTATAATACAAATGAATTAGGCAAAAGGAATTGCAATTAATTTTTCTAAATCAAATGATTTTGACAAAATGAATTTGCAATTCAATGAATTGAATGAAATCATAAATGAATTACAATCAACAAAAACACATACAAAACACATACACATACAATCACCATGTTGATTGCAATTAATTTTTGATTTCATTGAAATTAAATTTAATTTTTCTAATTCATTTGACTTAACTCAAAATCAATTCAACTGAATTGAAAATTGAATTGCAATTCATTTGAATTGGAAATAAAATGCAATTTATTTTCAACTAATTCATTTGAATTAATTCAAATTTCATTCAATTCTTTTTTTTTCGTAAAAAGATTTAATTCAAAATTTTGCAGATCATTGCATGAATGATTCGCGATTTAATACTCAAAAGAAAATGTCATTAAAAATCTCTCAGAAAAATCAAATATAAATTTCCCCTTTTTTTTATTATTTCACAATTTCAGCTGAGGTAAGCCAAACAAAATTATATTTTAAAAATATAAATATTTTTGTAACATAATGTTACAAAAAATCATTAAATACACTGTGCTACACACATAGAGTGCATAAATTCTTATAGTTTTTTTGGTCACTTCGTTAAGTAATGTTTTTATAGCAAATTTAGTGAAATGACGATATTCCTAAAATTGCAAGTTCAAAAACTCGTAAGGCTTCTCTTTGTGAAGGTTAGCTTAGGTGTGATTTTCACCTTTTATTAAAGAAAATACTTTTAAAAATCGGTTAAAAAATAGTTGAATTACGACTGTTTAAGTACAAATAACGGAAAAAAATTATAAATTTTGAATTTTCTTAACGCTCTAAGTTTATCGTGAGAAAGCACATTGCATTTGTTTTATTTTTGTGCAATATCATTTTAAAGTAGCTTTCTAAATTTATAAAAATCGGTTAAAAAAATTATTGAGTTATTATAATTTTTGTAATATGTTTCTCGACTTTCTTTAAACTATCCAGTATAAAGTGTTTGTTGTGATACGTATACGTGATACGTAATTGTACAAAGTGTCACACATACGTTTTGTCTACCTCAAAGGAAAATCCACGAAAAGACGAGAACATGTTATTACAAAACTTAGCGTAACTCATTCATTTTTCGAACGATGTTTATAATTGCACAAAAAAACAAATACAATGTGTTGCTTCACGATAAACTTAGAGCGTTGATAATATGAAAAATTTATAATTTTTCTCCGTTATTTGTACTTAAAAAGTCGTAATTCAACTATTTATTAACTGATTTCCAAAATTATTTTTTTAATAAAAGGTGAAAATCTCACCTCTAAAACAAAGGTAACCTTTTGAAAAATCTGTTCACAAAGGGAAGGCTTATGATATTTCAGGAATAACTAAATTTGCTATAAAAACATTACTTAACGTAGTGACCGAGAATAACTATAATATCTCTGTACTCCAGCCTAACAGAATTGCTTTATAAGAACCCCTGTATATTTTTTGCCTTCACATTTGTATCACTGTGTTATTAACATTTAAATTTTTGATCCCGGTGGACCGTTCCGTGGTAATGCCAATATGCAGTAGGGTAGAGTAAATTTTTATTTATTTTTAATTATGGTTTTCCTGTATTATCAATCGATGACCCATCTCTTTAATGTATTAGTACAAAATTTAAGCTTTGTAAGCTAACATCTTCAGAGGGCGCAGTAAACTTGATTTTTTGAAAAAACTATGTTACAGCTACAAATAAGTATATTTTAAATGTTATTATATGTTTAAACTTGGTTCCCTAAAAGCAAATCACTTTTGTTGAATTACAAAAACAATACTAAAAATAATTTTCAAAACAAATAAACGTATTAGTAAGACGCGGACTAGTGAAGTCATTACAAAAACAAACGTACTCTGTTTTGTAAAACCGCGCCGCACAAGCCAACAACAATAGTATGGGAGAAGACAACGACGATACCGATGCAAGCAATGACGGTGACAATTCAAGTGAAGACGATATGAACTGGCAAACAGTTGAGAAAAGATCATGCAAACGTCATCACCGAAGTTATTCAGACCAAAGCGACAAATGATTTCAACTGATAACGGTCCCTCCACCAGCAACCAATACGCAAGTCTGCAAAATGATGATGATGATGACGATGAAGTTGATGATGAACAAACAACACCAAAGCCGCCACCAATTTATATACCAGACGTAACTAATATAAGTAAGATGGTAGATAATATTATATCTGTAATACCAAAAAGTGATTTTTATTATAAGTCTGAAAATAATAATCAAGTTAGAGTAATGGTGAAAAGTGTTGATTCATATCGAAAAATTGTGAAATATCTCGAAAGTTCTAAAAAAAAGTTTCCATACATATCAGCTTAAACAACAGCGTTCATTCAGGGTAGTAATAAAAGGTTTACATCATTCAACTCCAGCAGTGGATGTGAAAGCTGAACTAATGTCATTAGGATTTGATGTTCGAAGTGTATCCCAAGTGCGAAGTAGAAAAACTAAAGAATATCTACCAATGTTCTTCATTGACTTAGATCCTGTTCCAAAAAGTAGAGAAATATACAATATTTGGCATATTGGTAATGCAGTGGTAAAGATAGAAGCCCCAAGAAAAAACGACGAAATAGTTCAATGTCATCGATGTCAATTATTTGGACACACTAAAGCGTACTGTAACAGACCCTTTTACTGCGTCAAATGTGGGCAAAATCATCCCACGGTTGAATGCAAAAAAGAAAAAACATCACCGTCTAAATGCTCCAACTGCTCGAAAAACCATACTGCTAATTATAAAGGATGCGAAGAATACCAAAAACTTCTAAAACAGAAATATGTTACAGCAATGAACACTGCTAACGGTCGACAAAACACCGCTCGTACAAATTACTCTGAATTCTCACTTTACAATAATACAACAACAACACCGAATGATAGTACAAATTCTTACGCAGCAATCCTCAAATCTAGTAACAACAATGATAACAACGTTATGTCTAAAATAGAAGCCTTAATGAATAAACAAATTGAACTAACTAGCACCCTTCTTCAAATGATAAACATGTTAGTCTCAAAACTATGCAAATGAATCTCAGAATTGGAATATGGAATGCAAACGGGCTTTTAAACCATTTAAAAGAAGTAGAAAAATTTTTGTACTTGCAACACATCGATATACTTTTAATATCTGAAACTCATTTTACGGATAAATCTTACATAAGAATAAAAAATTACGACATAATAACATGCAATCATCCAAACAACAAAGCTCACGGGGGTTCAGCTGTGATTATAAAGTCCTCAATACAATACGAAGAACTTGAAGAATTTAAAAAACCTCATATCCAAGCGGCTGGTGTGAAAGTAAAATGTACCAATCTCGATGTCTCAATTTTCGCAGTCTATTTCCCACCGAGGCATAATGTAAATGAAAAAGACTACGAATATTTCTTTAAAAAAATTGGATCTCGGTTTTTGGTTGGTGGTGATTACAATGCGAAACATCCGTGGTGGGGCTCCCGGATAACAAATCCAAAAGGCAAAGAATTATATAAGTGTTTAATAAAGAATCACTATTCAGTTTTATCTACAGGCAGTCCCACGTATTGGCCAACTGATCCAAGAAAGATTCCCGATCTTATGGACTTTTTAGTATACTCGGGTATACCAAACAACATGTTAGATATACAAGACACAGATGATCTAAGTTCAGATCACTCTGCTCTAATAGCTTATTTCAACACGCAATGTATATCCAAAAAGAAAAATGTTGGAAGACTGATTACATCTCGAACGGATATAAATTCATTTATATCCTGGTTGGACCAGAATGTCACCCTCAATGTGAGAATAAGCAATAGAATAGAACTTGATAACATTGTTCAAAGCTTTACCAACATAATTCATGAAGCCGCATTATTATCAACACCTTCTGACCATGATTTGACAAATGGTGTAAAAGTTCACACTTCAAAGAAAATTAAAAATTTGATAAGATATAAGCGAAAATTACGAAGAAAGTGGAAAAGAACTAGATCACCCTTAGATAAAACTAACTTCAACAGAGCAGCGCGTAGATTGAGTAATATGCTTATTGAGGAAAGAAATGACCAAGTAAACGACTACTTGATAAACCTTGATGCTTCAAAATCCAACGAATACAATTTATTCAGAGCAACAAAATATTTAAAAAAACATATAAAAAGAAAAGTGGCACTTAAAGACGAAAACAACGAATGGCATAGGTCGGACAAAGCCAAGTCTATGGCTTTCTCTGCATACCTGACAAACATTTTCAAGCCTTTCTCTACTAACACTACTGATGACAGAAATAAGGTGATGGAATTTTTAGATGCTGCATGTCCAATGGAATTGCCAATCAAGCATATTACACCCAAAGAAGTAAAGCAAGAAATATCAAAACTAAATAAAAAGAAATCCCCTGGACACGATCGAATAGATGCAACAATTTTAAAACTTTTACCCAAAAAGGCTATTCTTTTATTAACGCTAATTTTTAACTCTATGCTGAGATTGCAGTATTTCCCACTTCTATGGAAACGCGCAGAGATAATTATGGTTCCTAAGCCCAATAAACCAGAAAATCTAACGAAATCGTACAGACCAATAAGCCTTTTACCCACCTTTACAAAAGTGTTCGAAAGACTGTTTCTAGCCAGGCTACAACCAATTTTAAATAGTAATAACATCATACCTGAACATCAATTTGGATTTCGACATCAACACGGAACGCCAGAACAGTGTCATCGCGTTGTAAACGTTATTAGAAATGCACTTGAAACGAAACAGTACTGCTCCGCTGTTTTTTTAGACGTCAAACAGGCATTCGATAGAGTTTGGCATCCTGGTCTTCTCTACAAATTAAAGACGATTTTACCTGCACCATACTATTTAATGCTAAAATCTTTTCTTGAGCAACGCTCTTTTTATGTTCGAGTAAATGATGAAAATTCCGATATTAACTATGTAGGCGCAGGCATACCACAGGGCAGCGTTTTGGGACCGGTATTGTACACGATATACACATCAGATCTACCTGTGAGTGATGAAGTTACTACAGCTACTTACGCAGATGATACGGCGCTACTAGTCACAAACGAGTCTCCTGTTAATGCGTCAAATATTTTGCAAAACCATCTCGACTGTATATCCAAGTGGCTACAAAAATGGAACATTTGTGTTAACACTGATAAATCAGCACATGTAACATTTGCATTAAAAAAAGGAACATGTCCAAAAGTATATTTATTTGGCGAGGAAATTACCACATCTGAATGTGTAAAGTACCTTGGAATGCACATTGACAGAAGACTAACATGGAAAGATCACATAAGAATAAAAAGAAACCAATTAAAAATCAAAACCCAACAAATGTACTGGTTAATTGGACCAACATCAAAGTTAAGTCTGGAGAATAAAATTCTACTTTATAAAACTATGCTTAAACCAATATGGACATACGGTATCCAACTTTGGGGTACAGCGAGCAATTCGAACATTGAAATCCTACAACGATATCAGTCAAAGACTATAAGAATGATTGTGAACGCTCCCTGGTTCGTTACCAATGATAATATTCATAAAGATCTAAGAATTTCTAAAATCAAAAATGAGATAAATCGATTTAGTGCCAACTATTTCGATAGACTTAGTAGACATCCCAATGCTTTAGCTATTTCCTTACTAGACGATAGTGAGGAAATTCACAGATTAAAACGATTTCATATATTAGATTTACCTTTCCGTCAATAGTGATTTATGTAAATTTATATTTAGATTTATGAATAATTATAATGTAATTAATGTATGAAAAAACTTTACAATGTTTATACGTTTTGAACTCAGTGGAGTTCAAAACATACGTAATATTAAGGTTATATCATTTGCTTATTATTGTACTACAATAGATTGCAAAATAAAAGACTGAAAAAAAAAAAAAAATTAAAAAAAAATGGACGCAACAAAAAACAAAAGCTCTTATAGAAATATGGGTGTTTCCAGCCTTACGAATGTTACAATCATACGATTCAATAAAAAAAAATAAAAGTTGCAATTCTCTGTATTTTCTATTATATTTTACAAAGCTCCCTTCTAGTTCTACATTATGTTAAAAGGGCGTCATATTTAAAAAGTTACAATCCAAAATATTAACAGAACGCATGCCTAGATCTTTATTTTGAGTTTTCAGGCATTTTTCATATTGGAAAGAGCCGTTGCATGTATTCCTCGTGTAGGAAATTGTCTTCGTAATCATTGCGCACATAGAAAAGTATCTAAATAGACACTTTTCATTCATGAATTCCATTTCAAAAAATATTTCTCCAAAAATCTTCAAAAATTATTTGTAAATAATGAAATAATATTCGTGATGTGAAAACAATTAAAATATGGAAAACAATGTAATCGGTATCCGATTATTATTTTAACATGAGGAAAGGAAAATGCAATCTTTAAATGCCATTTTTACTTTAACGTCTTTCTTACCGTCATAAAAAATGTAGTTAATGTAAACTTGAGCTACAATTATGTTCATAATTATCATAAGTGCAAATAAATATTTGGTAACCGATTATAAAGCTTTTGTATACGATTATAAAGCTTCTTTTTATACATCATTAATGACCAATAACTGTCGGCGTTGCCACCGGAACAAATAAACCTAAAGTACTGATAAAAAACTTTAGCTAGAGAACGCTTCATACCTACTTTAGAAAATTTTTACAAATAAGGCCGTAAGTTTTTAGGGATTCCTTAGTAGTTCGTAAAGAACAAAAGAGGCCATAAGCAGGTCATTGCCCCTATAGTCCGCTGCCGACTACACGTCGTTATGTTTAAGAAATAAAATAAAAAAAAAACGTTAACGAAAAACACAACGCAACTAACGGCCATATTCATAAAAAATTCTAAAGTGGATATGAAGCGTTCTCTAGCTAAAGTATTCTTTAGCTCTAAAAAACCTTTAATAAGAAATTGTATTCATAAACGTTTTTTATCAGTACTTTAGCTTTATTTGTTCCGGTGGCAACGCCGACAGTTATTGGTCATTAATGATGTATAAAAAGAAGTTTTATAATCGGTTACCAAATATTTATTTGCACTTATAATAATTATGAACATAATTGTAGCTCAATTTTACATTAACTACGATTCTCATGACGGTTAGAAAGACGTTAAAGTAAAAATGGCATTTAAAGATTGAATTTTCCTTTCCTCATGTTGAAATAATAATCGGATACCGATTACATTGTATCATTGCTTTGATTGTTTTTACATCACGAATTTTATTTCATTATTTACAAAATATTTTTGAAAATTTGTAAAGCTATATTTTCCAAAATGGAATTCATGAAGGAAAAGTGTCTGTTTAAATACTTTTCTATGTGCGGAATGATTATGAAGACAATTTCCTACACAATGAATACATGCAACGGCTCTTTTTCATATTAAAAATGCCGAAAAACTCAAAATAAAGATCTCAAATTCATAAATATACAATAAATTGTACAAACGTCAAGTAATAGCATGCTTAAAGTAGGTACAATCCAACTTTAACTTATTGAAGATATAAATCGTTTATGAATACTTTTTTCTCGAAATTTGCTTAAAAATGGTTTATAAACATCTTATAACTTTTTATGAATACGGCCGTAACAATGTAAATAAATAAAGAAAATTTGAATAAAATAAATGTGAATAAATTCGAAAAAGAAAAGATAACACAACGAAAATTAAACAAGATAATTGTAAACAAATGGTTTTAATAAAAAATTATGTGTGGTTAAATTAAGTGCACAAAATAATGTTAGGGCAAGAAATTTGTACAAATAAAATGGAATAAAGAAAAAGATAATACTAAAGAAATTAAATTAAATAATAATGAGTAAATAAGATAAATAACAACAACGTAAGCATGGTTAAGTAAAATAAGCAATGAAAAGTATAAACACATTTTTCAAAGAAACCATTGCACATTGGGAAAAAATACTTATCTAGTGCGGGAAAAAAATAGCAAAACCGACACGCGATTATAAGCAAAACAAAACTAGATTATTAATATACGGTAGTGACTGTATTTTACTACTTTAAACATTTTCGATTGTGTCATCAATAACGAACTAAAAATTTTCTGTGGAAAATTGAATCTAAAGTTTTAAAATTTTATACTAAAAAAGTTGTGTTAAAAAAGTATTCCAATATGTTTAACAGACGCTGTGCTTGAAATTCTTCATCGATTAGTGTACAAAAATCAAAAGTCATGGAATCTATTTTCCGAGTTATAGACATTTTTACATCAAATTTTTTGTCACATTTTGTTGTATACGCCACTCTTTGAGAAATATTTTTTTATTAATGGCACATATATGAAAACCTGCATTCATATGTTTTTACTCCGAAATTATCTTATCTTCACTATACATGCAGTATGTTACAAGTAGTCAATTACTACATAACAACGTAAAACATTGAAACATGATACTAAATTTTACCCAATTGGGTTATGAAATCATTAGAATTGAAATATGTATGAATCGTCACCTGAAATGTAAAAAAAGGCAAAACCCTCATATTTATAATTTTAGAGGAGAAGCAAAAAACTTTATAAAATGAAAAGTATTACATTTTTGGACACGAATTTCTCCCAGCTTAAGATCGAGAATACATTTATATATAAAGGAAATTTTTTTTTCAGAATTTCTCAAGTTATGTGGATTAGTCTTTTGTGATTGTTAATGCAATAAAACCGTTATTTTTGGCCCTTTGTAGGGGCGTGTAGAATCGCCTAGTATACTATATTCAATCAAAAAAAAGAATTTTTATTTTTTGGGGTTTACACTTTTTGTATTTCCGTTGACGGTATGTTGAATTGTTATTTGTTTGTTGCGAAACATTTTATTGATAAAATACAGCTACAGAATGGAAAAAAAATTAAGGAACTTGGGGAGTTACCTAGTACATGTTGTAGGTGTGGTTGAGTACAATATGTATCTTTATACGATAACACCCTTAAAAACTTGAATTACGAGTAAAACCCCAGCTTTTAATCACTTTCTTCATTTTAAAGCTTATAACTCAGTCAATTCTTAACAGAGTTTATTATTTCTAATGGTTCTGGAAAGAAAAGACTACTCCAACGATATACATATATATTTATATATGTAGATAATTTGATATATATGACTGTTTTTGCCTCGAAACCCCAAACTTGTTGGATTTGAAAATTGCGTTTCTCGAAATTCCTCAATAACTTAACCACTGTGTAAACAATTTTTATAAACTAATATGCGTTATACTTGTGAATGACTGCACTTTCTAAATAAAATACCAAACATTAGGGAACCCTCATAAAATATAAGATAAAAACTTCTTCTTCATTAAAAAAAATAGTGAAAAAATTCAACAAGTTTTATTTAGAGGCAAAAACAGACATATGTATATTAGGGTAATTACTTTTTTTGGACAACATTCTCCCCAGGGCTTTTCTAATGGCAAATATTGTATTAATGATAAAAAAAACTATTTCAGTTCAATTTGCTAAAAAAACCTTACGCACCGACAGCGATTTCTAAAATGCCTTTTATATATGTTTTTTTAATTTTTTTTTTAATAACAATTTTTTTTAAATTTGTTTTATACGTATGTAAGTATGTAAACAAATAATAACAATAAATGATTTAAAGTAGGTATTGTAAGATATAAACTTTAGGTTCAAAATACGCGATGTTTTACAAAGCGGATATATATCTTGTACTATTTTTATTTCATAATTTTTTTTTTTAAACTTTGTTTGGTTCAAAACTTTAACGCGTTTGGTGCGTAACCTTTTTTAACGATAGCGAAAAACTAAAAACGCAGTTCTTAATATTTTTCCATGCCCTACATGATTTTGTCTGGGGAGATTTGATATTTGCAAAAAATGCAAAAAGTTATTACCCTAATGTATATGACAAAGCTATTTAAGTATATAAATATATAAATCGTTGGAAAGGCCGTAGACCTTTCTTTCCAAAACCATTAAGAAATCTAACTTCAGTTATGAATTACTAGTGGGCCCGGCAATGCTTCGCTATTGCATATCCCGTTATATTGGATGTCCCGTTATATTGGAATACAGAGAGTTATTTAAAGAATTTTTTAAAGGTTTTCCCATGGACGTACGCAGGTATCTTAAAAGAGTACACAAAGTTGTTTATCATCGATTGATAATATATTATTTTTAACTTCTTGTAAGCGCGGAATACCTTGTGTTATCGAATATTGCCATTTTCACCCCCTAAATGTAGAAAAATCCAAACAATGTGTAGCCTATGTTACTCGCGGGGTTATTCGGAAGATTCCCTGAAAGTTTCATAAAAATCGGTCCAGCCGTTTTCGAGTCCATACGTTACATATATACACACATCCTGTTTTATATATATAGATAGAAGATAGATAAGCCTTCAAGTGAGAAAAGTAATGAAGAATCGGTTTTTTACGCGTATGCCAGAATTTTTAGAAGTAATAGAGCTTTGGTATACAGATTATTGTTGTACTCGATGAGACCTACAACATGCACTAGGTCACTCTCCAAGTTCTCATTGACTGTAGTACGGTGTAATTTTTTTTTCAAAATATGTCACATTTTTCTTGCACATACGTGTTTATCCAAAACAATGGTTCATACGGCATCATAACGCAATAAATTTTTTCCAAAAGTGGATGGCTGCTCAATATCTCAGAATCCATAAAAGATAGGGACCTGGGGATTAAACAGATCGATAGATCTAAAAAATTTATCCATGGTCTCTCATTTTTTGTGTTATATTATATGTGAAGATTACTATGGAACGACGATATATCGATTTGAAGTTAGTAAGTATCGTATAGTAAGTATATAGTGTCCTACGAGATAATTTGATATAATTCAACACATTGTAAATAATAATATAAGAGACAAATTGAGATAATTTGATATAATTCAATTTGTCAGAGTCAAATTCAGCTGTTGGTTTTATCTTACTTACATTAATTCTAAGAATCATATAAAGTCGTCAACGTTTATTCCAAAGAAAAGAAACAAATTTTTTAAATTCATTCAGTACAATTAACCAAAAAATTAACGTTCTTGTCAAAATACCTTCAATTTTTTAATTTGTGAAATTTATTGTACAATTTTATTTACATTCATAGGCATAAAGTGTCCCGCGCCAGAAAGGCATAATTGGGACAAGTTGGCAAATTTTAATTTCGATAATGTACAATAACAGAGTTTCATATATATTTAATTTCAATTTATTAATAATCTTATAGCCAAAGGAGGCCAAATTGATTACATAGTTTATATAATATGGAAATAATTATAAAAAGATTTAATTCGAAAATATAACAAAAATAATAATAAATACTAATACCATCATGGATATGGATTGTTCCCCAATAAATCTCAAAAAAAGATACCACAATTAACAGCGAGATCAATGAAAAGAATTTACAGAAAGGACATTAATTTATTTTTAAATACAGAAACCGTATGACCAAAATGTCTATCAGCATATGGCTAAACTGAGTTCCAATATTCATTCGAATTCAAAAGAGAAAAATATGTAAAATGTAAAAATTAATAAACATATATATATTTAAACGTAATTATTTACGAAAAAAAGAAAAGTAAATACAAAATAGAATTTACTGGTATCAGGCTATAGCAGAAGCGATTCGACGTTCTCACAAAGGTGTTTTTTACAACAATTCTTGATTTTTTTTTTTTTTTTAATTTGTGATATTTATTTACATTCATAGGCATAAAGTGTCCCGCGCCAGAAATGCATAATTGGGACAAGTTGGCAAATATTAATTTCGATAATGTACAATAACAAAAATTCTTATATATTCATTCTAATTCAAGAGAGAGAAAAAAACTATGTAAAATGTGAAAAAAATTAATAAACATATTTACGAAAAAGAGAAAAGTAAATACAAAATAGAATTTACTGGAAAATAAGGCTATAACAGAAGCGATTTGACGTTCTCACAAAGGTGTTTTTTACAACAAATCTTGAAATTTGACATTCGTTCAATTGATTTGATATCTGTGGGAAGATTATTATAGGTGATACCACCAACATAATCAATCCGCTGTTTTGACTTTTCAAACCTACATCTTGGTACTCTCAAATTTACTCTATTTTTGGTATTAAAATTCATCTGGTTCTGCAAAAAGGATATTGTGTGGTAACCAATGTTGTGTATATATTTGAAAACATACTTTAAAATGTTGTAGTTATACAATCCATTGATTGGGAGGATTTTGTTACATACTTCTTTAAACAATAACGTAGTAGAATAGTTTATTGGTAAATTATGCACAGTTTTCAGCGCTTTATTTTGCATCGATTGAAGAGTTTTAAGCGATCTGTTATTTTTATTGTATGCATAAGCAGTGACTAAGTAATTAAAGTGTGACTGAATTAAACACGAAAAAATCATCAATTTAGATATAACACTTAATTTGTTTTTAAACTTATACAAAATTCCAATTGCTGGTGCTATTTTACTTTTCAGAGAGCTAATACGCAAATCCCAAAAAAGGTTGGTTTGTAGCATAATGCCAAGGTATTTTACACTACTGGTTTCTTGTATTAATTCACCGTCAACAAATACGCTAAAGCTATTACTAGTTGAAGGATTAGGTCGAAATCTTACTAATTTAGTTTTATCAGGATTAATCACAAGCTTGTTTATTATAGCAAATTCAAATAGCAGCGCAGAATCTCTTTCCATATGTGTTTTTAATACAAGATCGTATTTGTGGGTATAAAAGCGAAACGCGTACACCGATTTTCATGATCTATGTCTCATTTTGTTCATAAGTTATGTGACTTTACGCGAAAGTAATGATTTTGGATTTTTTATGAATTTAAAAATATATGTTTTACCTAAAAAATTATTTTTTTCTTTATACATTCATTTATAATTGCGAAACTGTTGGTTATGTAGCGAAACGTTATATGAGGAACTGTAATTCTTAATTTTTCTATACATGTTTCAGCAAAATCGGACTAGTGGTTCATGAGTTATGTCAAACAAAAGAGCCTAAAATTACAAATTTTTTTTTGGTAAAACAAGTGGCTGCCAAGAAGTTCATAGTGAATTTCAATACAAATTTTTAGAAAATATGCCGATGACGCAAACAGAAGTTCTTGTACTTGGGACCAGTAAAAAAGGTGTTTTTACCTAAAAATTTAATGTTTACAACTAAGTTTTAGACAGAATTGGACTTAGCATCAGTGAAAGAAGAGATAAGTATTAAAACATTATAAAACCATGGGATCTCCGTGCAATAATTTTTAGAAAAAAGGGTGACGCTAAAACAAACAAGAAAGTACTGGAGATTCGTTATTCCGAATTGTTAAATTAAATAATTGAAAGTTTTATGTATTACACTGTACGACACGATTTTTCACCCATGATCAAACTGACCAGATTCTGAAAATATAGCTCAAAAAAATATATACGTATCTCCCAGTTTTTCTAGATCAACTCATTTAAGTTTTTTACGAGCAATTCACTTTCGAGTACTTGTATGGGAGCTTCGCTCCAAAAATTGAATTGCTCGTAAAAAACTTAAATGAGCGATCTAGAAAAACTGGCTATATTTTCAGAATCTATTTGAGCTATATTTTCAGAATCTGGTCAGTTAGATCATGGGTGAGGTCAAAAGTTGAAATTTGTCTTACAGTGTTATTTTTAAAATTTTTGAAATATAAGTAAAAATAAATAATATAACCGTCTGATATAATACAAGCTATAGCAGCTATTCGCTTGAATATTGTTTTACAGAACTATACATTTGGCGAAATTATTTCGGGATATGGAACAGAGAATGCTGCATAATTATAATTAGGGTAATTCACAAAAAAAAAATTCATCAAAAAATTAACATTAGTTTTTCTGCGATTTCAGACCCCTCTAAATGGCTTAATCGAGAAATTAAAAGTTTTTCACTTCGTCACTTAAAAATCCATATTGTATTTTCTGTTAGATTCCATAAAGAAGGTTTATTTTGATTACAACACCGCTCGTGCTACATTTCACAAATTTGTTAGGTGATGTTTTTGAAGATATATACTTTAGAAATAAAATCTAAACAAATTTGACGACACACTGTGCATATGAGCACTAACAACAAAATGCAAACTAAATTATGTGTAATAAAACAATGATATGTATAAATATATTTTTTTTTCGCGTCAGATTGTTACTATTTCCAATGTGCATTGCTCTGAAAGTACGCAGGAAGAAATCATAAAAGAGTTAAAAAGAGTTAAATATCGTGCTTTTACTGAGGACCTCAAGCTAAATCAATGCACAAAACAGAAGAAGAGAAATAGCAAAGTACTATCAGGACGATTGTATTGTAAAGAAATGCAGTTGGCATAAAATATCTGTAAACCTCTAACTAACATTACTACCCAACTTTAGAACATCAACCATAACACACGCATTTATCACAATTGCTAAATTTTTCGGTCCCCACCGTACATTGACTAAAATCATATAGACTCTGATACCCGATATCACCAAATATGTGCAAAATTGACTTATGTATGTGAAATCAATAAATTAAGTTGTTTGCGACGGATTTCGGCATAACACCATAATTTTTGACAATTAATCCTGTCGTAAATTTCTATGTATAGTCTCTGCTACCATGATGTATGTACGTAACAGCAATTATTGTAGTATGAATTATTTTACAATTAAACCCATTCCCGTTATTGATAATGGACAAGTTCACCATATTTTGAATTTCAGTATTGTTAACATAGTACATTTCGTAGACTAACAACGGATAATGGCATCAAAATCGATTACGACTCGATTACGCCGAGAAAGACAACTTTGGTATCGTTTAGTTCACCCTTAGGCACAGGTATCGAAGAAAGCCCAGTTCTCCCCCTACGAGGCAGTACCCATGCATGTCCTTTAAATCGCATCTTTCGTTTCAGGCGTCCATAATTATAATCATTTTATCATACTGCACACCATCGCTTGCTGCTACAATTTTGACCATCTCTGTATGTACATACATGTAAGTTTATATTGACGATCGATCAGTCGTTTACTTACAGTCATAGTGTGACATACGGTTTCTGCATGCTCCTCTAATAGATTTTTGTGCACTCCTCGAAAATGTTGCGTCGATATGCTACCGTTTCTATTTAAAATTCGTCTACGAGGGGGCACTTGCAGCGATAGGGTGGAACCCGCATTGGATAAGGTTGAGTACCGCGGATTGCGTCTGTTATTTAATGTCATATATTTGACATTTTGATCTACGGAAGAATTCGAATTTCGCAGACTATCACTTCGCCATTTGCGTGGAAGTGAAAGGAAACTCATTTTTCATTCGTTGCTACTTCTGCTCTTCGTAGATATTTTTTTGTTGGCTTTGCCTATTAAGTCGCCGGATAGACAATTACGTGAATTTCGGACACTGTGCACTTAGTATATATTAAACATTTTCCGATCGGTATTTTTCAATTTGGAAAAATAGTTTTCTAGATAGCAGCAAAGAGTTAATCCGAGAATTTTGTAATAACAAATCGATACAACTTTTTGCATTGAATCTCGAGCGAAGGACGGTGAACTCGACACGATTGACGTAGGGCAAGCACTGTAGTATTGCTTATTAATCCGATCGCCCAAATGTTGACGTTGACCGTGAGCCGATTTCAATAGTCTGAATGAAAATTTTTAATTTGTTTTAGTCTTAATGAGTGCCAGTGGCCAATACAACACAAAGCACTCTCACGAGAGCCAGCGACGTCAGAGTGAACACTTCATTGAGTAGAATTGTATTTGCTAGCCGCATCTAATCTATATTTAGCACACTTCGAAGAGATCAGTTCGAAGACGTAATGTAATTGTTTCTATATTTTTTATTCCATTAGTTTATTAAATTTTATGTACCGATCTACGCACCTTTGGGATAAGTAAATACAAATCGAATATAAGTGTTTATTGATACTCGTGTCATAACGGCATAATGGCTATCCAATCTGTATGTTCGGGCGTTTATATCCTGTGTGTACAGAGACACAATGATTAGAACATGTTAACCCTCAAGAGGGCCATGTAAACACAGACGGTACACTCGAATGAATTTCTTTAAAATCATAGGCATATGTAACAAGATTACATGAACACTCCAACGCAGTACAATCATGTAACGGAGTTCTGTTCTCTAAGTAAAGCCTAATCGATTGAAACCAGTGCCGCTTTGTGAGAAATAACTAGGGTGATCGTAAAAATCTAAGTTGGATTTTCGTCGGTACAAACCCCCCTGGGGGCTTAAAGTTACAAAGCTCCGTTTGAGAGGCTTTGATTTGACAAAACTCAAGAACTACGACTTGTCCAATTTTGATGAAATAAATATTTTATTTATTTAAAAAGACATTGTCTAATATTAAGCATAGGGTATATTGTGTTAGATATATTTAACATATAACAAACATTGATATACATATTTAGCCATTCAAAACGATTAACAGTATAAAAAGTTCATCGTCGAAATATAAAAATTTTGAGTGCATATAAAACAAAAAATATGCCAAAAATTTGCAAAAAGTGCAACACATATGCAAAATATTAATTCAATAATAAATGTAAATAAAGAAAATAATTAAAAAAATGTATTCAATTATGTTTTTTCTATAAAAAAAAAAGTTTTATAAATTTTTATATCGTTGGCTTAGTAAGCAAATGAGCTAGTATATATTTTATAACTTTTCAGGAAGACGCTTCAATTTTGATCTAAAAATATCAAAAAAAAAGTTATTTTTAAATAAAGTCATACTGCAAGTTCTCAAATTAAATACAGGAAATAATTTGCTACACATTACAATCGGAAAAGATGTAGCAGCAATTAATGAACCCAATAGACTAAAAAATAAGTAAAGAATAACGGTTTTTTTTCAACAAAAATTATAAGGTATTTATTTTATTATGCTTGAGTAGTTATTTTCCTTTACAATATGTTTCATATTTATATTTAATAATTATAAAAATATTAAGAGTTTCTCAATCTTGTTTGAGAAACTTACAATTGCAGGTATAAAATTATCTTTTGTTAGTTTAATAAAATATCATTTCAAGAAGGTATTTCTCTGATAAAAGTGAATAAAACTAATGTTTTTAAACAAATATTAAATTTTTAAATACACACTGCTACAAAATGGAAAAAATTGCAGAAACGTGGGGATTGACCTAGTGCATGTTATAGGCCGGTCGAGTACAACATGAATCTTGATTTACGGTTCAAACCCGGTTTTTCGATTTATGAGCTGATAAGTCAGTCAGTCCTGAACCAATTTTTAATATATTTTTAAAAGAATAGTCTCTAACCTTTAAACAGCATATATGTACAGTTCTACAAATAACTTCTCACAACTTTCTGTTTTTGCCTTGAAATCGAAAACTTTTTAAGTTTTGTTCACAATTTTTTAAGTTTGAAGAAATTTTTTTTTGTTTTAGACAGAAAGTGGGTGCTGTTAAGTAAAACACATATTTGCTTATAAAAATTGATTCACCACTGGTTAAGTAATTCAAGTGTTTCGAGGAACGACTTTTGCGTCACATTTCAAATTTCCTGATGTTATCTGGTAATGTTCTATCAATGATGAAGTAAACAGTACATAAAATATACAAGTGTTGGGAAAAACTTAAATTGTCAAATTGTAAATACAATTAAATACATGTGTTTTCAATAGTGTGCGCAAAAAATTTAAAAAATTTTAAAATCTCCACGCCTTCCCAGGAAGTTTTTTACGCCCCCAAGGAGGGCGTGCCCACCCTGGTTGGGAAAGCCTGGTATAAAACGACCTAAGAAATAAGGAGATCTATAACAATAACGAAACAAATCCACTTTTACAAGTTTTTAGCTTTTTTGACTGAATCCAATCCTACATATAAAAATCTATCTAACAATTGTTATAAAACATATAAAATACTAGCTGACCTAAAAGTTTATTCATCAACAAATATTTGGACTGTATAAGCAACATAATGTTTGGCCAGGTTGCATACTATTAAATTGTTTATGACATTATATGACTTTTAGCGGACACCCGGCGTGTGGCTAAAAAAACATTTTGTCAATTTCTTGGAAAAATGGAAGATTGTGTTTAATTATTAATTCCTTTTCCTAATACTAACGGATAAACAATATATGAGTTTTTTCGATATATTTAGATTTTTCGGGTTTCGAACTCTGGAGCAAGCATCAAACAGTTGGCCGTGAGAAAAGCAAACTTACTGATTGGCCTCGAACCTTATTAAAAGTTATGGCGCACTATAAACTGCAACCGCTTGTAATCGAAGGGTAAGTCGGTTGATATCATTGGAATCCACCTCCTCCACATTACATTTTCAGCTGATGATTGTGGCTTCATTAAATTCGGTGATAGTTTTTAATAGCATTTCTTGTTCCGTTACATAATTTTGGTGGATCGAAATTGGAATAAGCATCAACGGTAAATCAACCAACCTGGTAGCTTCAATTGAATTTTGTTGTTAATTTTGCTAATTTGGCCAAAATTGCCCGTATGCAAAGACAATCGTGATTTTTAAAATCTTTGGAAAAAAAAGTTTTGCACAAAATTGTGAATTGATGACTGCATTTGGCACCTTGCCAAAACAAATAAAGGATATTGAAGAGCATCATAAGATCGGTGTGTTTCGGAGGCGATTTGCAAATTAGTATAAGACAGGAAATGAGTTTAAAAAAAATTTGAGTCAGCTGGCTTAATAATAATTTATAATTTTCTGTAGTTTCTCAAGTTTTTTTTAAAGCTCAAGGCTCATGCTCGCAAGTTTTGTTATTATATTTTTCTAAATGGTTTTAGTCTATTGGTTAGAAAATATTTTTTAATATGTATTATGATTGCAGTAGCTACTCCGCATAGTGGCGTTTTTTTACAAACGGAGACACAAAAATAAAAGGAGCTATAATAAAAGAAGGAAAATAAGTACACATTGCTTTTGTGAAAAGGAAAAAAAAAGTTTTGTATCCTAATATAAAAAAAACTAACATTTTGTTTTGTTCTTAGGTTTTTAAAATTAAAGTAATAAACAACAAAATTGACATAAATTAACCACTCCAAAATCCTCGTAATTAGGCGAATAACATAGAGAGTGACAGCTGAAATTAATAGTATGTATAGAATAACAAAACATTAACTAATATTAATATACAATTTTCATTTGAGGAAACTTAGAGACTTAGACTTAGACTGAAATCAATCTATAACAATACCACTAAAAAGTCACATGTTAAAAAATTATTTTAAAATTGAAGCACAACAAATCAAAAAAAAATGCACCTAGTTATAAAGTCAATACTCTTTTTTCAATATTTAATTTAATTTGCGTTGATACAACGCGATTTAGTACGAAAATTTAAATTTTGAATGAGACGAAAATTCTTCCACTGCACACTGGTTTCAAAGTATATATATTTTTTATTGCCAACAGATCAAACTATCATGGAAAAAAATTCTAATTTTTTTTTGGAACACAATTTTCGGTAATTTATGTCAAATTTTGTGATTCCTATCAAACAAAATGGCGGAATGCTATAGTAAATATATAGAGGCACTATTATAACACTTCAGCTCGGTGTCCTGCTCACAATTATTATACGATTGGAGCAAAACTTAATATACAACGTGGAAAAGTTTTAAGTAAAACGTCTGTGAAAAATAAGTCATATTGGTAAAGGCCACGTTGTATTTTTGGTATATGCAATAAAATTAAAGCAATATTGCTTTTGGTTCCATCCTCGTCTTTAAAAAGAATATTGGTATTACAGGCCCTACCCCTCACCTGCGTTATGTTTATCGAGTTTTTTGTGTCAGTTTCAACAGTATAAGAATATTAATCAGATAATTGTGTAAAGAAATTATTTAAAATTATATTTCTTTCCATCAAAAAAACTCAACGTTTCCGCCAAAGTAGAAAATGTTCAACAAATTTGTATATGATTTTACTAAGATAAGACTATTTTCAAAATTCCCCAACTATTTTATAATCAATACATTACTGTTAATCAAAATGAAATTATTTCTCAATAACGACATACATAATTTACTAGTCTCTTAAGTAATCATTGACAATCTTAGACATACTAATCTGATCTAATTTTCATGAGAGCATCGAAGGGTTAAATTCATAATGAGTGAGAGATAGTACTACACCTAAATGGTGCTGTGCAGGCTTGCCAGAGTTTTGTTTAACATACCTCAAAGGGAAAAATATGTTTATTTTAGAAAAACATATAACTGTTTCAGAAAATATAATGCAGTTAATACGTAAATCTTCAAAGATTAGATAGATCCATGAGTTAACCGCTCAATTGGCTGTTTTTACACCATCAGCCTAAGGGATGATAGTATATATAATTTGATACGATTAAAAGTTTAATGCATTAAAGGAGACCAGATAGACCCCAAGTATATTAAGACCAAATTCGTTTAGGACTTATTAAGACGATTGAGCTGGTGGGCACGATAACTCGTGTAAACCTTAACTGATACGTGTGAAAATTTACCAGTATTTTTATTTCTAAAATGAAGTAATGGGATTGTAAATGGGCAGAATAGACCCACCACTACTTTCAAAAGGGCAACTGGAAAATATTCAAATTTGGTCAATTTAATTATCTTATAATAGCCCTTCTGATACCTCCCATACAAATGGCCAAATTGGCCCTCATAGTTTTACATATATGTATATCTAAATAAGTACTCTGAATTCAGCTATATTTTGCGATGGATGCACGCTTGGGGGAGTTTGACACAGGAATAAATATGGACTATTTTGACCGACCTCTTCTGCTGTCTCCTATTCAAAATGTATTTTTTGCAAAAAATAATATTCCTCCAAGCTGTAACATTGTTTTTTTTTCAAAAAACGAAGTTTACTGCACCAACTGAAGATATTAGATTACAAATTGGAAAGTTTGCAGATATACTTAGAAGACTCATCGATTAATAATACAGGAAAACCCAAATTAAAAAAAAAAACATAAAATTCACTTCACCCTAACAAACATGGGACAATGCTCCTACCGTATGGAAAAGGGTCTCGTTGTTACTTTGGGCAGCATAAAAAGTATTTGGCAAGCCTGTATGAGTGTAATCTGAAAGCAATGTATAGAGATTGTAAACAAACGATTCTTCTGTAGGTCATTACCATACAGTGCTCTTGTATGTCTCAATTTTGTAAGTGTGTAATACTGTATATATACAAAGTACTTTTTGTACTCTTTAATACTGTGAATAATGTTCGAAATTTGTGTACGATTGGTAATTTTTGCACATTGAAGAGAGGTAAGAAACTAAGTTTAATTATGCTACCGAAACTTATTAACAACAGGTTAAATTGCAGGTACTTTTGTGACGATCAAATAGGACATGTTGCAATGCAACATATCACTTTGTATACTACGGCATCCCAATAAGTTTTGTTGGCGGGCCGCATATAATTTTGCATCAGTGTTTAGATGTTATTTGTCCACTTAGCATTACCCAGGAGCCGCCACGTGGAGGTGAGGAAAATTCTGGTTCCCTTTTGTATTTTGTTTTTTAGTTTTAATTATATTTTTGATTTTTTTTATATTATACAGTCGAGTTCGTCTATAACGATTATAACGAACTTTCAGTTATAACAAACACTTTCTGGTCCTAACGGTTTTGAACATACATATATATTGAACATCGTTGTCCCATTTTCTAATTTATTACATTTTTTGACAATTAAAACGTACTCTTTACGATGTTTTGAATTATTTCAACGGCGGTAACCCGTACATATGTTCCTATGAATTTCAAGCTACTTGTTTTAGTGGATGACAATCTTATTACAACTGAATTTCTATCTGATGTTGATATTGTGAAAATAGTACAAGAGCAAAAAAACTTTCAATTATTATTAAAGAAAACAGAGTACATATTTTAAAAAAGTACATTGAGGCTTCGATTATCCGTGATAGTCGGGACCGGAAGCATTCTGGATAATCGATTTTCCCGGTTAATTGAGTAACAATTTTGAGTAGTTTTTTATACATATTTTTTAACCCTTTCGACCCCCAACTAATAAGCAACTTTAACATTTGTCACCGTATAAAACGACATAAGCAATGAAGAAGTCCATAATACGCAACAAATCCACTTTTTAAGTTTTTAGCTTCTTTGACAGAATCCAATTCTACATATTAAAATCTGTCTAACAATTGTTATAAAACATATAAAATATTAATAATGTCACTGTAATTTACTATCGGATTGGCCAAAATGCACGTGTGTGGGGTCGAAAGGTATAATTAATAAATATATATTGAATATTTTTAATATAATCTTGTGTTTTTAAATTTCAAAGTAATCAATAAAAATGTGTTTATATTCCCGGATAATCGAGGTAATCACGGTTAAATGATGCAAAAAATTAAATCGAAGCAAAAAAATTAAAACTTGTCTTTTTCTATCTCGGATGATTGATTTTGCCGGTTAATCCAATAACGGATAATCGAGGTTTCACTATATATATTTAAAAAACCCAAAATGTGTTCAAAACTAATATTGAAATGGTTTTTTGTTGCTTTTTTTATGAAGTATTTTTAATTCTTTTAAAATTGATTGATCTCGGACTTTTTATTTTAATAATATACCGATAAAAAAATAAATAAATATTAAATAATAAAAATTGTCTTGTGTTTTCGCATAAAAAGAACTAAAATGCTTAGTCCCTGGAAGTTCGCTTTAAACGTACTCGACTGTATAATAATTTTTTTCGTTTTTTTAATTTAGTTAAATTTTTTTTTTGTTTCCGTTTTTCTTTTAAATAATCTTTTATTTTTTGTGGATGTTTTAATATTTTTTCGTATTTCAAAATCTTTAGAGAAAAGTGTGCTTTTTGACTTTAAGAAAACTTACGAAAATCTGGAACATAGCTTGTTGTTTCTGCAATCATGCAGTCTTTAAGTTTCTCGTTCGTAATTAAACTCCGATATTACTTCTTGATGATCCAAACATTGTGAAAGACATGATGGAAATTTTCCTAAAATTATTAAATGAATCCCCAGAACCATGTTTACCCAGAAAATGGATTCTAGAGAAGATAAAACAAATCACTCTTAAAACTTAAAAACTTAATTTCCCTTTGCACCCCATGAATGAGGTATGGGATAGCTTCTCGCGTTGTTGTGAATTAACACGCTTTCTATTTTTAGATTCACAACTAACGGCACCTACTTATTTATCGACGAATGCGAACGTCACTGTTTTGAGAAGCTCTTACTAGACACGACGATTAAATCGACGCTTAATACTGCGAAGTTGCTGTCAAACAACATTCGAGGGGAGCCGACAATGAAAGAAAATTTGATTTATTTTTTTCTTTTAAGATGACTGGAGCCAGGTTTGAACCTGCGATCTTCCGCATGGTAGTCGCGTGTTCTAACCACTATGCCACGGCCGGTCCCAAACAAATCACTCATTCGAACAAAATCTTCAAAGCGAACAGAAATCTCCGAGCTCACATCTTTTAACAACTTAACATATTGCTCAAGATTACAATCATTCTCACAAATTTCAAGAGAGGCTTTCAGAGATGGAAAATACAAAAATTCTTGATCTTTTTAATCGCTTTTGAACAAAGACAGCTTGCTATCAATTACTTTGATTTTCTTCCAAACATCGCATGATAATTTGTCTTTTCCTTGCAAGTTAATATTGAATTAATTAAAGTATGAAAACAGATCTGCCATAAAAGCAATCATAGGTACGTTTTCCACGCCAGTCAGAAACTCGAGATATTCTGCAGCAAATTTTGTGTTCTTATTTTAAAGAAATTTAAGTTTTTCAGGAACCAATGCAAAAACACGTTTTTAAACATTTCCTTTGCTGACCCAGCGAACATTGTTGTAAGCTAGCAAATCTGGACAGTCAGCATTTCATGAAGAAACGAGTGGACGAAGCGATGCACAGTGGTCCATTTGTAACGAAATTAATAATTTAAAAAATAATAAAATTTTCGTCAAAATGGAAATTTTCCGGAATAATATAGCAAGAAAGAACCCAAGGAACCAACAATTTTTTTCTTTAACTTAAAAAATTTATCTTAATTTTCTTTTAATAAATTTTTTTTATTGTTTGGCTGTATTAAATAATATTATTTGGAGTCAATTCTCCAGTCTGACTCAGACTGTCATACTAAAATTAATATAATAGAGAACTGGGAAATCAAATTTTGGTAGATTTCTAAGGTCGAAAATGTTGTCTTCGTTACGCTAGAGCAGGGAAAAGGACCACTGTGATCATGTTGCAAAGGCAAATGAAAACTCAATTGATTCACAAATTTCACAATAGTGTCAATAGTCTTTTAGAATTCACCTTAAAACTTTGCGCAATGATGCAATAAAAACCCAAAATGTTATGATTTTTATTTTTTGCAGGGCCACAATCCATTAATTTTTTTCAGTCATTACGAGCGGACCATCATTTGTCAAAGAAAGAATTTTGGCAAAAGAAAGGTTATTTGTATTCATAAAATCTTGAAAACTGTTAAAAATCATTTTACCAGTAGTTTGATCTTCAAGAGGTAAAATGGCATAAAGGTCTTCAGTGAACTTTATCGTCCGATTTTTATCTGAAAAAATCGGACAAATACAGACATTTGGGCAAAATCTGTAATATCTATAGATTCATCAAGAGCTTAAGATAAAAAATACTCTTTCTTGCACGTCAGAGCGTAATGAATTGACTGTGAGCATGTTTCAACTCTTCGAGTAGAAGATTTATAGGAGAGTGGGATCTTTTCGAAATTTTCAATTATGCCGCTATCATGCATTTTTTAAAATTTCTGTATGCTAAAATGGTTCCATACTTGGCACCAAGGATATCGTCCAAAGCCCACGATATGTGAAAAGATGCTTCTAAACATGTTTCCTGCTGAGTTAAAGATTGCTTTAATATACATTTAAAACGATCATACATGACTGTCAGTGATGAGATTTTATAAAAACGAATCTGTGATTCATTTGGGTACTTTGTATCAAATTTCTTGTGTTTTGATTAAAAATGTCGTTTGACAACGTTTTCGGTTTTATTTCCAGAAACTGTTTCACTGCAAATTAAGCATGCCGATTTTGCATTTTTGTGACTAGGAAGAATAAAGGCTCCATTGAGGCTGAAACATCATATTTTCTAGCGACTTTTTTTGCGTTTAGTAACCATCATTGAAGAAGAAAACAAACAGAAAATCCGAGTTTATTAGAAAAAAAATTTATGTTTAATTGGTATTTTTTGTTAACCAATTTTGCCGCACTCTGCTGTTTTTTGATGTATGTTACCGACAGTTTTCGTTGTCTTGGAAGCACAGTTTTAAGAAAAATTTGCATTTTATCTGATTGTTATGGTTTACCATAATCAGTAACTGTTGAGTAACTATATTGATATATGACGAAAATACCCATCATTACGTCATTATATATCGTTACGTCATTCTCTTAAAAATTTCATTAAAATGTAAAAAAAAAAACAGACTGTATATGTTAATATTATTAATCTTGCTCAACCGATAAACTTTAAGGTAAACAAACACATAATGTTACAATGTATTCAAATGTATATATTTGTAATTTCAGTAATATGAAATTTGTGTGCGTTTATGTATTTAACAGCATATAATTTATAAATACATACAATTTTAAATACTGAAACGTAAATGAGGTTTATGTACACAATAAAAATGTTGTGTTATTATAATACGTAAAAGTATAAATGAAATGCTAAGTACTTTATACGTATTTTTCATAAAGCAAAATTTCCATCCCCAAATAGTTGTAAATTTTGGAAATTTAGATAGTGTAAGAAAAAGCGCAGAAAAGGCATCTATGTTATATATATTTTTATTACCAAATTGCTCCATATTTCAAATTTCCGCTCGTTTATTATAAAAAATTTGTGGCATAAAAACAATTTTAGTTTTTTCAATGATCTGCTAATCTATTGTGATTGCCCGATAGCTATAAAGCTAACATAAAACTAAATATGAAGAATGTCATAAAATTCAATATAATTTTGTAATACAGTGATATTCCTTACTATACAAACAAAAGATACCGAAAATACCGAAAAACTGTGCTTAGGAAGCGAATATTCCGCTTTAACTGTCGTCGCAGACAGAATTATTGATCAAAACAGTACAACCGATTATGTAGTTATACTATCAGGTACCATTATGTCTTGTGATTATAAACATAAAATGGATAAGGTGTGTTAATAATTACTTACATTCATTCCAACGGATTTTTCAAAAAATTCCTCTTTTCTGTCCATGATGTCATTCATATTTGAATCTTTTTCCAATTCCATCTCCAATGTTTGCCCCAGTGCACTACAATCCAATTCTTCGCTGCACATCGGTTCGACATCGGCTGCAGTTTCCTCGCACTGAACATTTTCGAAATCGTCAGCTGATTCTTCTGCAAAGGGAGCCAGTGATGTTTTGAGGACTTGGTCTTCTGTTACAGTTTTTTGTCGCAGCAGTGAGCCAAATTTCTCAAAAAAGCCACCATCTGAGTCTTGTAACCTGCATAAAGGAAAATATTTGTTAATCAAGACTATATGTTTAAGAAAAGAAACGTGTCAAATACCGGTAAAGCTCAATATGGTATCAAATAAATAACATTAGTTTATATAAAAAGGATAACAACTGCATGCTTTTTAAATAAATGTATGTATTACTAGCTTTCCCAGCTCGCGTTGCTTCACTCGTACTTACAATGAACCTTCTTATGACTTTAAGCAATACAGGTAAAAGGCCAACGCTTCATACGTCAAACGAATACCTCATTTATGTGATTGTAGCTTTATCCCATTGTCTGAGTGATTGTATCGCTTTAGTCCCTTTTTGTCACTAAAAGTACGAACAACTAAAATGGAATTTTGAAAAACCCCATTTGACAGTACTCTAATTCTATAGGGAGCAATTCCATATACATTTTCTTAACTCTACTTTTAGGCATTTGATCTGGGTGATATCACCAGTTTTAACTCTTTTTCGGTATTTTTACAACTTATGAACGATTTTTGAGACATCGCACAATTCTTGAGACTATACCTTTAGCCGTTTATTACCATTTTTATCCCTTTTCAGTCATTTTTACCCCTAAAAGGTATGAATTTCAAAAACCCTCCTTGGTGCGTTCTAATTCCAAAATGAGCAAGCCTATATAACTTATCATGATTACATTAATAGCCGTTTGGTCTAGGCGATAGTAAATTTTTTTCCCTTTTTCTATTTTGTTTACCCAGAAACGTCGGATTTAACAAAAAATACTTCAATCCAATTAGACCATAAGCATTTCCATATCAATTTTCGCGATTATAACATTAAACGATTGGTTTAGGTGGTGGTACAACTTTTAACCCTTATTAGTAATTTTTAACCCATAAAAGTACGAGTTTCTGAAAATCCGTTCTTAGCTGAAGTTAACTCGAATAGGGGAACGACCATCCCAAATTTAATCATCCCATCTACAGACAGTAGACATTTTAAATATATTGATTATGAATCACAATTTACGTTAATGTATCAAATGATACATCAAATTCGGCTAACGATCAGAAAAGTGTTTTTTATTGTTTGAAATTTTTGGTCAAATTCAGTGTGTCACGCACTAGCATGACGCGTTTCAAACTCCATGACGAGTTCATCTTCAGACCCCTTTGAGACGAAATGATGCACAATGGTACATCATCAGCTGTATATATATCTACAATTATGTCAAAATGTCCAGCACCAATTATAGTTTGAATTTGACCGTTAATATTCAAACTTGAGAATGGAGGATATTTTATCCTACTTCGCATGTACATGTTTGACATAATTGTAGATATATATACAGCTGATGATGTACCATTGTGCATCATTTCGTCACAAAGGTGTCTGAAGATGAGCTCGTCATGGAGTTCGAAACGCGTCATCCTTTGTCTGAGTATGTTTTCATGTAGCCTATGATAGAGACCCTACGGATAGTACTACACAGTGAAAATTCATTGCAATCGGTTCATTTATTTCGCCCAGATAACGATTTTTTCAAAAGGGGCATGGCACCGTCCATTTTCCAGCGAGACGTAATCCTCTTTATATCAAATCTCATCTTCATACCTCTAATGGCTCTTGAAATAAGACCGATTGAAATTTCGGTTTGCGTGGGCGATGCCACGCCCCTTTGTCTAATTATGCTTTCATGTAGCCTGTGAAGAGGCCTTATAGACTGTATCACACATAGAAAATTCAATTACAATCGGTCCATTTATTTAGCCAATATTACTATTTTTAAAAAAGGGTTGTGTCGCCGCCCAATTTCCACAAACAAAGTATTTTTCTTATACGACCGATTTAGGTACAAAATCTCGACTTCGTACCTATATTGGTTCAAAAGATACAGTCATTTTAAAATTCCAGTTGTATGGGGCGGTGCCACCCCCCATTTTACCCCCTCTCTGTCCGAATTTCCAAAAATACCTTCTTCTTCTTAGTGCGCGCATATGCCATAAAAGAAACCTACATTCTAAATTTCACGGTTCTAGCTTTAGCCGTTTGGGCTGGGCAGATATCAATCAGTCACCCAAGCCTTTTATATATATAGATTACGGTATCTTATCCTGTAAAAAAATTGTTTATGGTGGGTATATTTAGAGGAAGAAGCAACCGGTTAGCCCGCAATGGTCTTAACTGTCTACCAATGTTCTAACGCAGTTTTTACATTACAAAAAATATCGAAGGTACACAGCTAGATATTAATTTTTAGCCGTATTATACGAAATTTTGAAAACAAGGCTCATAGATTATTGAACTTTTGGACAGGGAAATGACTGCGATCAAATTATTTCCTTTAAAATTCATATTTTATTGCATATTTGTAAAAATTATATGCATATTGGGACCGGCCGTGGCATAGTGGTTAGAACACGCGACTACCATGCGGGAGATCGCAGGTTCAAACCTGGCTCCAGTCATCTTAAAAGAAAAAAATTAATACAATTTTCTTTCATTGTCGGCTCCCCTCGAATGTTGTTTGACAGCAACTTCGCAGTATTAAGCGTCGATTCAATCGTCGTGTCTAGTAAGAGCTTCTCAAAACAGTGACGTTCGCATTCGTCGATAAATAAGTAGGTGCCGTTAGTTGTGAATCTAAAAATAGAAAGCGTGTTAATTCACAACAACGCGAGAAGCTATCCCATACCTCATTCATGGGGTGCAAAGGGAAATTAAGTTTTTATATGCATATATAAAAAAAAATTTCGTTGATGCTATTTTCGCACCGCTGTGTTTTGGCCTCTCAATCCTATCGTGGAGTGACTAAAATGTTGTTTGAATTAGGGCAGATCAAGGAAGCTTTAAATTTTTGTGTACTCTCAGGGGCAAACATTATCATTTATAAAAATTTTTACTAATAAAAAAATTTTAAACACTAAAAGAGAAAACAAATCATATACTATTATTTATACTTTGCATTAGTTTTATTAAATAGATATACATGTATTATTTTTGTAAACACTTTGGTAGAATATTTTTAAAAGAACAAATCAATTTTTGAAATTTTTATTTACGTGGCTCCATAAATAAATAGTAAAGTGGAAATTATTTTATTTTTTCTAATCTAAATACTCAAGTCGAAAATTGAGCCAGTTATGTCAGAATCTCCAATAAGCCGTATTTCATATAATCGATGTCTACTGTATTTTTCAACAAATCTAAAAAAAAACAAAAACTTCCTTGTTTGTAACAAAAAAACACGAAAACTACGTGACTACTACAACTTAATATTGTAGACAAATCGTTTGGTTAAAAAATAATAGAAATAATGAAAAAAAAATATTTTTGTTTAATGTAAAGATAAGATGTATAAACAATCATGCGGTCTTTGATAAATTAGACTAATTGAAAACTTTTAATCTAAATACATTATAAAATTACATAGATTTTTTTATATTATATACATATTGCTGGCTTAACATACAAAGGTTCATAAGTCCAGTTTTAAGTTTAAAGTACAATAAAAAATAATATGTACCTCGATTACAACAAAAAATACAGTTATCTAATTTTTGTAGTTGTTTTGTCGTAATGAGCAAAAGTTCTAAGTCCAATTTTTCAAATCTCTGGTAATATCTAGAGTATACAAAACTGAAACCGGAAATCGGTAAACCGGTTTTTTAGTTTAAAACCGTCAGTCGGTTTTTAAAAAATGTCGATTTTCTCTGATCCTACCTGTCTTGCTCTGAGAGTCCTGGGTAATGAGAGTCCCCCTTAATGACAAAAGCGGATCAATCTGTTCTTCTTAAAAAATTTCTATCAATAAGTGCGTAAGTTCAAATGTGCTATTTTATTTGAAATTGCCTCTCCAAAGTTATTAAAAGAATAATAGTGTATTCGCATCATACTCCATTTCAGGCTGTTGAAATAAATGCAATTTATCAAAATTTTTACTCGTAAAATAGCTTATAATAATATACACCATTGGGGAATGGGACTTTGCCCAAAGGCTGAAAGTTACTGATTGTCACTCACTTGGGAGTGACCAGAATCGATTCCTTTGCGGCACTGTCCAAGCAGCTAACTACTTCCGGTCTTAGACCAAGTATTCCCTGGGCAATGACTTTAAAGCAACCGCTTAGAAGTTAGCTAGAGTTAGAAGGCGAAACGTTGAGTAACCTAATCGGCATGCTACCACCGATGCGTCTTAGGAAGTAGGTAACAGAAGTTACTGAAGCTCAACACAGGCTCTCCTAGTGGCTTTGGCAGCCCCAAGAAACTAGGATCGGGAGCGGTGGCCTAATAAGCCACTCTCCTTAAACAAAATTTATTATGAAAACACGGAGAATAAATATATAAAAAGAACCCCCCCAAATGTTGACGACCCCCGCAAACGATATAAGGACCATGATTTAAGGATATGCACCTGGAATGTCCGAACTCTTTACAGAGATGGTGCCTCTATCCAACTGGCGGATGTCCTCGACAAATACAAGGCTGACATCACCGCCATACAGGAAATGAGATGGACGGGACAGGGATGCACACGACGAAAGAACTGTGACATCTTTTACAGCTGCCATGCAGAAAGACACGAATTTGGATGTGGTTTCATAGTCGGCAATAGACTTCGACACCTGGTCTCGCGGTTTAACCCTGTAAGTGACCTAATAGCCACCATTCGCATCCGGGCGAAATATTTTTACATCACGCCCCGACGGAAGATAAAGACGATGAGATTAAAGATGCATTTTACGAGCGCCTAGAGGAAACATACGACCGCTGCCCTGGCCACGACATTAAAATTGTTCTGGGAGACTTTAATGCAAAAATAGGAAGGGAAGATGTTCTAGGTCCATCAATCGGTAAATTCAGCCTGCATACCGACACGTCAGACAACGGGTTTAGGCTGGTTAGCTTCGCAGCGGGAAGGAACATGGTAGTTAGTGGAACCAGATTCCAGCACAAAGATATCCACAAGGCAACTTGGCTATCCCCCGATCAAAACACCAAAAATCAAATTGATCATGTGGTAATTGATGGCAGGCATGCATCTAGTGTCATGGACGTGCGTGTGATCCGTGGTGCTAATATTGGCTCGGATCATTACCTGGTTGCAGCCAAGGTTCGCACAAGATTGAGCAGAGCGAAAAACGCACGTAACCAAACACAAAGAAAGCTGGACATCGCGAAGCTGCAAACCCCAGAGATAGCTACTGCCTACTCCGACCAACTCTCCCAACTTTTACGACACAACACCTCTACTTCTGACGTTCCCGATACACAGTGGCAGCATATTGCGCATTCCATGGCAACCGCCGCAACAACCGTGCTAGGATATGAAAAGCGGCGCTCAGACGAATCCTGGTACGATGAAGAATGTCGCATAGCGTCTGAGGAACAGGATGCTGCTTATATGGCAACGCTACAGCCAATTGTAACCCGTGCTGTTAGGGAACGGCATAAGGAGAAAGTAAAACGGGCGAAACAGCTATTTAGGCGAAAAAAACGTCAGATGAAGGAACGGGAGAGCGAGGATATAGAGCGATACAGGGATAGAGGTGAGGCCCGAAAATTTTACCAGAAAGTAAGAGCAAATGGATACGGTAATGGCCTCCCCACCTGTAAGGACAGTGATGGAAATCTGGTCACGGATACGCAGAGTGTGCTGCACATATGGAGAGAACACTTCCAGCAACTGCTGGTTCCAGAAGGCAGCGCACGTGAAGTTATCACGCCAATTGTCGACGACGGCTTAGATTGCCTACCACCAAGTCAAGCCGAGGTAAGAAGAGCAATATCGCGGCTGAAAAACAACAAAGCAGCCGGTGCCGACGGTCTGCCCGCAGAGCTCTTCAAGTCCGGTGGCGAGGAGTTGATAACGAGCATGCAACAGCTCCTGCGCACGGTTTGGCTTAAAGAGTGCATGCCCGACGATTGGAATGTAAGCGTATTATGTCCTGTGCTGAAAAAAGGTGATCCAAGTGTGTGCTCCAACTACCGCGGGATCAGCCTTTTACCCATCGCATATAAGGTCCTGTCGAGTGTGCTATGCGAAAGACTTAAGCCAGTGTTATCCAACCTGATCGGGCCTTATCAGTGTGGCTTTAGACCTGGAAAATCAACAACTGACCAGATTTTCACACTTCGGCAAATCCTGGAAAAGACCCAAGAGAAACAGATCGACACGTACCATCTTTTTGTCGACTATAAAGCTGCCTTCGACAGCCCGATACGGCAGAAATTACTTGAAGCCATGGCTGAGTTTGGTATTCCAGCGAAGCTGATACGTCTTTGCGGAATGACGCTGACTGACACGAAGTCTTCAGTGAAGATTGGCAAGGACCTTACGGAGCCATTCTATACCAGACGAGGCCTTAAACAAGGCGACGGCCTATCGTGCGATCTCTTCAACATTGTGATGGAGATGATAATGAGAAAAGCTGCAGTAAACACGAGTGGCACTATATTCAACAAAAGCCACATGCTGCTCGCGTACGCTGATGACGTAGACATCATCGGTCGAAAACTGCGGGATGTGACTGCAGCCTTCTCAGGTATTCAGAAGGAATCAGCGAAAATGGGCCTATCGGTGAACGAGGACAAAACGAAGATATTAGTTTCAACGAACAAAGAATCTACTCGTTTGGGAAACTGCGTGAACGTTGACAACTATAACTTCGAGGTGGTAGATAATTTTGTCTACCTAGGCTCCGCCATCAACAAAGCAAATAATGTCAGCCTAGAAATCCGGAGAAGAATTCTGCTTGCAAATAAATGCTACTACGGACTAAGCAAGCGATTCAATGACAGAGCCCTCTCTCGACGAACAAAACTCAAGCTATACCAGATACTAATTCTACCTGTCTTAATGTATGGCTCAGAATCCTGGGTTATGACACAAGCAGATGAATCGGTTCTGGCGGTATTCGAGAGAAAAATACTCCGTAAAATATATGGGCCCATCATCGTTAACGGAGAGTATCGGCGTAGTATGCATCATGAGCTGTACGAGCTGTACACTGACATTGACGTGGTCAAACGCATTAAGGTGCAACGGTTGCGTTGGCTAGGTCATGTTGTACGCATGGACGAAAATGCTCCAGCTCGAAAAATCTTCGACAATGAACTCGATGGACGGCGCAGATGAGGGCGACCTAAACTCCGTTGGAAAGACCAGGTTACTGAGAACCTTACAGAACTCGGTGTGACTAACTGGAGAAGAAGCGCAGAAGATCGAGGCGCTTATAATATTTTTCTACGTGCGGTATATAATCCACTGGGATTGCATAGAAGTACCAACTAAGTAAGTAAGTAATATACACCATTTTATCCCAAAAATTTGTGTAAAAAAAATTATATTATTCGCGGTTCGCAGTCATTTTTTTTTTAATTACAAGGTGAAACTAAGCTCAATTTATTGGATGAGCCAGATGTAGCAGAGAAAGAGAAAGAATACAAATGATTTTCTACTTTTTTTTATTATGCAATGTATGCATTAATTAGTTACAATTTTTTTGTTTGTAAAAACCTAAATTGCAAAGAAATGAATTTGTACCAATAAATTGCCAAAACTATCAACAAATAATCTGAGTTTGTTAACTTTTACTGTTTTATCATGTTACAAATTGATATTTTTGTGATCAAATATTTCGAGAAAGCTACCGTACAATTACACAGTAGCACATTTTCCTACTTCAAACTCTTGAACCAATTGAAACCCACAAAATCTGAAAGCTTATGATAGTAGAAGAAAAACCCTAACTGGGTTTTGAATTATTAGCTAAGGTTTTCTTTTAATTCATTTTTGAAGTTTTCGACTGAGAGGAAGATTTTAGTAGTCTATATCTCGTGAACTATTCCAAATATAGCTTTTCTCGCTTCAGAAAATTTTTAGCTTTTAATCAGATCTAAAAATTTTGCCTTGAGATAAAATCAAGAAAACAACAACATCTTACTCAAAACAGCAAAACTGTATAGAAATCACTTTCAATTGTACGTATATCGAAATTAAAAATGCTATGCTTTTTAAAATGAAATAGATACAAAATAGATATAAATCAAAAAACAATAAAAATCTATGATGAAATTTTACGATTTTTTTTACATTTTTGTTGTTTTGAGTGAGATTGTGTTGTGTTTTTGATTTTATCTGAAGGTTAAATTTTTAGATCTGATTAAGAGCTATTATTTTACCGAAGAGAGACATCAAAATTTTGAATAGTTCAAGAGATATAGCCTTTAGAATCAGTACATGATTTTTGAACTTTCAAAAATGAATAATAAAAAAACCTTAGCTAATAATTCAAAACCCAGGTAGGGGTTTTCTTCTACCATCATAAGCTTTCACATTTGGCGGTCTCAATTGGTTCAAGTTTTACTGCTGCACTGTGTTATTGAATAAAAGTGTATACCATACACACCTCGCCTGAATGGCGAATGGGTTGACCCAAAATGGCAACAAAAACGGTAAATGGGGTTTTGTTAGGGGTCAATTGTACATTAAAAATCCACTTGAATCAAAATCCTAGCTGATCCTTTTTTCAAGATAAAAGGATTTTTCGTTATTTTACTCCGTTTTGCGCGTTTTTTTTAGAAGTGAAGTTCTTTGCCCCATGATTCCGCCATCAAATCATAGAGATAATATATCGTGTTATATCTCATTGGTAGCGTACCGACTTCGGGTTTAAGACACTTCAGTCCAAATTTATGTTTTTTGCTTTGCGGAAAAAAAACTGAAAGTCTTTAATATTTATTTTTCCCAAAAATTTTATATTTTCTTCACACCTTTCCTGAATAATAAATAGGTTGACCTAAAATAGCAACAAAAACGATTAATGGGGTTTTGTTGGGGGTAAATTGTACATTAAAATTCCACTTTAATCAAAATCCTAGCTTATCCTTTTTATAAGATAAAAGGATTTTTTGTTTTGTATCTCCGTTTTTTGCTTTTTTAGAAGTGATGTTCTTTGCCCCATGATTCCGCCATTAAATCATAGATATAATGTGTCGCAAAACGGAGTAAAAAACGAGAAATCCTTTTATCTTAAAAAAAGGATCAGCTAGGATTTTGATTCAAGTGGATTTTTAATGTACAATTGACCCCTAAAAAAAAGCCCATTTACCGTTTTTGTTGCCATATTAGGTCAACCCATTCGTCATTCAGGCGAGGTTTGCACATCATACGAATTTTTAAAAAATAAAACAGCATATATGGCGTACTTGCGTTTTAAATGACATAATTATGGTCTTAAAGGTTGAGTAAAATAATAAAACTTGGTCAGTTTATAGAACAGGAACGGTATTATGTATTCGTCGAAAAAAAACACAATAAGAAAGCTTATATTAACTGACGACAAATTTAAACTCGATTTTCTTAAAACACCAAAAAAATTATACACTATTGTTTTATTAAAAGGACGATAATAGCTTAAATATACAAAAATATGTAATTGAAAGTTTACAATAAACAAATAAAAAACCCTGTCATATGTATTATAATAGCACTGTAATATGTATTATCAATTGGCAGTATTCGTGTTTTCTTAGGGAAATTCCTAATGAATTAGTGTGTGATACAAATAAAACACTTTTAACAATTCATTTGAAAACTTCACTATCTTAAAATGAGTAACCTATTATAAACTGGATAAATCTACGGTTTATAAAATCACAAAAAGTAAAGAGAAAATATGGAAATGCAGTTATTACAAGTGAAATGCTATTAAACAAATCAACACATAAGTGAGTATACAAATGTACAAAAGCATTTATATTTATTTAAAACATTCAAAACATAAGTCAATATCAAATTTCAAAGAGATCGGATACAAACCGTAGCTTTTATAAAGGTTTGATTCTACTACAGTATATATATATATATATATATATATATATATGGACCGATTTCTTAAAAACTTCAAACCAATCGATCTTATAGCAAAACGATCATTTGTGCCAAATTTGGCTAAGATCGGACCCTTCCTTGAATTAATCTCCGTTTTGGGTGTTCAATACCCCACTGTGCGTTGGTGTATTGGTTTACTGTACCTTTATGTGTTTGGCCTGAGCGATGATTCCACTTTTAAATTTTTTATCCCAAGGAGTACGAATTTCTAAAAAAATCTCCTCATATGGCACAACTACCCTATAACGTTAGCCGTTTGGTGCGGGTGTGAGCAACTGGTTAAACCATTATCGGTTTTGTCCCCACTAAAAGTTCGAAATTCGAAAATCCCTCCACATCGCGCAATTGGTCAATGTATAAAATAAATATTCGCCCAAACGTCCGCACTTCTTACTTTTGTGTTTGGTGGTACAAATTTATAAATTTTTAGAATTTAATCTCATGAAAGAATTTTGAAAAAATAGTTTATATTTCCTTTTTTTGATAAAAGTATGAATTTTAAAAAATCCCTTAAAAGGGCAAAACTACTACCTTAAACAATTACTTCGCCCTATTTTCGGTATTCAACCTTGGGCCATGTGGTCTGTAATAATTCTATACGAAACATTTCCATATAAGTTTTTGCGATTCTACCCTTATCGTTTAGGTTTAAGTTTTACCCTTTTGGCTCCTACGAACTAACCGCTTCGTGCAAAGGAATACAGTTGTATTCCTTTTGGGATCTTTTCCAATCTTTTTTGAATTTATTCAGGCTTATTATGAAAATGGGCGTTTAAATCAAAATGCATATCGTGCGGTTTGAGCACACCGGATCTGTAGGAGATGTGAAAACACCAGTGCATGCGCATACAGCTCGTACTGCAGAAAATATTGCTGCTGTTCGCGATAGTGTGGCTGAAAAGCCGCCCACCTCAACTCGACGTCGTGCCCAACAATTGCACCTTTCACGCTCGTCGTTGATGAACATTTTGCATAAAGACTTGCATTTACACGCTTAAAAGGAGCAATTGACTCAAGAACTAAAGCCTCTTGACCATCTCAAACGTCGTCAATGGTCAGAATGGTGGTGGTTTAAGCGCCGCCAGAGGGCACTTTCGTACATTTTTTTTGGTTTATATCGAATTTGTTGTCTTTCCACGCGATTACAACCGTAGATTAAGAACTATCAAGCTGAAATTTGGTATGCGGGCTTTTATCCACCAAGCGGTGATTATATTCTAAGATGGACAAACAGACGAACACCCCCAAATAGGGCAAGTTTGTATGGGAGGTGGTAGTAGTTTTAGTCCGATCATGCCCATCTTAGAACTTAATCTCCGTTTAGAGGATAGAAGCTATCATACCAAATTTCAGCTCAATAGCTCTTAATTTACGACTGTGGTCGCAGGGACAAACCCCTAAAAAGGTCTAATTTGCATGGGGGTGGGGGTAGATTTCGTTAGATAATGACCATCTTAGAATATACTCACCGCTTGGTGGATAAAAGCTTGCATACCAAATTTCAGCTCGATAGCTCTTAATCTACGGGTGTAATCGCGTGGAGACAACAAATTCGATATAAACCAAAAAAATTTACGAAAGCGCCCTCTGGCGGCGCTTAAAAATAAAAATAAATGTCAAAAATGGATTCCTCGACCCCAAAAACAGTAAAATACTACAACTTTCCGGAATAAATAACATTATTTTGTGACATTTTAAATGATTATTTCTTGTTAGCCAGCGTTTTAAAAACACCAACTTCAAATGGGTGTAAATAAAAATCTCGCACTAAACTAAAAAAAACCTTTGAGGGTTTTGTTTCGTATGACGTAAACTTTCATTTGCTATTGGTTTCATCCCATTCCGATTTTGGTTGTTGCACAGTGTTATCGGAGAAAATCATCTTCATTGATGAAGCACATTTTCACCTCAGTGGATTCGACAATAAGCAGAATCGTCGTTTTTGGGCGAATGATAATCCAAGAGTGATTCACCTCATTTATGCCTCAGCGTCATCGAAAATTTGGACCATCGGATGGAGGTGTTCCGCCGAAGTCGCGGCTGTCATTTGGCCGATATTTTGTTTCATACACAATTGAACCATACCAATAGTATCATTATAAAAAGAAATGACAATAATTTCCTATTTCCTGTTTTATTCAAAATCAACATCGGCCCTTAAAATTTAAACACCCTTTATAACCATAATACTTGGTGTGTTGCATTTACACTGGTATGGCGTTAGTTTTACTTTGACTGGAAATCAAATATGACGTTATTGCACAGCCGCGTTGGTTATAAAGCCATATGGTTTTTTTGTTGAAATCGGTATAAAGAGTTAACTTATGATTTTTTGACTTGTATATTTAGAAAAATCGAAGTGACCTAGAAAAACTATAACTCCATGACTCCAGCAAAACTGAATTGCTTTATGAGAATCTCTCCATATTTTTCACATTTTTATCACTTGCACCAACTTCAAACAAAATATAAATCGATAAATTTTGTGAAATGTTTTAGTGACACATTTTATTAAATACAAAAACACACAAAAACTTGAAAAAGAACATTCACATGTTTATTGTCTCTAAATATTTATTTTGAAAACCAGATATTTTTTTAATTTAATTTAAGCTTGTAAATAGTTTTCTTGTGGTGCGTGCTTATGTCAGATTAATTTTAAAGAAATTAAATTACATCTGTCATGTTTTTAATTAGTAAATAATAAAATTTTTAACCCGACCAAATACATTTCGTCGGTATACTGCGTAAACTGACCAACTCCACTTTTTGTGTTTCAGAGTTACTGATGATTTAAAATTAATGGCCGCTGGTGTTTTTATACAAATACTACTAAACTACTTCAAATAGAAATGAGATTTTTTTACAGGACAAAAAATATGACTCTTGGAACACTTTTGTAAAAAAGTTTTAAAGTACACTTTTTGTGTTTTTGAGTTGTTGATATTTAAAGTTTATGGCCGCCTATGTTTTGATACAATAACTACAAAACTATTTTAAATAGACATAGGATTTGTTTTAGACGGCATAAGACTTTGATTTTTGGAACACATTTGCATTATTAATCCCATTTCCTAAAAAAATTAGATAGAAAAAAATTACTTAGAAATAAAATTTTTCAAAAACCATTTTGAATAATTTTATGAAAAAATTTTTGAGCAATTTGCTTTGGTATTATGATTTAAAACTCTTTTTATATATTTTTAAGTGCTCAATATAAAATGAGGCAACTATATTTCGGTCGAAGTAACTGACATGCTTCTATTTGAAAATGTAAATATTGTTGGAAACATTTCTATAAGGACAACACAGTACTACATTGCCATTTATTTTGAAGCAAAATATTTTTTAAGAGATTTAACCACTTTTCGTATGAAGTACTTAATTTTAAACATACACGATATTTATTTTATTTTCCGAAAATAATGCACTTTCTTAGAGCGAAAGATTTTCCTATATCGCTTCAATAATTAATAATTCGTCGAACAGAAACGAATTGTTTTATCCAGTTAATTATGTTTCCGTTTGTAATTACACTTGCAGACAGGCGTTGTTTAAACATTTTTTATGTTCCTACGCAATAGTATACGTAGTTCTGGAACTAGAATGGGAGTATTTCCGTGATTTATTCATTCGTTTCACTCTCAGTGATGCAACGGCAATTGCATAAACTTCCCACTCCGTTGGACCGTGTTACGAATTACTCATGCATTGTGGAACAGGTTACACACAAAACCGTTCTACGCTTGGTTAAATCGCATGAAGAGAGCTAGATGCCTAACAAACACAATAGTACTACATACTAGGGTGGTATTGACCTTTTGTGTCGGCAAAGACTCATGTTATTCGTACAAGCGTTTCGTAGGTCTCTAATGCGGCGTTTGAGCTTCATCTGTTTACTTTTTAAATATTTCATGCTGTGCCACAGGCGAATTTACTACGTTCTGTGTTTGGAATAATTTTCCTTCACTGTTACACAATGAACTCAAATAGGTCATTAATATCCTTTAGACTCATTCTTAACAATTTTTGTTTAATCGATTTTCAGACGAAAAGACAGTAGTGAACGCGGTAGACACGACCCGCACAACCTTTATCACAACAGAATACAAACTAGTTCATCATGAACTTCTAACACAGCGTAACACCGGAACAATGACACAGCCGTGCAACACCAACTTAACAGTCGAATGGTTACAACATGTGAGTTCTCTGTCCCTCATTTGTAGTTACTAGACACCAAAGGCACGGCAAGTTAGTATGTTTGAATAGTACGCAGCTAACAATGTGGCAAACGAGGAGGTTTTAGGCCGTTATCTATAAAATAGCGTTGTTTATTCGAGGGTTGCTTTAGATGAATTTTATTTTCAAACATTTAAACGAACTTCGGCTATTGTTAGCAATCATTTCATGCTAGTAATACAAATGTTTTCGGTGATGTACACATCACTAAAGGCGTGTTTAGGCCAAAGAGTTATCTGCAGAGAGTGTCCATACATTTCAGTAGATGTAGTTGTTACAAAATAAAAACCTGGAAAATGAGGTCGAAGCGAACAACACTTGATTAAAAGCGTACTTTTGTGATCTTTTGTCTTATGTTCGATTTCACAAATTAGTAGAAGAGGCCGCAAAATCCGCAAGCAAATACAATTTTTCTGTGGTTTTTTCCTAATTTTTTCCTAGTTTAGGCTAAGGGTGATTATGGTTTTTTTTTGTCTAAACCAGGGCTTCTCAACCACTTCGTGTTCATGGCTCTCCAAAAGCACATAGAAATTTCTTTGCCCCATCTGATAAAAGTGAATAAAACTATGCTTTTAAACAAATATTTATTTACTAGCTGACATGGCAAACATTGTTCTGCCAAAAAAAATTTTTTCTAGTAAATATTTTAGTTGTTAAATAAAACATAAGGAACGCGTAGTGTGTGGACATTGGATCTATGACAGAAATTGTAATGTAGCGCTGTTGACGATTACAACCGATTATAGCAAAAACACACCAGTCATAAAAACAAACACATTTGCTTTGTAGGGACGGCTGTCGTCGCCAGTTACGAGCCACGCTATGTGCTTTTCGCCCATGGTTCGAAAAATAACTATTCCTAACGTATATTTATATGTGAAGTGCTAAGAACTATCTGTGCATTAAATTTTATTTCTTCACGACTAAATACATTTGTGCCACGCCACCTCCCCTACAGATCGAAAATAACAATTACGTCTGAATATTCATATCTGTAGTGGCAAGTACTATTAGTGCACAGAATATTGTCGCTCAAGGTCTAAACTTGTATTTATTTTTTGGACTTTTTTATGGAAAATAAAAATTTAATTTCATATCTGTAGATCCAAATACCATCTGTGCATTGATGCCCTGTGGATAATAAAAATACAATGGCCATACCATTTCCGGCCAATGATCAAACATCAAACTTTGGTCTGTATTTTGATACCTGCAGTGCCAAATCTATTATGTGAATCGAATTTTATTTCTCTGGACCAAAAAATATATTTTACATGCCTGCACCCTTTTAGAGGGGTTCTAAAAAAATGTTCTCACGATCAAACAAATAAACAATGTAAATTTTAGGTAAATTGGTCCATCCGTTCAACACAAAGATTTTAACCATACTGGGTTTGAATAAAATCGGACCATCAATATAATTTTTCGAAATTTGTCCACTCCAGTCCCACAGACCGGGTCCATATATACAAACACTTTGCTCTAATAAACCAACAAGCATACATTCTTAAGTTCAGTTAAATCGATCTATTCGTACAAACTTTTGGTATAAATCCACCACAGCGCCACCTAACGGGTCCACGATATAACAAATATACATTTTAAAATTTTCCATTCATTACAATTTATGATATAAATCCAGCCACCAAGCGCACAGTGGTTTCCGTTTCATACAAAGAGCGGCCAAAAATAGAAATAGTTTTCATAGGTGAATAATATTTGGTACATCTCACAGTCTCTTTTAGTGACACCAATTTCTAAAATTTGGTTAAAATCTGTAAAAGGATTCAAGGACCTCTCTTAGATACTGAAAATTAAAATTTCAAAGTAGGGACACCAAATTCGGCATATCCATTGATTCCATCAATCTATGACTAAATCTAAAATTTGGTCAATGTCGGACAAAGGATACAAGGACCTCTCTTAGATCCTGAAAATTAAATTTTTATAGTAGGCACACCAAAGTCGGCATATCCATTGATTCCATCAATCTATGATTAAATTTAAAATTTGGTCAATGTCGGACAAAGGATTCAAGGACCTCTCTTAGATCCTGAAAATTTAAATTTCATAGTAGGCATACCAAAGTCGGTATATCCATTGATTTCATCAATCTATAACTAAATCTACAGTTTGGTCAATGTCGGACAAAGGATTCAAGGACCTCTCTTAGAGTACACAATCAAAAAAAGACACCGAAAACGGTGAGGCCGCTTTAGTCTGAGAGAGATAACTCAAAGACGAGCAAAAGTGAGCATCTGATATTACCAATTTTAGAATCTAGAAACATTAACTAATAAACCAAATAAAATCCCATTGGAGACTTCAGGGGGGAACACAACTAAAACTCTAGTTAAAATTTACATATATGGACGATCGAACACTAACAATGACACTGGACAAATATTAATTTAATAACAAATCTACAAAAAGCTTAACACATTGTTATTTTTTTTAATATATAGTTAATACAATTTAATTCAATATTCATTTTGATTTATTTCAACAGAAGTTTTTTTCCTTTTGTTTTATTTAATTTTAAGTTTTCCACTTTTTCACACTGCAAAAACCAACTGTTTACCCGCTCTCTTTTTTGAAGCTGTTCTTAAAAAGTACAGATGGAATAAAACAAAAACAACGATACATTTTAAAACCTTGTTTTTATAAGAAACAGTGATGCCACACTTGGTGACAAATTTCTGACTTTGATTTTTTTCTTTTTGGCCAATGGGATCGACCACTGTGAAGCGGTATGAAAATACAATGGCCCCTATTCTAATACATACCAACTTTACATACAACATTTCATAAAGATTGGTCCAGCCGTTTCGGAGGATTACTATTACAAATACCGTGACACGAGATTTTTATATATTAGATTTCACACTGCTGCAGAATGGAAAAAATTAAGGAGAGACCTAGTGCATGTTGTTATTCCCCCCAGGAAGTGGTGTCCCACCGGTGTGAAAAAAAACACTGCATGAGGTAGCGGTGTGAAACATCAATGTTGTGAAAATCAATATCATTTAACCCATTCCTTGTGGAGCTAAAATTATACGACAAATAAAATTTCGGCAACGCGATAAAAGACACAAAAAGAACTAACAATGCAGAAAATATTATTCATTTGCAAATAACATTGAAATAAAATAGAAAAAATAAATAGAAGAATATTCCCACTATATTTCGTGATGAATTTTAGTCTTTCGATGACAAAATTATTGTAAATTATTTAGTTACAATTTTTATCTTGGTAAATGTTTTTCACAGCTTTTTTTTAACATAAAACAAGAACCATTTGACCGGTTGTATCAATGTCAAATTTAATTACTTCAAAGTCTGTCTAATTATTTACAAATGTTTCCATGGCCAATAGTTTCGGATTTATATAAATAGTTGTAGTGAAAAATTATGTTATTCAGCTGAAATTTCCAAATTATTTTTTCATTAAATTCAAAAAAATTCAACTTTAAAGGTTTTTAAATTCCATAATAGAAATTACTTAAAAAAATTATTACTCCGTATTAGTAAAGGATTAGTTTGCTTTTTTCTGTTACTTATTGATAAAGTTTTTGTTTCAGAATTGGTTGAATTTTTATAAATATGTTGTTTTTTTGTAGTTTTTAAGAAAAAACTATACAATCTTTTTAATCAATTAACTTTTACTGCTTGCTCGCTTTGCTCCGCCGTTACTTGCACGTGAACAATTTTTAAGCTACGCATTTAGATTTAGCTTTTTTCTTTGGGTGGTGAGACCAGTTAACAGTTACTAGTGTGTATGCCTTAAATGCTGAAATTGAAAAAAAAACGCACAACTATCCCTTAAGATACAAATTCATGACAATTTTTGTGCACGTTTAGCTTTTTAGTCTAAGCGATTGTCATTTGGTTATTTCCTTTTTATTCCTTAAATTACAAATTTCAACAAAATACTTTGTGCCGCACAACTTTTGAATATGACATATATTCATCCCAATTGTTGCGATTGTACCTTTGGTCTGAGCGATAATACCCTTTTTAACCCGCACAAATGATCATTTAGATTTAAAAATAAAATTAAGTGTTTTTTTTTTAAATTCGTACTTAAGGAGCTCTTATTATTCTAAACGATTTTTTCGTTTTCGTGTTTTATAAACCTTAAAAAAAAATTAAGTTTCATAATTTAGGCAGAAAGACATAATTCTTTTGTATAACTTTTTATGTATCTACCAAAATGTTATATAGATTTCGATGTTATTACCAGGGCCAACACAAATATGCCCGGAAAAACTAAAAGTATGCGCATTAGATAAGCACGAAAAATACAAAAAATGCATTTAAAGTGATAAAAAATGCACAATAGATTTTGATTCGTAATTAATTTTAATCACTGAATACATTTAATTTGTAATAAAAATTCATCACAGATAGTTAAAAATTGAATGAAGTTATTTTTTACTTTACATTTATAAGATTCAGTCTATTGATTTACTCGACTGTAAACTTAAATACATGAGTGAATTCAATGGAGTACTTAATATTTTAAGGTATATCAAATATTCACCATAATTTGTCTCTTCTTGATTTCCGCTATTGAAATCTTGTTCAATATATGTGATTTTAAGAAACTGTTTTGTGAAGGAAAGGACAAAACTTGCTTAGTGTTTTATATGTAAAAAAACCGGTATTTTTTTTAAACTTATATGACTTCTGATGGAGTTAGAAAGTCCATGTAGTATAATTTGTCATATTAGGCATTGCTTCAGCCTATTCACTGTTACAATAATTCACAACTTTCCCTTACGTTCTTTGATAGTTCTGCAAACTATACCAAGTAATGGATGTAACTGGTGGCAACGCAATGCTAGGTAGAACTCATTGAAATTCTTAATAATATAAACACAAAAATAGTATTAAGTTCAGTTAGTACCCGAAACTCATACTTTAAAAAATACAGCCTTTGTAGAAGTTATTAACTCATTAAAATAAATTCTTTAACAAAAGATAGGCGTCGCCAGTTGCGGACAATTATAAAGATTATCTTCCCACCTTTAAGAAATAAACAGGTTTTGTATATACTGCGAAAAATATATACGAAAAGTAAAAAATAAAACCTAAAAACGCCAAAAAAAAAACATGCCGGTAAGACTGTAATATGCATTTGCATATGCAAGTATGCATTGCATACTTTTGTTGGCCCTGGTTATACCATTTAGAAATTCTTTTAAAAATTTAAATTTTTACTAAAAAATATTTTAAAAATACCCTAATTTTGCGGCCTTAATACGTCAACAAAATATAGTGGCAATTTTTATTGTTGCATAGATTTACTAGACATCAAAATTAAAAAAAAAAACAGCAAGACGTAAATAAGCTGTTTTTTGCTTTCTTCGTAATATGTACTGACGGTTGTCAGATCTGCTAATGTACTTGCAATGTCCTAACAAAGAAAAATTGTTTGCAAAAGGTAAATTGTCACTTACAATTTCATTCACAACGCTGTCAGATTGTTGTTTGCCAAAAATTGTCATATCTGTTGTTTTGGGCAGATCTTTTGTTTGTTTGATATATTTGTGGACAATATAATTATTTCTATGACAATGCACACTGGTCGGAATTTTCTGGCCTACTTATTTTTGTTTATATATAAAGTAAAAATTCTAAATACATAAAAAGGAAAAACAAATATTTTTTCCATCTGCTAAAAATGTCCGCCATTTTGTTTTTCAAAATTTTACTCCGGATTTGAAATCAGTGATCCAAAAAACCCCTTAGTACCATATTTTATGCCCTTTTTCATATAAAGGGCACATTTTTTATAGATCCGACCAATGTGCAATAGTGTATTTGTCAGATGCATAAACTTCGCACATCTGACAATTGAAAGTGTTTGAGAATTATCTTACAATAATTTGAAAAAGCTATCAATTTGTGTTCACACGATTGTCAGATATCTGGCAATATGGTTGTTATTCGATACTGTCAATACTTTGATTGACAACGTTGTCAGACAAAAATTTTAAGTTTACACGGTTGTTAGACATTTTCTGAATATTATTCCAACAATATTGTAAGATCTGACAATCGTCTGTGAGTAGTTTTAGTATAATATCACGGCCGTATTCATAAAAAGTTATAAGAGGTTTTTAAACCATTTTTAAGCAAATTTCGAGAAAATAGTATTCATAAACGATTCACATCTTCAATAAGTTAAAGTAGGGTTGTCCCTACTTTAAGCATGCTATAACTTCGCCATTTTTAATATCAGAAAGAGGCGTTGCATGTATTCATTGTGAAGGAAATTGTCTTCATAATCGTTCCGCACATGGAAAAGTATCTAAAAGGACACTTTTCATTCATGAATTCAATTTTGGAAAAAATATCTTCAAAAATCTTCAAAAATATTTTGTAAATAATTAAATAATATTCGTGATGTGAAAACAATCAAAGCAAGGAAACAACGTAATCGGTATCCGATTATTATTTTAACATGAGGAAAGGAAAATTCAATCTTTAAATGCCATTTTTACTTTAACGTCTTTCTAACCGTCACGAGAATTGTAATTAATGTGAATTTGGGCTACAATTATCTTCATAGTTATTATATGTGCAAATAAATGTTTGGTAACCGATTATAAAGCTTTCGTAATCGATTATAAAGCTTCTTTTTATACATCATTAGTGACCAATAACAGTCGGCGTTGCCACCGGAACACATAAAGCTAAAGTACTGATAAAAAACGTTTATGAATACAATTTCTTATTAAAGGTTTTTTAGAGCTAAAGAATACTTTAGCTAGAGAACGCTTCATACCTACTTTATAAATTTTTTATGAATAAGGCCGTCAGTCTTTAAATGTTAAAGTTGAGTAGTTTTAGTATAATATCACGGCCTTATTCATAAAAAATTTCTAGAGTAGGTATGAAGCGTTCTCTAGCTAAAGTATTCTTTAGCTCTAAAAAACCTTTAATAAAAAATTGTATTCATAAACGTTTTTTATCAGTACTTTAGCTTTATGTGTTCCGGTGGCAACGCCGACAGTTTTGGTCATTAATGATGTATAAAAAGAAGCTTTATAATCGGATACAAAAGCTTTATAATCGGTAACCAAACATTTATTTGCACTTATAATAACTATGAACATAATGTAGATTAATTTTGCATTTACTACGATTGTCATGACGGTTAGAAAGACGTTAAAGTAAAAATGACATTAAAAGATTGCATTTTCCTTTCGTCATGTTGAAATAATAATCGGATACCGATTACATTGTTCCTTGTTTTGATTGTTTTTACATCACGAATATTATTTCATTATTTACAAAATATTTTTGAAGAATTTTGGAGAAATATTTTTCAAAATGGAATTCATGAATGAAAAGTGTCTATTTAGATACTTTTCTATGTGCGGAATGATTATGAAGACAATTTCCTACACAATGAATACATGCAACAGCTCTTTCTCATATTAAAAATGAGGAAAAACTCAAAATAAAGATCTCAAATTCATAAATATACAATTAATTGTACAAACGTCAAGTTATAGCATGCTTAAAGTAGGGACAACCCTACTTTAACTTATTGAACATGTGAATCATTTATGAATACTGTTTTCTTGAAATTTGCTTAAAAATAGTTTATAAACCTCTTATAACTTTTTATGAATACGGCCGTCAGTCTTTAAAAGTTAATACAAATAAAAATGTTTGTATTTCCACAAATATAAAACAAAAAAACTATTTTCCGTACGGAGATAAAGGTAAGCGAACCGTGAACACGGTGTAGTGTCTTTTCTAATTATGCGACTTTTATACTTGAACAAGAAGTAACACTGCCCAAAATATAATAGACACGTTACAGACAGTCCAATCGTTACTTTTGGCGTTTCTAATGTTTCGTCTTATCCCAGCGATTCATCAGCCAAAGAGTCGTGACCAATAGAAATCAACACACAAAATGCTCACAAACATAATATACATACATACAGAGCGGTATATACATACTATATGTAGATACATAAGTAGGAATGTGTTTACATAAATTAATGAAGACGCTTTTCCCGTAGCTGCGTTTTTGTCCTACATTAATAAGTTTTAACATAGACATCACATATTCAAGAATGTAAAAGAAGTTTATAAATTTTTAGGCAAATTTTGAAGAAAAAAACAGTATTAATAAACGATTTATACCTTGTTTTCCAGACGTAACCCAAAATAGTTCTTTAAATATTAAAAGTTTTATTTTGTTTTTTTTTTATAAAAAAAAGTTTTATTCGACCTTTATAATTTTAGAATAATATCCCAAGTTTTGAATAATCAGGCTCGAGGTCAATGTGATTTTGTTTTAAATTTTTATTATTTTTCAATATTTCGTCTTTCTTCGAAAGACATCGTCAGGAATCTGAAACATATTAAGATACGTACATACATACATATTATTCGCGTTGAATATTACACACGTACATATATGTTAATATAAACATAAACACAACAAAAACCTAACTTACGAAAAATACGAGTAACAACACAAAACCAAATGCAAGCAGTGCAGCCAAGAAGAGTGGTCGCTGTATGTATGTACGTATCTTAATATGTTTCAGATTCCTGATGATGTCTTTCGAAGAAAGACGAAATATTGAAAACTAATAAAAATTTAAAACAAAATCAAATTGACCTCGAGCCTGATTATTCAAAACATGGGATATTATTAAAAGTTTTTATAATAATTTTAATGTTAAAATAACTAATTTAAAACTTTCTTTTCTTCATGTTAAAATAACTCAGCGCGACAAGTAATACTACTTTTCTGGTACGAGCTGCTGAGTACAACAATATATATATACAATATAACTATACATATATATATATATATTTGTGTTTTGGGTAAAAACCCGGTTTTTCGTACCTTTACGCACTTTAAAGCCAGTAACTTTAATTTAAGTTTTCAGCGTGTTTGGAAAGAAGAGACTGCGGTTTTTCCAACGAAACATCGCGATGTATGGGACAAATCAAATTATTTTAAAATATGGAATTGAAAAAAATATCAAAATTTGTTTACGTCAAGGCACGCGAAGTTTATGGCGGTTTCTATATTTTTATTTAAAAAAAAATCTAGAAGCTATCAATTAGCGTTAAAAAGCGTGGTACAGATCATTGTTTCCGCCGAGGCCTTTTCCCACATATTAAAATGTTTGGTCCATCTTAAGGATTCACTGAAATACACTGAAAAACATGTGGAGAAAATTGCCTTTTTTCGTATAAATTGTAAAAGACGGATTTAAATTTTTTTAAAAATGGCGGTCAAAATTTTACTTTCAGTGATATTATTTTATTATTTATAACATATTTTTACAACACAACTCATAAATGAAAAATGCTAAATATTTAAACACTTTTTATAAGTCCAAAGATTACGAAGACAATTTTCTTAATGATAAATGAATTTCTTTTATGAAAAGAAACAAAAAACTTAAATACATAAACATGCAATAAATTTTACAACATCACTAAAAATCTAAAAGTAAAGAACGATTTAAGCCTTTTTTAATTTGTATGAGTTAGTTAATATATTTGCTTAAGTTATAAAGAAAACAAACTGCAATACAATTTGAGATTAAGTTCATATAAATAGTCGGTTTTAAGCTTCTCTTAATTTCGTTGATAATTATGTTTATAAAATATAAATTTACAAACACTTTTTAACAACGCTTGATAAACTCTTGTAATAGAAAAATGTTTCTAAACTACGCACACGAGAAGTACCGTTATCTTTTTTAGAGCAAATTTGTTAAATGTGTTTTGATAGAGTTATCCTGCACATAAGAAATTTTCTATTGTTACTACATAAAAACTTTTTAAAAGTGTAACGCACTTGTTAGATCCCAAGTACCTTAAGACCAAATTCATTTTAGGACTTTTTAGGTGATTGAGCAATGTCCGTCTGTTTGTGTGGATGGCTGGTGGGCAGGGTAACTCGAGTGAACCTTCTTTTAAACATTTATCAGTGCACAGTGGTTCCTTTTTGGGTTTTTTTGGAATTAATTCTGTAACTTTTGAATGGATAATGGTATCTCGATGAATTTAAAATAGTTAAAGTTTAGGTGTTTTCAAGATGGTTTGAAAACTTTGGGCTCCCTACTTGGTCTGGGGGCCATTGCGTGGCCCCCCAAAGTTGGTCACCTCGGGTGTTTACAAATTTCAAATGTTTGAGGAAAGTGCATTTATGAACCGATTTGAAAGATTTTTCGCATTTAGATAGTGCTTTGAAAAACCTTAAAAAACATGCTTACATGTATATGTTATCTCATTTAGGTCAAGATATATTTGATATATTGTGTCGTTTTTGGAAGAGGTTGATTTAGTATTTTTAAGGTTGTGAGCTCAGTTTGAAAATTGTAAAGCAATTTATATCGTTGGTTTGGTTCTAAATGAAATTGCTGAAAGAACCATGCAAATACGTTGCTCCAGTCAAAAGTTATAAGCATCGCAAGAAGAAATTTAAAAAATGGTATATTTTTAATGTTTTTTTGCAAAAAGGCGACTATATTCTTTCGTTTGTAAAAAATCAATTTCTTTATTATTTCTCATAGAAATGTTCATGCAAATGCATTTAATGGCACATTTGAATCAGTTTAGCGAAATGGTTCCCCGGCAAGGGAAGTCAAAGCGCCAACGAGAAAGCTTATTATATACTTTTTTGACCACATTTGTGGACTAGTTAACCGTAACGTATTTCAACATCCCTGCCATAAACAAAGACAGTGTTGCCATTTTAGTAAAAATTTCGGAACATATTTTCCCCGTTTTGGGTATTCGGGTATTTTGTTGTAAAATATGGCAACATATTGTTATTCGTTGTTTAAGGACAATTTTATGTACATTTTTCCAAAGTTTCGTTAAGATATTTCAGTCCGTTTGAATTTTACGCTATTTTTCATATAAGGTATTATTTCTCTAAAAAAAAATACGTTATGACAAAATTTTACATTTTACTCAGACTCATGCCCAAAATAAAATTTGTTTTTAATTAGTTTTTGTATATTATTAAACTTTATGTTATTCCAATTTCAACGATATGCAATACTTATATGGGGGCTATTTCTAAATCTGAACCGATATGCTTAGTTTTGATACCACAATATAATAGTGTAAAAAAACTAAGATGTGCAAAGTTTTGTTAACATCAGAGCAAAAATGTGAGTTTTGGCTACAATAATGTCTTAAAGGTTATTCTAATTTGTATGGGAGGTACCAGAAGGGGCGGGGCAACCGGACCCATTATTGCAGTATATACTACACGCTGTAAAATAATAATACTATCCAAATTTTAGCTTTGTAGAGCCCTCCAACATGAAGTAAGTGACAGAATAGTGGTTTAAGTGAAATAGGTCATTTTGTATTGGAGGTACTTGAGGGGGCGTGGCTATTTCGCCCATTTTCCAACTAGTGATTCCTATACCTCTGGTAAATTTATATTTTAATTGATTAAGAATTACTTCAGTTATCGTCTTAAACAATTACCCAGCCGGCCAGACGGACATGGCTTTATTGGATTAAAAAGCCCCAAAACTTATATTTCCTAAAGATGTCTGGGGTCTCAGCTGTATGCTTGAGTGGGCGTAAATTTTTTCCGTATAAAATTATATATTCCCTATACCCTGTAGCTGAGGTGATACAAATGTTATTCAAAATTTGTTAAAAATGGAAATAATAACACAAAAAAGCTGTAAAACATATGAACATTGCATTAAAAATTAAATGTATAACTTAAAAAATAATTTTGAGGGATATGTTTATGCAATAAGAGAAATTTTTCATAAATTACTTTACAATCCAAGGAAAACTGACCCCACAACTTGAAAAATACTAAATCAACCTCGTCTAAATGAGACAACATATACATGTAAGCACTTTTTTTGAAGATTTTTCGAAGCACTGTCCGAATGCAAAATCGGTTCATAAATGCACTTTCCACGAACATTTGAAATTTTCAAACACCCGAGGTGACCAACTTTGGAGGACCACGCACAAATGACCCCGATGAAACAATGAAACCCATTTTGTAGTTGGACATTTTAAAATTCAAATTTCTAACAGCTCTTCTATCTTGCAAGTTTTGGTTGGCTAAAATTTATCCAACCAAAAATTGCAAACTCTTTAATTTTGAACTGTCAAAATTGTGAGCTCTTCTTCCAATTGTTGATCTTTTAGAGTAAACGAACGCAATCCAGTAAAAATTTGCACAAAATTTCACAAATTAGTACCAATTTGCAAGTAAACGAACATAACTAATATCTCATGCTATTTCTTCCATTGACATTTCAAATGTTTCTGTTAAATTCGAATCAAATTTACTACCACTTTAAGGGAAGCACTGCACAGAATAAAAATAAATAACAACTAATTTTTTAATATCGTCTATTCATGTTATATATTGCACTCATTCTACTAAAGAGGCACAACTCAAAATTTTGAAATTTTCGGAAAATGCCAAAAACAAACTATTCTTCAGCTCGTGAAGAAACAAGGAGTGTATTATTTAGATGAAAGTTTTTAACAAAATATGGCTTAAATATGGTATAATTTTTATTTGTGACTATTTTGATTGTAAATATTTTGACTTGTGACTCTTTTGCAGAATAAAATCGATTTTGCTAGAAACAAATTTATAAACAAAATTTGTTGAAATGATAAAGTCCAAACAAAAGTGAAAAATTTAGGATCATAATTTTAATATGTAAGATTTATATTTCAACAATTTGTTATATTCGAGGTCACAAAACTAACGGCCTAAGTTAAATTCGGACAGCATTGAGTGTGCATCAAAAATCAAGCTTAAAACCCATAACAACCCATTTGTTTTAAAGATTAAGTAAAAGAATACTTTATCTTAGAATCTGTGAAAATAGTTAAATGATAAAAAAAGTGACTCCCAATATTCAGTGAGGATTTAAGTTTTCAAACTGGAAACAGACTTAGGCTGTTATGACTGGTGACCTCACACATGCCCCTTAGAAGGGGTCCACAATACTGTCATCAGTGTGTTGGGAGGTACATTACCTAGACGCTGTAGATTTTCTAAGCTGACATCAACTTAACTTAATTTCCCTTTACACCTCATGAATGAGGACAGCTTTCTATTTTTAAATTCACAACTAACGCAACTGTTTGAGAAGCTCTTTACTAGACATGCCGATTGACTCGACACTGCGAATGAAAGAAAAATTATTTTTTTCTAATTTTTTAGATGATTGGAGCCAGGAGTTGAAACTGGGATTTACTTTTTGTTCCTCAACCATTTCTGTATCAAATGTTTCATTATTTCATATCAATGAAGCTAAATCAATTCGCACTTTGTCAAACAAATTGGTAAATTGTTTTGCAGAACACGCCTAAAGTGAAACCGTGTTTAGTGCGCGAACACATTTTTAGAAACCGAATTGGTTTCTAAAATACGGGTGTTTATTAAGGTCGACCTTATTTTTTCGATTTTCCAAAAAACAAAGGTTATAGTTTTCACATACCGCAAGCGGCACGTCAATTTTCAACCGATCAAGCCCATATATTTGTAATTTTTTTTGCCTAATCCTTCAAAATTCTTTCCGATTTTTTTTTGGAAAATTAAAAAAAAAATGGTGCCCTTGTTTTCGCTAACAGGCGAGCGGCGACGCGAGCACAATGACCTACTAGCTATTGCCTAAAAGTGGAATGTATGATCACTAGGCGCTATGCGGACTTTATTTTCAACCTCCCTTCTTTCACAAATTACAATAACAAAATACACGCAAAATGCTTCTTCTCTCATGTTCTTCTCTCATGTTACTCCTAATTTTTGCTCATTTTCCCCCTCAAAACAGAAAAGTTCCCACCGGCCTATGCAACCTAATTTTAATGAGCGAGTTGGTGCTTCTATCTATTATATGCCACATTTATTTAATAAATATGCTCCTGATTGCATTTTTATTGCTGGTAAAAGTGGATTACTTTCCAAAGCTTTATCAAATGCTACATACTCTTTTATAAAGCGATGCACCGAAGGATTGAAAAACTCAAAAATTTAGATTCTCATCTAATGCAGTTCAACAGATTCATATATGCGAATTTTTGTAATCGGGAAACCTAAACAGTCAAGATGTTTTGCAAACAAACCATAACAATATGGAATAACATACAGAGGACAACTTTTAAAAAAATTGCAATCAAAAAGTACTGATACTTTTCAATTGTCCTTACATAGACAAATTTTATTTAAATTAATTGTTCAATGCACAATAATAATATTACTATTTTAAAATGATATTTGTATGTTTTCTTTAAGAAAACATATGATTTTTACAGATACCGTAGTTATTATAACTTTTGTTTATAAAAGTACCTATTTATGAGTTATTTCTGATTATTATTATATCTCTTCGAAGATAAGAGTTATTTCTGATTTATATTTTAAAAGTCCCAATATAACAATTATTTTTGATTTCTATTTTAAAAGTAATAATTATTGAAGACTTTTTAAAATAAAAATCAGTCAAAGAGTTTTTCAAACCCAAATCGAATATAAAAATCAGCAGCAAACATATATTTTTTTCAGATGAAATATATATAAAACTTAATTTGTGTTTTTAAATAAAAGTTTTTTGGTTCAATTAATATGCAAACAATATTTATATTCTGGCCAAATAAGTTGCAATTGTGGAACGTTCGGACCTGATTTAACTCATAAATACACAATGCGACGAAAAAAACATGTTTTTTATAGCATTACCCTTAAGGATGATGGTACAGTAGTTTTGACTTAACTGCCACTCTTTTAGCTGTCAATTTGATATACCTGCCACAAGCCACAAAAAAACTTCGTATGAAATGTACTTGTTTAAGTGCCAATTTCAAACGTTGCAATTTAAGTTAGCTGCCAAATTCATATTCATTGATAACTTTTTATTTTACAGCCACATCATTTTTTTGCAACTGTTGTTAAAGAAAACTTTGTATGTAGTTTGTTTTTGTTAGAATGCTCGCAGGCTTTCTATAATTCTCTCATTCTCTTTATAACTCTCTCTTGGTTTAAAAAAACAGTGTGTATGAATGTGAGTTCCTAATAATAATATCTGCATTTGCACTAGTATTTGAAACTTTGAAGGCGAATATCTCGAAATGAACTTTTTGTACTTCTAAGCCCATCTAATTATATTTGCCCGAATGAAGAACCAGCTTCTAAGGACAAGAATTACATAAAAATTTCTAAAATACCTCGATTAAGTTTTGTGCCTAGTCTGAGCATCTCAAAGAAGCTATGACTCTCTTGTGAAACAATCCTGCGCGGTTTACGCGAATAACGTCTTCAGGCTGAAACACCGCCAAATACAAAGGATTGATAAAGCATGCATATGGTTGGTATGGTTGGTTGAGATGGTATACATGCGCCAATTAGCTATTTATTTTTAAGTGTATACAATTATAATGGTGCAATTATATGCACTGCTAAACTCACAGTGGCCACTTCGTCTAATAACAATGTTATACAAAAAAAATATTTTTCATTTTTCTGGGTGTCTGAATTGTGATTCCTATGGTTATTAATATCATGATTTCAAATATGTTTTCAGATTTTTTTCATCAGGCACAGTTTTTTAGTTATTTGGATTTAAATTTTTTCAGCATTCTTCATGTTGCATTAAAATACATTTTACATTAATGTAATGAAAACTCTTTTGATCCAACAGAATCTTTTTTAAATACAATAACCGATACTAGTAGAGAGTGACAAATTAGAACCCCTGTTGAACAGTGTAATTGTTGGCTTAACCTACACATCTCGTCGAGCTGATAAAAAATACATATGATGAAGTTCATATCAAAACCTATAAAAAAAGGAACATTTTCAACCCGACCCTCTCAGATTTTAATGAAATTTAGCATACGGCTACATTTTACCTACAGAAACACCTCATTTTTAAAACTTACATTTTTGAAAATATGTGGGCGTGGAAAGGTATCGGACTATTTGAAAAATGACGGTAATAGGTACTTTTAAGCTGCGATTACTATGGAATGACTCAACCGAACCAGCTTTCGAAAACATACACTCTAAAAATTTTATATTACAGTGAAATTTTTTTTTGCCAGAAATAAAAGTTTGATCTTGGAAAACACTTCGAAGATCGTCTTTTTTTCCAAAAAAAAATATTTTTAGATAGGTATATTTAATATATATAACTATCTAAAAACTGAAATGGGGTTTTGCTTATTTTTTTTTAAAAAAAACTTTTAAGTAAGTACATCTATTGTTAACTTCCTTATATTTTGATATCTTTGTGTTTCGAAAAAGAATAAAGTAGCTAAACTTTGGAAGTTATACAGATTTTTTTGGTAATTCTAATAGATTAGAACAAGAATCGTATTATAAATTTTTCAATTTTTAAAATTTTTTTTTTGCGTAAGAAATACTGTTGACTTTCGCAATATTAGCTAACATTTAGTGAAGTTTCATCTTAAGGTATAAAAGAAAGGTTTCTTTTAAATCGTTTGAGCCATGTCCGTCTGTCTGGCTGTCCGGCTGGTGCGCACGATAACTTTCAAAAGACGCAACCAAATGTTTTGAAATTTTGCACGAGTTAATATTTCCCCAAAACTACTTACGGTATTGCAAATGGGCTAAATAGCCCGCCCCTTCTGGTACCTCCCATACAAATACATCATTCCGCCAACTTTAGAAATCGAGTAATAATATCAATACACACAACGGGATCGTACCCAAATTCTGTATTTAGTAAAGCTATAACAGGAAAAAGTTTTAGAAAGAAAAGTTGGAAGTCTAGTCACGCCCCTTCTGGTAACTCCCATACAAATATACCTTTTCGTCCACTTTAGAGATGGAGCAATAATATCAATAAAACCAACGCGATCGTACCCAAATTCTTTATTTAGTAAAGCTATAGCAGGATAGAGTTTTGGAGAAAAAACTGAAAGTCTAGCCACACCCCATCTGGTAACTCCCATACCCATCTGGTACCGCTCACTTTAGAAATCGATTAGTATTATTAATAGACCCAACGCGATCGTGCCCAAATTCTGTATTTAGTAAAGCTATAGCAGGATACAGTTTTGGAGAAAAAATTGGAAGTCTAGACACACCCCTTCTGGTACCTCCCATACAAATGTACCACTCCGACCACTTTAGAAATCGAGTCATAATATCAATGTAATAGAAAATTTTATGTTTTACTGAGGGTGAGGGTATATGTAAGTCGGGTTGCCCGACTGAAACTTTCTGACTGTTTTTTGTCAAGGAATTTGTAGAACGCATGAATAAGCTGGTGAGGTGAATTTACTTAAAATTTTTTTAAAAAAAATATAAGAAAAACCCCGTTTTATTTTTTAGATATGTTATATATATTAAATAGACCTATCAAAAAATATTTTTTTTGGAAAAAAAAAAGACTTGATCTTCGAAGTGTTTTCCATGTTTAAACTTTTATTTCTGGCAAAAAAAATTGTTTCACTGTAATATAAAATTTGTACAGTGTATGTTTTCGAAAGCTGACTTATTTGCTAAAGGCACCAAGATCTTTTAGATCGGTTGAGCCGTTCCATAGTAATCGCAGCTTAAAAGTACCTATTACCGTCATTTTTCAAATATTTCGATCACTTGCCACGCCCACATATTTTCAAAAATGCAATTTCTAAAAATGAGGTTGTGTCTACAGGTAAAATTTAGCTGTATGCAAAATTTCAATAAAATCTGAGAGGGTCGGGTTCAATGAATATCGGTTTTGATATGAAATTCATCATATAAATTTTTTTATAACGAACAACAATAATGCCGATATCAGCAAAAGACTTATTTCACGACTGAAGAAATAAAAATCTATAGGTGAGTTTAAAATTTCGTTTGGAAAAATATAAGTCATTGATTGATATTTTTTGTTTGGCAAAATAAAACTAACTTCGTAATTTTTCTTTCAGAAAGTTTTTAATCACTCTTATTCAAAGACTCAAAAAATAAAAATTACTCTTATTTATTGAGGGAAATAACATAAATCAAAAGTAACTCTTATCTGATGAGCGCTATAATAAAAATCAAAAATAAGTGTCATAAAAATCACAAAATAAAAGTTTATTGCGATATTCTATAGAGAAAGTAAAAACCAATGCAATGGTGTAATCGATCAATAACAGTTATTTTCGCTCCCTGGATTTTTATGTTCTCAATTAGAAATACACATGTTATATGTTTTGACTACAGTCACAACTACACAAAAAAGTTGTGCAACTAGATGTGTGAACTACAAGCAAAAGGTACTGTATTTTGTTTGCTGCCCCCTTCAAAATTAAACTATATCGCTTATGCGTTTGGAGTAATATGGGGAGATATGGTTAGATGGTGTGTAAACCATAGACACCAACAGTGGCACAAATGTGCTTACTCAGTTCACACATGTTGGAATTCTCTCTCACTCAGTCCCAATAGGTTTCAATACACACAATATTTCTTTTAGTGCGGTCAGTGCTCTTTTAAAATAGCACCTCATCTCCTAATCTCCTTTGGTTTCGAATCTCAAAGTGGTTTTACTAGCGTAATTGATTTAGTTTGTAAAATTTTAGAAAACCCATAGTAATTTGACCGCAGCCCCGCAAATGGAAGTATCGTTAGTAATAAACAGGGGTATTGGACACAAAGCAGCGATTTTTGCATAGCTAATAAAAAAAATAGTACAACTTAATAAGAAAATGGCTAAATTGGCAACACCGGTTACCGTCAGAATTATATCTTACAACTAAATAAAAATTACCTTCTTTCATATACTGTAGCAAAGATTCTTTGAACATTATCAACGTTCTACAGTAAAGATTATGGAGACTCTATGGTGCTAATTTATCTCACAAAAAAGACAGAACTTCAAGTTGTGTTCCACTTTCAACGAACCCATAATCTTACCTAGTACTTTTGAATTCAAACAACTACATAAGTACATTTATACAATTATATTGAGCAATATGTATGTACATATGTATATATATCCGTAAGTACAAATTGCGTGAATATGTTTGAGAGCAAAACACAAAATAACCAAATGTCAACAAATGATTTGATTTGTCGGCAAAAGAGAGCTGTGGAAGGAGGAAGAGAAAAACCGGATTCGTGAAAAAAGTCCATTGTCGGTTTTTTACACAGAGAGCTAGAATGGTAGAGCGAGAACTGTAAATCGTAAGTTTGCTCGATAAGAGACTATTGGCTTAAGACGGATTGACCGCAGTTTATATTAAACATAAAACATTTTCTAGCAATAGAACTTATACACATGTATATATGTATGTTTGTTTTCACGGCGTGAATGTTCGATGATTTTCGAAAAGTTGATTACTTTGTTTTGCTCACCTGCATTCGTGCTCAGTTGGTGGATTCATTTGTATCTCTTGTAGCTTGTCGTAAAAACCTTTCCACATTTTCTCCTCGTCCATGATGATGATATGATGATTTCACTGTATTTTCCAGAAACAACGAATCAAACACACCGATCACATTAAGTGGTTGTAAATTCCAAATTATTGTTTAGCTTCTTTTTATCCAACCTTTATGTTGTATAATCAACCCAATCATGCGAGTTCTAAAACTGAATTAATTTTAATAAAGAATATCTCGATGGGCTTAAAAGTAACAACTGCGATGTCGCGGAGTCCGTTCACAACTACTTTAGAAATGATGCTTGCTATCGTGTCGGGCTTTCTATTGTAAATGTTTGAGACAGAAATGCACTCACTCGTTCGCTCAGTTACTCACACTGGCCAACAACAGATGATGTGTGTATGTTTAGTATGTTTCACATTCAACAAGAATAAATTGTGATTCATTTCTGTCTATATTAGAACTAAAACACAAGGCAATGAAGCTGCCACTGCGAAGCGCTTGCTTATCCATTTAAAGCCAACGTTATTAAGGTGTCTGTAATATTGTAATGATAAAAAATCGTCTCAAAAACGAATATTCTGTATTTCTGAGTATTTAATTTTTTAAGTTTATGTACAATTTGAGAAAATAGTTTAAAATATAATGCCCCTATGTATTTAACCCGAAATTTTGGTACATTTTAAAGACGTCAAGATTAGTCATTGCTTTGTATAGGATTCAAAAATGTAGCACTAATATAATTTGAATAAATCCAAAATTTTAAATGGAATAATCTAGCTTTGACGCGGCTGCTCATGTTATGTGCTCTAAAGGAAAAATAAACATAAAACAATTATGTTGCAATTTAGACAAAAATAGTTAATTAACTTCTGGGCGATTCGATTAGAGACGATTCTTAACATACACTTTAAATCACGATATTTTGATTTGAGTGCAAAGAAGGATATAATTTAATAAAAAAAAAAATTGGATTTTATTTCATATTAAAATATTTTTGTTTGTTTTCATATTTTGTGTTTGAAATGAAATAATCTATTTTTGATGAAAACATGCCTCTTATTTTATTCTGGTGAAATTATAGAGATTTTGAACCGAGTTTTTAATTCAATGTGGAAAAGTGGAATAGTCAAGTTTTGAAAAGAGCCTATTCAACGATGTCGGAGTGGTATGTAAGTAACTCATATTTTTAGTAAATTTTGGATATAAACTAACTCAGAAGTGTATTCCACAATAAAAAACATTTTAAAAAAATTTAAGCTTAGGAATTACCAAATTTTTATGAAATGAAGCAAATGATACATAAGTTGGGAATTGGCCTGTGTAACATTCTGACTATTTTTGTTTTTGATAGATTGTAATGAACTTATTATACCAGAAGACCCCGGCAGTGGCAAATTGGTTAGAAAACATCCACATTTTGTGTCTAATTTGAGGTTTTTAGGTCTGTAGAAAAAGGTGAAAAAATGTGAAATTTAGAAAATTTCTAAAACTTATTAACCCATTAAAAGCTGCAATATGCATATTATGTGGTTTGTACAAAATCGGTTAATTAGATAAAGATATAGAAATATGCAGGTATCACTGTGGCACAAAATGGAGGTAATTGTCGAGGGCGGTATAATTACTTACGCAATGAAAGTATAATAATGTTAGTATAATAAATTTTCGTAAGGCCCAGTGAAGCTTTCAGTTAAACCTAAAAGGAGTTTGAAAAAGATCCTGAAAACAATGTTTCTTATTGTTTAAGTGCATTTTCGATATCAGATGTCTTCAATGAAATTTAACCAGATTTTTTTTTTTTTGGAACATTTTAACTTATTAACTCTACTCTTGTGCTCTTCGTCCTTATTTTTAGAAACATCAGAAAACGAGCTTTACGTGGAACTTTACAACATTTTAATAATCTACACAAATGTATTCAAAAAATTGTACTTGCGGTGTTCCAATACAAAAATTAGTATTTCGGTCATTGAATTTTTCGCGCAAAAGAGTAATTTTTTTGTTAGCTGTGTGGTAAGTGGCACCGTCCTGTTGAAACCACATATCGTCCACATCCATATCTTCCAATTCGATGGCGAACACCATTCACAGTAACTGCCCGACTGGCCTCATTTCGGATGGCCCGATGATGCCGCCAGCCCGTAAACCTCACCAAACAGTCACTCTTTGTGGTGGCATCGGTTTTTTAGCAATCACTCTTGGATTATCATATGGCCCAATGCGGCAATTCTGCTTTTTGACGAATCCACTGTGCCTTATCACTAGGGCGACCAATTTTCAGCACGTGCTGAATATTGCTGATGCTGCTTAATTTAACGATTTCAAGCGATCTTGCTTATTTAAAAGGTTTGTGGTTTTTCATGCTGTTTTTGTCCTTGTTTAAATTTTTGATACATTTTGATAAGATATGTTTCTATCAATTGAAAATTTTTACATATCATAAGCCCTTGCGGTTCATAAAAATATGACAGGTAGTATTAAATTTGCAAACTATCCTCTTGTTTTACACACAGCCTGTGCTGAAGATTTTGTAATAGCCCTATTTTTATCGATAGCTTAGATCGTTCGATTCTTTATATTCCTATAGTTTTCAGGCGCCTAATCGAAAACAAAAATTTAAACTAATGAAACCTAATGTGCCTCTATAACCTAAACCAATAACGACAAGATGAGGAACGTGGTTGGAAGCAGCGGAGTATTATACTAATTATTTGGAAGACATTAGGGAAGTCATTCAAGAGTTTAACGAAAATGATTCTGAAGCATTGCGATAAAGCAAAGAGGTTCTTTCTAATGAAAATTTGTAATCCGACTTTTCCTTCATAAAAATTAACTTTAAGTGCATCTGGCATGCCATCACAAAAATTGAGTCAAGCGGATTGCCATTGAATGAAATCTTGGAAACAGTAAAATGAATTCAACATGCTATAGAAAAACATCTGATTAAAAGTATTTTAAAAAAATGACCGCCGTTCCAAAACAACAAGTGCGTTTATGGGAAAATATTCGCCTGCTGAATCAACATTTTTTAAATACGCTCCCGTTTCATCGTGTGACGTGGAACGTGATTTTTCTATGGAAATTTTTTTACAAACCAGCGTAAAAGTTTCACCTTGGAAAATTTAAAAATGCACTTATTGCTTAATTGTAATCGTGACATTGACCAAGGTATAATCTCACTTTAAGAAATTTTCATACCCTTCACCATGCGCATGAACGGAGTGAAGGGTATATTAATTTTGTTCTTCCATTTGTATATATAAATGATCAGCATCGAAATCTGAGTCGATTTAAGGATGACCGTCTGTCCGTCAGTCTGTCCCCGCGATTACAGCCGCAGTTTATGCTATATCGAGCTGAAATTTGGAATGCAAGCTTCTATCATCAAAGCGGAGGTTAAGTTCTAAGATGAGCCCGATCGGTCAAAAACTACTCCCACCTGCCATACAAACTCCCCCTTTTTGGGGTCTATCCCTGCGGTTACAGCCGCAGTTTAAGGGGAATCAAGCTGAAATTTTGTATGCAAGCTTCCCAACACTAGGCGGAGGTTGAGTTCTAAGATGAGCCCGATCGGTCAAAAACTACTCCCACCTCCCATACAAAATCCCTCTTTTTGGGGGTGTCCGTATGTCAGTCCCCGCGATTATAGCAGCAATTTAAGAGCAATCAAGCTGAAATATTGTACGCAAGTTTTGCGGCCCTAAATGGAGGTTGAGTTCTAAGATGAGCCCGATCGGTCAAAAACTACTCCCACCTCCCATACAAACTCCCCTTTTTGGGGTCTGTCCCTGCGATTACAGCCGTAGTTTAAGGACAATCGAACTGAAATTTTGTATGTGAGCTTCCCTACAATAAGCGGAGGTTAAGTGGTAAGATGAGACCGATCGGTCAAAAATTACTCTCACCTCCCATACAAAATCCCTCTTTTAGCGGGTTTCCGTATGTCAGTCCCCGCGATTACAATAGTAATTTAAGAGAAATCAAGCCGAAATATTGTATGCAAGCTTTGCTGCCCTAAATGGAGGTTGAGTTCTAAGATAAGCCCGATAGGTCAAAAACTACTCCCACCTCCCATACAAACTCCCCCTTTTTGGGGTCTATCCCTACGATTACAGCTGCAGTGTAAGAGCAATCAAGCTAAAATTTTGTATGCGAGCTTTCCTACACTAAGCGAAGGTTAAGTAGTAAGATGAAACCGATCGGTCAAAAATTACTCCCACCTCCCATACACAAACCCTCTTTTTGGGGGGTGTCCGTATATCAGTCCCGCGATTACAGTAGTAATTTAAGAGCAAACAAGCTGAAATAATGTATGCAAGCTTTCCTACTCTAAGCGGAGGTTGAGTATTAAAATGAGACTGATCGGTCAAAAACTACTCTCACCACCCATACAAATCCCTCTTTTTGGGGGTGTCCGTATGTCAGTCCCCGCGATTACATTAGTAATTTAAGAGCAATCAAGCTGAAATATTGTATGAAAGCTTTTCTGCTTTAAGCGGAGGTTGAGTATTAAAATGAAAACGATCGGTCAAAAACTACTCTCACCTCCCATACAAACCCTCCCTTTTTTGGGTTTGTCCCTGCGATTGCAGCCGTGTTTTAAGAGGTAAATACATAGCTAACATTTTGTACGCAAGATTCAATATCTAAGCGGAGGCTACTTTTTAAGACATGATCGGATTTAAACTACTCCCACATCCCACACAACTTCCCATTTTTGGGGAGTTACAAAATTCATAAAATCGAATAAAATCTATACAAAATTACTGACAAAATGGATGTGTGAAGCTAAAAGTAACGTCCACTTCTCACCAACTCCCCTGTTTTGTGGTACAAAGTGTAATAAAATATAGTTGTAGTGCAAATAACCAGTTTTACAAATGGTGAAGGGTATCTGAGCTTCGGCATAGCCGAAGTTTAAAAATGGTTTAAAAATTACTGTCTTGGTATGAATACACGTTTTTGTTTGTTTTTCAATAAATAAAAAAAATTATAAATGCTGAATATAAAATCTATCGTGCTTATTTCAAGGGTTTTTCATGCTGTTTTAAGTACTGAAAACCGTTTTTTTCGTGCTGAAAAATGGTCGCCCTACTTATCACTGAAGATGATTTTCTTCGAAAATTGATCATCCACTGTTGCCACTTCTTGCCACCTTTCCGACCATTGACGACGTTTGGTATGGTCAAGAGGCTTTAGATCTTAAGTCAATTGCACCTTGTAAGTGTGTAGATGCAAGTCTTTATGCATAATGTTCATCAACGACGAGCGTGAGAGGTGCAGTTGTTGAGCACGACGACGAGTTGAGGTGGACGGCTCTTCAGCCACACTATCGTGAACAGCAGCAATTTTTCTGCAGTACTAGCACGCGCATGTACTGGTGGATTCACATATCCTACAGACCCGGTTTGCTCAAATTTTTGCAAAATTTTTCCAATTGTACGTACATTTGGACGATTAAATTAACCGAAAAAATTACGAAGTGCACGATATGCATTTTAATTTGAACGCCCATTTTCATAATAAGCCTGAATAACTATAACGCGTTGCTCGATTATGTATCTTTCCATAGTTCAAATTGAGTTAGTCTTAAATTGAGAAATGTCAAATGAAATGCACAAAAGAACTTGACGTTCACATTCAACATCGGCCCTTACAATTTAACCACCCTTTATATGTGTACAAAAGTTTAAATCAATTCTTTTTAAAAATTGGTTTATGGCATAAATGGTATCTTATCGGCAAATTCATAACCATCAACTTGGTTCGTTAATCCCATATTTCCGAGTTCATCGCATATTTTAAATTAAGACTTGACAGATTGTCGATTTCGAAAGGTCTTGTCCACAATCTATGTATTGGTACTGAAACACGAAATGTCAAAGAATGTAAGAAACAGAAATCAAACAAACGGTATTAGCATAATAAAACAGAGAAACTGTACCGTCATTACGATCACAATCACTTCGATAATTTTTCGACTAGCATTATGCCAATTAATAGTTCTCCCTCTAAATATCGACGGGTAAGTCCTCCATGATATCATAAATATTTTGCGATTATACTATAAACTTTCACCTAAACTCACATTTTTCTACACTAAATTTTAAAAAAGCTTTACGCAGTTTTGATCACGTCGTCGCTTTGAAAAATGTATATGAAGATGTGGTGTAACCACAAACAAATTAATTAGGAGAGAATTGAGATTGGGGGTTACCAGCAAATAACCTGTGCAAGAACGATTTTTCTATTCCATCTACTTTAAATACCAAAAGGTGGCTTACTCTACTTTTGTAATGATAGTTGGTAATGTATAAGGAATGTATGTAGCACCAAAATAGCAACCAACCGAAATTGTAGCTACATCATTTCTGCGTTGATAGCCTCAATTACAAACCGGGTTTTTCAAAAAATATATAGCTTTACGAATTATCGCGTTGTACAAGTTTTTTAAGTCGGTTAAGAACGTGAAGTGGACTTGCTTTAATATTCATCAACCTTGTAATGTGAACCATATTCGTATATGTCAATTTCTTGTCCATTCGTCTAATGTTCATATTAAAGAGTTGAATATGTCTCAGAAATGACTCTTACACAGAAAAAAAGTAGTAATGGCAAATGTAGATATTTGTTGGCACTACAAAAGTGCTGTTACCTTATATACAATTCGGCGAATGCGAAACATTTTTACCAAACGCAATTGTCTTTGCCCTTAATATAATTCAATAAATGCAGGAATCGTTTTACCAAATGCTATTCTATTTGTACTAAATACAATTCGGCCAACTCGAAAACGGGTTTTTCATTTTTAGATTTAATTTTTACATATAAAGAATACAAGAAAAATAAAATTAGAAGTTTTACATGTCATTGTATTAAATTCTGGAAAATATTTTTTTTTATTCGCACAATGGTGCTACCCTAAATTCAAAGGACTGTTGTTGTTGTTGTAACAGCTAGTGGTAGCTGGGGTGATAATTCTTTATACCGATTTTCTATTGTCGGCACTCGATCGGGCATATAATCCGATTATCATACGATCATTGTTGGCAACTCTGTGCGTTCCTTTGTAGATAACAAGGTTTGTGTCAAGGATTGTTAGGTGTTGTTGTTGTGAGTTTTAACCGCCAATTTCCACCAAAGATGGCGCCAGCTGGCTTGTTGATTTACATGAGATGTTGATAAATCGTTTTCCTTTTTCCTTGGTCCTTGCGCAATCTGGATTTTTGTAGTGGAAGCATCTAGGATGAGTTTTGTTGGCTGGAGAACTCGAAAGTATTTGAAAAAGTAATTTTTCATCGATGTTGATTTTGGCCAGTGCCCCGGCCGGGAATCGAACCCGGCACCTTCGGATTGCTAATCTATGTGGTCTTAAAATTATATGCCATTGCACCGGATTTTCCGCATACCCTATTAAGTCCATATATAATGTCAGAATGTGTTGTATAAATAGACTTAAAATGCTCAATAAAAAATAACGGTCTTATTAATAAAAAAAAATTCAAATTGGATATATAGCGTTTTTTAAGCTAAAGTATTCTTTAGCTTAAAAAAATCGTTAATAAGATTTGTATTCATAAATGTTTATTTTCAATTATTTGGCTTTATGAGTTCCGTTGGCAACGCCGGCTGTTTTTGGTCATTAATGATGTATAAAAGAAGCTTTATAATCGGATAGAAAAGCTTTACAATAACTATGAACATATGAATAGTCTACTATTCATATGACTGTAATAATAAGGATACCGCAGTATCCGATTACCACACGATGATAAAATGCTAGCGTTCATAGCTATTTTAAAGTATGGTTTACACGCTATCTACCCATATCTACTCATATCCCCTCAGCTGCAAGAGCGAGATAGCCTAATTAGAAAACATGTACATTCTTTTTTCATTCACGTTCAAAACAATTTGTAAATTTCGCGTGTTTTGCATTTTTATAATACAATTTTCAAAAATTTTACATATTAGACGGATAACAAATATACAAAGTTCATCTGATTAATAAGTGTTCATTTTGGAAATCAAAACTATTTGAATTTCATACTGCATTGTCCGTATGACAAATACATTCTCATGCTGAGTCAAACTTACCAACACAGTTCCTGCGGCAGTACTCGTCTATGGGACGCAGTAGGTATTGATATAACACTATGCGACAAATGGTACGAGTCAGTGATAGGGTTTAAACAACCGGGAAAAGTTATATCGGTAAAAAAAAAGTTATACGTGTCCCGGCGTTTCGCTGGGTCTCATGTAGGAATCGAGATACAATGATTTGAAGTAAATAAGTATAGTATAGGGGGATTTGTCACGTTGTAGGTTCTTTTGTTTGATATGACCTAAACTTAAGACTTAATTTCCCTTCACACCCCATTAATGAGGTATGGGATAGCTTCTAGCGTTGTTGTGAATTAACACGCTTTCTATTCTTAGATTCACAACTAACGGCACCTACTTGTTTATAGACGAATGCGAACGTCACTGTTTGAGAAGCTTTTACTAGACCGATTGACTCGACACTTATACTGCGAAATTGCTGACGACAACATCGAGGGGGCCGGCAATAATTTTGTTTATTTTTTAGATGACTGGAGCCAGGAGTTGAACCTGAGATCTCCCGCATGGTAGTCACATGTTCTAACCTTCAGACGAGTTTTATATTTCAATTGACGAGTTTGGAATTTCAATTGATGTTTTTTGAATTTCAAATGACGGATTTTGAATTTCAAATGGAATATTTGAATTTTAAATTGAATGTTTGAATTTCAATTGGAAATGGTGTAGTAAAAGCTTCTCAAACATTGATGTTCGCATTCGTCGATAAACAATTGTTGTGAGTGTAAAATAGAAAGCGTGTTAATTCACAACAAAGCGAGAAGCTATCCCATACCTCATTCATGGGGTGTAAAGGGAAATTACGTTTTTTTAAGTTTATTACTAATTGGTGACTTTATTCTTGACCATCACTATCGTTTTCCGTTTCCCGAAGTTAAGTTTGGCTTTTTAAATATAATTATTAATGTGCTTTCATAGATAAAGAAAAATACCAAGATGTGGACATAATTTAAGAAAACCGCTAACCGCATTTTGAACATTGTGACCTATACTTTAGACAGGCCGATATTACACTAGAAAAAATAGGTCATTAACTATCAGAAAAATTATGTTTTCAGGAAAAAATAAAGATTTGTGCTTCGTAGTATTTATGTTTGCCACTGTTGAAAGATTAACAATTAAAGCAATAACGTAAAATACGTTTATAAGGAAATTTCTAATACACCTTATAATGGAAATACTAAAATCTGTCGTTTAAGTGTTCGCGATATAAAACTTTTTATATCGGGCGTTGTGGTAAATACGTTGTGCAACGAAATTTGTTAAATTTATACTCCCCTTGGTAATCAAATGTATACAATTCTTACCAAACTAATTGATAAAAGGAAAGGATTGACATTAGAATATTTAAATGACCAAAACTGAAAAAGTTTTATATGAAACTTAAAAATTTTGACAAGAAGGCTCTATTATGTAATTAAATAATAGTGACATTTGAAAAGGCATTAGCATTTTGAGGGATGCACAAATAGGACTTTAATATAATAATTTATTTAGTGCATTGTTATTGTAATACCTAGGATGTTGAAAGTGAATGAATATTTATTCCCAAATTGATTTTAAAACATACATTCAATAAGAAAAGAATTAATGTGAATATTTTCGTGATTTAAAAAAATACTTACCAAAAAATACTTTTCAATGCATAACTAAAATGAAACTATTTGTTGTTTTTTATTTAAGTATTAACAACTTTTAAAATTTTTTAAATTTTTTATTTTTATGGTTGATCTTATGTTTGTTTGGTTATATTTATATGAAAACTTTTTTAAATAATATTTTAGTAATTTTTTCGATTTTGATCGGGATTTCCCGGTAATATTAAAAATGCCGGGAAATCAAAATCACTAGCCTGCATAGTAGTGGGGCCATATTGCTGCTCCTCGGACGAGGCAGTTCCCCCTCTGGATCTTTTTGAGGATATGTGGTTATACGGGCATTCTCGGGAATCTGGGCTTCAGAGGCCATGTTTTCCGTCTAAATGCGTTTGTCTCGCTGCGCAAGGTCGCCCCACCCATGATGGTATATCGAGTTTGCGTACACGATTTTGAGAAACTAGTTCGAGCAGCGTTTATGGCGCCTTTTAAGCGACTCTGTCTTCAATAATTTGCCAGATACAGTTTTTCGGTACACCTTTATACCAGGTCCCTTAAGAATCGAAGCGTAGGGATGACTTAAGTTTGACTACGTCATATCGTCCTGGAAGATACTGTGTTTTTGTCGACGGATTACAGATATTTTCAGTCGTATCCCACCGCAAGCAAGTGATAATCTGAAGCTCCATCTGCACCACGCCTATTGCGTACATGCAGTAATGAATCACGCCACTTTCATCTTATTGCAAAGTGGTCAATTTGATTACTTCGTGTACGTATCTGCGAGGGATGATAGGGCCGCCGATAGTGGGCCGTTATTTGTACAGGTTCCGGCGAAAAGTTTTTCATTATTGTTCAACTGTCCCAGTCCGTGAGATCCCATTACATTTTTCATATTTCTGTTATCTGGTAACACTTGAGCGTTGAAGTCGCCGGTTAAACTTATAATGGTGCCACTAGATGTGACTTTTATTGACCTGTCCAGAAGATTGTACAAATCTTCTTTATCTCTGCGTTTGGAGACTTCTGTTCACGTGCACTATTGCGAATGGATATAATCGCACATAAGATTATCATTCTACCCCCCTTTGATCATAAATATAATTTTGTGCAATAATCCTCTCAGGAGACTTTGTAAGGCCTGAGTAGTTGAAGAAATGCTGGATGCAGTTTTTGTAAAACCTCTTAGACGGATCGCAATGCTTCGCGAATTAACTAATTTTACAAAGCCTACGATGGCTCAGTGGAAGCGACGTAGATAAGCAATCCGAGGGTTCCGGGTTCGATAACCGGCGGGGGCAATCAAAATCAACATCGATAAAAAATTACTTTTCAAGTACTTTCGAGTTCTCCAGCCAGCAAAACTCATCCTAGATGCTTCAGCTACAAAAATCCAGATTGCACCTGGACCAAGGAAATAATTAATCAACATTGATTTGGAATTTATTTCAAGCTCAACATCGCAAAATAAATCAACAAAATCAGCTGGAGACATTTGGCGTTTAAAACTCACAACAACTAAAAAATACCTGAAAATACCTTGGCACAAACCATGTTATCTACAAAGGAACGAAACAGAGTTGCCAGCAATGTATGATAATCGGTTTACATGCCCGATCGAGTCCCGATAAATTGAAAATCGGTATAAAGAATGAATTTTTTTTTAAAGAACTATTAAAGAGTTATGTCACCATCTGCTTCCTCTAGCTGTTACAACAACAACAAAGCAAAATCCATGGGATGTGTTTTTGTATATTTTTAATTTACTTTTTCTTTCATTTAGGTATATAAGATGAAAATTTACTTCATGGTAGTAATATACATAATTAAACGTGTACATACAATTATCATATGATGCATATTGATTCTTAGTATTGTTGATTTATCGTTTCTCGTTTGAACTTTATATATGTATGTTGTATCTCGCATGTATGCAGTATAGGTATGGATGTGAGTGGTGTGTATTTCGCTGATTTTCTAGTTATGTATGTATAACAGTGCAACTACAAGGAATGACTTTAGCAAACCTTTAATAAGTTATCAATAATCAAAATAGTCCATCAATTAATTGGGCAAAATTAATCGATAAATGTTTGTAGAATTATTTTTAAATACTAATAAATAATTACGTAAAAATATTATCGTTAGTTTCGGCATTTCTCTCATTAGTTAATTGTATCTTTTCGACCATCATCAGTAATTTGTTTATTTTTTTTTTATATTTTATATATATATATATGTTTCTTGCATTTGTTATTGTTTTGATGCTTTTATCTAATTGGAGTTGGGGTTCGGAGTAAAAATCGGCATTTAAAATACATATATAGATATATACCTAGAAAGACGCTTCATCCCACTATTGGTGTTTACGTTTGCATTACGGGTTTCGGCATGCAATGCGGCTGTAGATAGATAAGTTGACTTTTATTGTTTTATAAATGGAGATAATATGAAAGAATGCAAAATAGATATAACGACATCACAACTTATCGTATTTGTAAACTATTCTTCTTGTATATTGAAACTTTTACTCAAATGTGTTGTATGTTTGTGTCTCTTTCACAATAACCAATATTACTTAACTGATCGGGTTTATTGTGATCAGTAGTCATTGCCGCGAATGCGATCAGCATTGGAATATTCGTTGTCCTGCAAGTAAAAGAAAAAAGTAAAATAATTAACGATTAGTTGAGGGAATTGTGCTGCGTAATGTGTCATAGGTGCTTTGGTTACATAAATGTTTATATGTTTACTTTATATATTAAAAATCTGAGCAAATTTTCCATAACAAACATATGACACACTACTATATGAGATAAAATTGAACAAAATAATGACTTTTTGAGTTTCCCTTGGTCCAGAGCGATTGCGAGAAGAATCGTTTTTAACATGCTGTTCTTCTTGAAAATCACGATCCCTGTTGTTGTGTTTAGTCGGCAACCTGTCGTCTCCTCTTCGGTTATAATCATACTTGGACATCTGTCTGTTGGAATTATTGTAATCATTATTCTCCCGATCGCCCTCAATATCTCTAAAGTCTCCACGGTCGCCACGATCACTACGATCACTGCGCTCACCACTTCTGTGGCCATCAAAGCGCCGATGTTCATTATAGCTATTGTAACCTCCACTGCGATAGGAGTTATTTCTTTCACGAAAAGAGGAGCCACTACCGAAATACTTTTGTGGCGCCCCGCCACCACCACTACTGCCTCGTCCATCTCTCTCCCGATCATCGTTTTGGCGAGAATTAAAGTGTGGCCTTGGCGGTGGAGGGCCGTCGTAGCCACCTGGTTTCTTCGAGGACACCTCTTCCTCCTGTTTTTTCTCATAATGATAAAAGTCATCAAATATAGAGGTGGCGTGTTTATACGCGTGAAGTATTTGCAACACTTCTATTCCCTTGGCATTGGGCACCTCCTGTGTGTCTCGGGAATTAGTCACGGGCTTGTTTTCATTATTTTCAAGCGTAATGTGGCGTAATTGGCTGTTTGGTACATCCTTGACGTATATCCATTTTACTTTAAATTTACCCTTCCACTTGTCTTGTGACCATACATTTGACGTTGAGTTGTAATCGACGGCGGTCATCATCTGTGCCATGCCACAAAAATGGCCAGATCCATTGACTGAAAAAAATAGAAGGATATTACCGCCATCCTTGTGGCGCTCTTTAAACGCATCGTCCAGTCTCTTATTGCCATGGTCTGTTGAGCACCAGATATCATACTTTATGCTGCGGTGTACGTCGTCTTCCGAATATGATTTTATAACAAAAAATCTAAAAATAGGACACTTACAAGAATGTTCAATTTTACCACGGCAATAATTTACCTGGCCAAAGCAGCAGTTTCTAAATCGATTTCAGCAGGGTTATAATTATTCTTATCCCGTAATTCCTCTAGAACTGCTTGAGGCGATTCAACAGCTCTGTCGTTGACTTCAGCATTTCTCGAACTACTTTCGTCACGGTAATCATACGAGCCACTGTCATAATCCTGACGTGACGATGTATATTGGCCTCTACGATCCCCATAGCGACCGGCGCTAGAGACAACACCACTGCCGCCAATACCACCTTCTCCACCCGATGCGCCTTCACCACGACGCATATGTCCCGACTGCCGATTACCTTGACCTTGGTGCAATTGTGGCTGTGAAGACCAATTTTTCCGTGAATGGCCGTTAGGCGAATTTCCTGATCGTCCGAAATTATTACTATAATTGCCTTTATTGTTGTCATCTCTAGCAACATCTTGTCCTTTGTTTTGGCTCCCATTGTCCTGTCGGTTAGCTAAATCAAAATCAGAACCAATGCCTGGAGAGAAGTCTGCGCTTATATCGTTTGAACCCAAATCAATTGGTGGTGGAGGCGACGGCACTGGTGGTGGATTATTATTTGGCAAATCCCAAATGTTCACATCTAAATTATGTTTACCCGGTACCATAGGGGGTGGGGGCATGCCTGGACCTTTCTTTTTATGGCTGGAAGTTGTTGACGTGGTCTGAAATTCGTATAAATACACATTTCATCATATATTTAATAAAAAAAAAATAAACAAGACAAAATCCTATATTACTCTAGAAGTAAGTTTAGCCGGTTGGGAGGCTATCGATGCCCACGTAGTCTTTTTAGGCGCTGCTGCCGAAGTTGTTGTCTTCTTCTCTTCTGACATATTCGTATTTGATCTATTGTCCAACTTCTCCGATAAATAGTTGTCGGGTCGACTGTCATCATAACGATTCCCCTAATAATAATATAAGCGTTGAAATGCTAAAATGTGCGTGAACTGTTTATTAGGCATCTCACTTACCTTGTTATAATTTCCTGAAGAATTGTCGACATTTGATCTACGGGAATTATTTGAACCCCAAGCGTTTGGTTGGTAGTCATCTCTCTTATTGTTGTAATATGCTGGCTTATTGTATTTCTTATTTGAGTCTGTAAAATAATTTCAAAAACATAGTATGTATATTAGATGGTAAAAGCAAAACAACGATATGCTAAGGTTTAATAATGTGGACAAACGCATACCTGTACGACTGGATTCCAGCCTTACGAATGTTACTATCGTACGATTCGAATAAATTCCTACTAGCTCTACATTATGTAAAAAAGGCGTCATATTTAAAAAACTAAAATCCAAAATATTAACAAAACATATGCCTACGTTTTGCTACACAAATTATAAGTGAGTTTTATATGAGTTGTTAAAATTTCGAATATCTGCGCGTTGTTTAAGTGTTCCTCTGATTTTTTAACCACGAGATAATAAAGACCTACGTTATGTTACTGACATTATGTGACAAATATTCCTATAGCAAAGATATGTTTCAAAAAATTTTTGTTTAGGACATTGTTTTATTTGCGAAATTAGGGAGTATTATAAAGTTTATATGTGACTAATTGTTGATCACGAGTGTTACATTGGAAAGTCAATAAAATAAAATTAAAATTTCGCTGCTAACTGTTAATTTTTTACTTTTATTGGAGTTATTTACTATTGTAACTAATACTTTATGATAAAAGTGTACTTGCATCATCAGTAAATATGATATTAAAAATGATGACCAGCACAAGAATGCAATTTTTCAGTCCGTTAAATCAGCACGAAAACTGAGATAAGCTTTGGACATTTTAATTAAATAAAATTTAAGTACTTGTCTTTGGGGAATGGGACTTTGCCCAGAGGCTGAAAGTTACTGATTGTCACTCACTTGGGAGTGACCAGAATCGATTCCTTTGTGGCACTGTCCAAGCAGCTAACTACTTCCGGTCTTAGACCAAGTATTCCCTGGGCAATGACTTTAAAGCAACCGCTTTGAAGTTAGCTAGAGTTAGAAGGCGAAACGTTGAGTAACCTAATCGGCATGCTACCACCGATGCGTCTTAGGAACTAGGTAACAGAAGTTACTGAAACTCAACACAGGCTCTCTTAGTGGCTTTGGCAGCCCCAAGAAACTAAGATCGGGAGCGGTGGCCTAATAAGCCACTCTCCTTAAACAAAAATTTATTATGAAAACACGAAGAAAACGAAAAACAAGAACCCCCCCAAATGTTGACGACCCACGCAAACGATATAAGGACCATGATTTAAGGATATGCTCCTGGAATGTCCGAACTCTATACAGAGATGGTGCCTCTATCCAACTGGCGGATGTCCTCGACAAATACAAGGCTGACATCACCGCCATACAGGAAATGAGATGGACGGGACAGGGATGCACACGACGGAAGAACTGTGACATCTTTTACAGCTGCCATGCAGAAAGACACGAATTTGGATGTGGTTTCATAGTCGGCAAGAGACTTCGACACCTGGTCTCGCGGTTTAACCCTGTAAATGACCGTATTGCCACCATTCGCATCCGGGCGAAATATTTTAACATTACGCTGATTTGTGTACACGCCCCGACGGAAGACAAAGACGATGACATCAAAGATGCATTCTATGAGCGCCTGGAGGATATATATGACCGCTGCCCTGCACATGACATTAAAATTGTTCTGGGAGATTTTAATGCTAAAATAGGAAGGGAAGATGCTCTTGGTTCAGCAGTCGGAAAATTCAGTCTACACAACAACACCTCCGATAACGGATTCAGACTGGTAAGTTTCGCGTCGGCAAGAAACATGGTTGTGAGTGGAACCAGATTCCCGCATAAAGATATCCACAAGGCAACCTGGATATCTCCCGATCAAAATACAAGAAATCAGATTGATCACGTGGTAATTGATGGAAGGCATGTCTCAAGCGTTATGGACGTGCGTGTGATGCGCGGTGCAAATATCGACTCGGATCACCACCTAGTTGCAGCCAAGGTACGCACACGATAAAGTAGAGCTAAAAACACTCTTAATCAAACGCAAAGGAAGCTAGTCATCAAAAAGCTGCATACCACCGAGATAGCCAATGCCTACTCCAACCAACTCTCTCAATTACTCCATACAAATCCCCCTAGTTCTGATGTTCCCGACATGCAGTGGCAGCATATTGCGAATTCTATGACCACTGCCGCAACAACCGTACTGGGATATGAAAAACCACGCTCAGACAAGCCCTGGTACGATGACGAATGTCGCGAAATGTCTGAGGAAATGGATGCTGCATACAAGGCAAAACTGCAGCCAATGGCGACGCGTGCGGTGACGGAGCGTTAGGAGGGAGATAAAACGCCTGTTCAGACGGAAAAAGCGTCTGTGGAAGAAAAGAGAGAGCCAGGATATCGAAATCTACAGGGATAGAGGTGAGGCCCGAAAGTTCTACCAAAAGGTAAAAAGTAAAGGTTTTGGAACAGGGATCCCCACCTGTAAGGACAGAGACGGAAATCTGGTCACGGACACTCAGAGTGTGCTGCAAATATGGAGGGAACACTTTCAATCTCTTCTCGTTCCCGAAGGCAGCATAAGTGACGGAATCGCACCAATCATCGACGATGGAGTAGATTTCCACCACCGAGCCAAAACGAGATCAGCACGGCAATTGCCCGGCTTAAAAATAATAAAGCTGCGGGAGCCGATGGACTGCCGGCAGAGCTTTTTAAAGCCGGCGGTGATGACCTGGTAACATGCATGCACCAGCTCATAAACACGATTTGGCTCAGGGAATGCATGCCCGATGATTGGAATCTGAGTGTCCTATGTCCCGTGCTTAAGAAAGGCGATCCTAGTGTGTGTACCAACTATCGCGGGATTAGCCTTTTACCCATCGCATACAAGGTCCTGTCTAGTGTGTTATGTGAAAGACTAAAGCCCCTCCTGGCGAACCTGATTGGACCTTATCAGTGTGGCTTTAGACCTGGTAAATACACCACCGACCAGATATTCACGCTACGACAAATCCTGAAGAAGACCCAAGAAATGCAGATCGATACCTACCATCTGTTCATCGATTACAAAGCTGCATTTGACAGTCCGATACGACAGAAATTGTTGGATGCTATGGCTGAGTTTGGTATCCCCGCAAAACTAATTCGACTCTGCGGGATGACACTGACTGACACGAAGTCTTCAGTGAAAATAGGCAAAAATCTGTCAGAGCCATTTTCTACCAAGCGAGGCTTTAGACAAGGCGATAGTCTGTCCTGCGATCTCTTTAACATCGTAATGGAGATGATCATGCGGAAAGCAGCAGTAAACCATGGCACCATATTTAACAAAATCCACATGTTGCTCGCGTATGCTGATGATATCTATATTATTGGACGTGGATTGCGAGATGTTACTGCGGCTTTTTCGAGCATTGAAAAGCAGTCGGCTGAAGTGGGTCTGGTGATTAACGAGGACAAAACCAAGTTATTTGTTTCAACGAACAAAGAGTCCACTCGTCTGGGACGCTGCGTGAACGTTGACAACTTTAATTTTGAAGTGGTAGATGATTTTGTCTACCTTGGCTCCGCCATAAACAAAAATAATAATGTCAGCCTCGAAATCAAAAGTCGAGTATTGATCGCAAACCGCTGCTACTATGCGCTAAGCAAGCGATTTAACGACAAAGCGCTCTCTCGAAAAACAAAGATCCAGCTCTACCAGACTCTGATCCTACCTGTCTTGCTCTACAGCGCAGAATCGTGGGTAATGACACAAGCGGATCAATCTATTCTGGGAGTCTTCGAGAGAAAAATACTTCGCAAAATATTTGGACCCATCATCGTGAACGGCGAGTACCGTCGTCGAATGAATCATGAGCTGTATGAGCTGTACAACGACATCGACGTGGTCAAGCGCGTTCAAATAGACCGAATGCGCTGGCTTGGACACGTTGTACGAATGGACGAAAACGCTCCGGCTCGAAAAGTCTTCGGCAATAAACTCGATGGGCGGCGCAGGAGGGGGCGACCAAAACTCCGATGGATAGACCAGGTGACGGAAATGTTAAGTAAGCTTGGTATGACGAACTATCTACGGAGCGCAAAAGACCGAAGCGCTTGGAATGGTTTTCTACGTGCGGCTACTGATAGATGAATTTCTGTTGTTGCTGCCAGTAAAGAAGAAGAAGAAGAAGTACTTGTCTTTACTAATTTTTTGAACGATTTGTCAAGTTTGTTTTAATTTCGATAATTGTTGAATCGAAACTTGTTATCATATCGCACCTGTTCATCAAAAGTAACACAACTCAAAATTGACGACTTTTCAGTAGAGGCAAAAAACTAGTTCCGCCAATAAAATGGATTTATTGTTATAAACAAATATAACGTTGTTAAGGAAACTCAATAATATTTCAATAAAATAACAAAATTTATTTCTCTTCTTCCTTTTTTCGAAATGTTTACGGATTTTTAGTTAATACAGTTTTCATGAAATTTTTTGATCTACATGTCAGTATTAAAACGAAATAGCACATTTGAATAAGTTATTGATAAACAGATTTTTAGCATGAAAACAATCACAACTCGAATTAATACACTTTTGCTGATACATTTGAGTAACGTAACCCTTGAACACTTCAACGCAACTAAAATTAAAACTCTTTAATTGAATGAAAATAAACAACATGAGTACGCAAAAAAGACATAAAAGGCATTTCTCCCATGAAATATTAAAAATAGAATCCCAAAAATTGTACAGTGGTTAGATATGGTAATCATACGCTGTATTCTCCAGCTAATTTTAATCATAAACTATTAGTTGTTGATGTAGTTTTATATGCATTGTTGCAGTATACTTCATATCCTATTAATATTATAAATGTGAATGCCTGTCTGTTTGTTTGTTTGTTTGTTTGTTTGTTTGTATGTTTGTTGCTCAATCACGCCTAAACGGCTGAACCGATTTCAATGGAATTTGGAAGACAGTTAGTGTACTATATGGAAATTACTATAGGCTATATATTTTGTAATTTTTGACCCTATGGGCGGAGCGGGCGTGGCAAAACATTTTTTAGAGATAGAGATATAAAATTTGATACCCAGATAGTACTCACCAACGCGAATATGAAGGTTTAGAAGAAATATTATTTTTGGATCCGATGGGCACAGTGGGCGTGGCAAAACATATTTTTAGAGCTAGAGAGATGAAATTTGATACACAGATAGTGCTCGGCAACATGAATATGAATATCCAGACGAAATTTTAGTTTTTAATTTTTTGCGTAGCAAAATTTTTTTAGAGCTAGAGAGATAAAATCAGATACCCAAATAGTACTTGACAACGCGAATATGCAGGCGTAATTTTTAATTTTTGACCTCATGGGCGGAGTGGGCGTGGCAAAACTTTTTTCGAGCTAGGGAGATAAAATTTGATACACAGATAGTACTCGACAACACAAATATGAATATGCAGACGAAATTTTAAATTTGGACCCAATGGGCGGGTTGGGCGTGGCAAAACTGTTTTTTAGAGCTAGAGAGATACAATTTGATACCCAAATAGTACTCGACAACACGAATATGAATATGCAGACGAAATTTTAGTTTTTGACCCAATGGGCGGAGTGGGCGTGGTAAAGCTTTTTTCGAGCTAGGGAGATAAAATTTGATACACAGATATGTTAGTACTCGACAACACGAATATTAATATGCAGACGAAATTTTAATTTTTGACCCAATGGGCGGAGTGGGCGTGGCAAAACTGTTTTTTTAGAGCTAGAGAGATAAAATTTGATACCCAAATAGTACTCGACAACTCGAATATTAATATGCAGTCGAAATTTTAATTGTTGGCCCAATGGGCGGAGTGGCCTTGGCAAAACTTTTAGAGCTAAAGGGATAAATTTTGTTACCCAGATAGTACTCGACAACACAAATATGAATATGCAGACGAATTTTAGTTTTGGAGCCTATAGGCACCAGAGAATGACAAAATGTATAATAAGAGTACTGTTGAAGTATTAATGTCCAAACATGTACATGTATAAAGTGTAAACGATCAAACCATGCGCATACCCGCACACACTTGTGCATTGGTACACCCAAGTACACGAGAACCCAGCACATGTTGTTGCAAGTGTTGGTTGTGTTGGGTGCTAGTTATACATGTCATGTTCCATAGAGTATGGGAATGTACATGAGTACACATGAGTACTCATGTCACCCGTAGTGCATAGAAGAGTTGACGAATGTAAGAACGATCAAACACGATGATCTATGATGATCATTATCGTAGCTAAAAAACTTCATAATAAAGTTGAGTCTGCTTCGGCTTCTGACCTCGTGTGTGTCGAGTGTATTTTGTGTATACTTGTGTATGAGAAACAAAAGTAAGGGTAGGCAGAAGTAACGATCGTTATAAATGGTGTGCAGACATGTCTTTTTCAACGCAAGTAAGAGTTTGTAAGTATTCTCTGTGTGTTAGGTATAGTTCCACAGAAGTATGCAAATAATGGGTATGTACTTAAGTATACATTAATTCCGAGTACTTATTGTCATTCTCTGATAGGCACATTGGTTATGGCAAAACTTTATGATATATACAATATGATACATACATACAATATGGTATGATATGGCAACACAAATATGAATATGCAAACAAAATTCTAATTTTCGCTCAATGGGCGGATTTAACGTAGCCAATTTGTATTATAACCCTAGAGGGACATTTTCAGTATTTTCAATCAGTGGCAAAACTGTATTTTAGCTCTAAAAAGATAATATTTGATGCACATAAAGTATTTGGTACTACAATTACAAATTTGCGGCGGAAATTTTATTTGTATTTTAGCCTTTGAGAGATGCAACACATTAAATAGATAATACTATGCACAACAATTACAAAAGTTCAATCAGTGGGCGGATGGTCATAGTGAGATATAACATTCGACACAGTAAAACGTTGTTGATTGAACTGGTTTGGGAGTTACTTGGGGTAACGAATTGTTTACCGAGGGCATAAGATCAACGCTTACAATTATCCTATTAAGAAAGCAAGCCAAACATATTATTATCGAGTTAAGGAAACGTTGCCAAAGTATGTTTTAAAGTGGCATATGCACAGCTTTTATAACTGTGAGCCAATTTTAATTGATTTTTGTGTATTATATTAAGTTAATTTTGTATTATTAGTCAATTATGCAATAGCGAAGCATTGCCGAAATTTTAATTTTGGACAAGTGGGCGTGGCAAAACATATTTTTAGAGCTAGGGAGACAAAAAATAAATAAATAAAATAAGATAGTACTTGGCAACAGGAATATGAATATGTGGACGAAATTTTAATTTTGGACCAGTGGGCGTGGCGAAACATATTTTTAGTGCTAGGGAGACAAAATTTGATACATAGATAGTGTTCGGTAATATGAATCTGAATATGCAGACGGAATTTTAATTTGGGATCAGTTGTTGTTGTTGTTGTAACAGCTTAACTATTCAAATTTTACAAATTTAATCCGGGGATTCTTCTTCAATGTCCAGTCCTAAAAATTAGGCTACTTCCACTGGATTGGTCCATAGATCCAATGGGCTAAGTGGAGTAGGGTGTGCTGGGCAATTGAAGATGTGGCAGGTATCGTGAGGACCCTGACCACACGCTGGGCATATACCTCATGTAGAGGATGCTCAGAATTATCTGCATGCAGCCCGTTACAGTCATCAGGGCGGCATTTTGGCAGCTTTGAATATTTCTCCACTGGGTATTTGGGATCAGTGGGCGGTGGGTGTGTGGCAAAACTATATTTAAGCCCTAGAGAGATATAATTTGGCACCCATATAGTACACTACAACACGAATATGAATATGTAGACGAAATATTAATTTTGGAACAGTGGGTGGAGTAGGCGTTGCAAACCTGTATTTTAGCCCCAGAGAGATACAATTTGGAGCACATAGTACTCGGAACTTCAGGGTTCAAATTCAAGTCATTCTCAATCAGTGGCCAAATAGGGAGTGTTTTTAGACCTAGAGCGATTACATTTGATATACAAATAATATTCGATATCAAAAAGTAGAATTTATTTTATCAAAAAGTGCATTTATTGTACCAAAAAGTGATTTTATTGTACAAAAAGTACATTTACCAAGAAGAACATTTATGGTATCAAAGTACTAAAGAGTGCTTGGTACCAAAAAAATGATTTTATTGTATGGAAAAGTATTTTTATTGTATACAAAAAGAATAATTAAATGTAACACAAACTACCTTTATTACACCAAAACGTAGTTTAAATGTACTAATAAGAACTTTTATTGTCCCAGACATTGTGCCAAAAGTTATTTTTACTGTATCAAAAAGTACTTTTATTTTTTATCAAAAAGGACTGTTGCTGAAGCTAGGACCAGCCCGTTACAGTCATCAGGGCGGCATTTTGGCAGCTTTGAATATTTCTCCACTGGGTATTTGGGATCAGTGGGCGGTGGGTGTGTGGCACAACTATATTTAAGCCCTAGAGAGATATAATTTGGCACCCATATAGTACACTACAACACGAATATGAATATGTAGACGAAATATTAATTTTGGAACAGTGGGTGGAGTAGGCGTTGCAAACCTGTATTTTAGCCCCAGAGAGATACAATTTGGAACATATAGTACTCGGAACTTCAGGGTTCAAATTCAAGTCATTCTCAATCAGTGGCCAAATAGGGAGTGTTTTTTAGACCTAGAGCGATTACATTTGATATACAAATAATATTCGATATCAAAAAGTAGAATTTATTTTATCAAAAAGTACATTTATTGTACCAAAAAGTGATTTTATTGTACAAAAAGTACATTTACCAAGAAGAACATTTATGGTATCAAAGTACTAAAGAGTGCTTCGTACCAAAAAGAAGATTTTATTGCATGGAAAAGTATTTTTATTGTATACAAAAAGAATAATTAAATGTAACACAAACTACCTTTATTACGCCAAAACGTAGTTTAAATGTACTAATAAGAACTTTTATTGTCCCAGACATTGTGCCAAAAGTTATTTTTACTGTATCAAAAAGTACTTTTATTTTTTATCAAAAAGTACTGTTGCTGAAGCTAGGACCAAGGACTAGAAGAGTTTTTTTTCAAATTCATATTATTTTTTAATTTTATTTGCTGACACTTTTGGCAAATGTTTTTAGAGTTGTGTCAGTAAAGTTTAAGGACTATTTACATTGCGTCAGTTTGTTTTATTAAAAATTTTGCCAATAAGTTGACAGATAAATTCTATCAAAACAACCTCATTTCCACGATTTTGACACATTTTAAAAGGAAATAGTGACAATGATATCAGTAGTATAAATGAACATTTATAGTACTCGGCATTGTAGACATGAATATATCGACAAAACATTTATTTTCGGCAGGCGGGGATATGAAGATGAATATTTTATTTCCGATCGATCGGCAGAAGGAAAAGTGGGTAAAATGTTTTTAAGTCTTTATCAGGTATATACATAGTACTTGGCGCTATAGATATGAATTTGTAAGCCGGATGTTTTAATATCGGTTAGTGAGACGTGGTTAGTTTGATCAGGTTAAGGAGTAACTTGGGGTTACCAATCGTTTACAGAGCGTACATGAACGACGCTTAAGCTTAGCCCTTTTAGTAGGCTTGCCAAACATATTATAAGTATTCGTCAAATAAGCAATAGCGAAGCATTGCCGGGTCCACTAGTTCTTTATATTCTTTATATATGGAATGACTTCAGACAGTATATTTATATTAAAAATGTTTGCATAAAGTTTTAAACAAAGATACTTCCTTAATGGTATTCAGATATATAAGCTACTGCCTTATGAAATTTACATAGGAAAAACTGTCGGCACGATTTAAGAATTGGGAGTGGCTAGCTCTGGCCAAGCAGCTAACTATTTCCGTTGTTAAACCAAGTATATCACGGGCAATGGTTTTTAAGCAACCGCTTAAAAGTTGGCTACAGTTAGAAGGCATTACAACCATGTATCCTGAATGGTCAAAGTAACGTCTCAGGAAAGTAGACAAAACCGCTCAAGCATGGTTGCACCGTGGGAATGGACGCGCAGAGCATCCCTAACACCAATCTAGGTGAGGGTTAGCAACCCACATCTTCCGAAATCCAAATTGCTAACGAATCGTTAAAAACAGTCTCTAAATATAAAACCGAAACACTCGTTGACGACCTTTGCATATCGATCTAGGACTATGGATACTGAAAAGTAAGAACGCACAGAGACAGAGATAACATCACCACCGGTTTAAACGCCAGTTAATTGCAAGCTTAACGTGAAATGTCGCGTACGCCTTGCTGACAGATTCTGGTAAGTATTCGTCTCCAAGCTCATAGACGGTCATGTTATATCCTGGAAACGAAACAGGTAGCAATCACCAATTAGGCGTTGGATTAGGCCTGATAAATTAAAGACGATATTCCACGAGGTGATATCGTATTTGTCGGTCGCTGACATGGGCTTGGTATGCGGAATGTCAACGGTGCACTGTGGTCCGTTTCCCAGATCTAGCGTTCCGAAAATAACTAACTATTCATTTATTGATTGTGATGAAAAATTGGGAAAACTAAAAATTTTTGGAATTTTTTATGTAGTTTTAGTATGTAGTTTATAAAAAAAAAAGGTGTATCGTATGAGGTGGTAGAAAATTGAGGTAGAAATCAACACTTTTGTTAAACCCTCTTTGTGACCAAACGTGAGCTTTTGTAGAGTAAAACTTAGTTAGCCATTATCGGCCGGAGAAGACTGTTCTTTTATGATAATACGTTTGTTTACTTTGTGAAATGCTTTCAGTTGCTTTTGCTCACTATGTTGTAGTTTTTAGGCACCATGTCGGTCTGTAAATGCAGCTTTTTTAGTATGGCAGTCCGAATCAGAGTGGAGTATTGACACGAAATAATTTAATAATATAATTTAATACGTCTACACATAAAACAAAAATTAAAAAAATAAATTTACATAAAAAAATTTTAAAATTATTTGTGCATTTTTTTTTCATTTGGTTCCTTCTTGTTATATTATTTTAGAAAAATCTTCAGTTGGACGAAAATTTTATTATTTTTCAAGTTATTAATTTCGTTACACTTAGTCAGGCAAACGGACCACTGTGCGGTGGGAGGTTTTTTGATTTTTGCAACGCCAGAAAGTTAGCAATCAGTGGCACTCTTTTAAACAGGAATAAAACTGCAAACCAAATTGATCATTGCGCTATCATTCACTGTTTTAAAAAACGAGGTACGGACATTGACCAATCTCGAGACCAATACCTAGTAGTATCTACAATATTTACGTTTATGTACCGCCGTCATACAAAACAACAGTCAGAACCAACGACCCAGAAAATTTGATGTCGGCAGATTAAATAATATAAATGTCAAGATTGTCGTTTGGTATACTGGCCTCAATATTCCTTAATCATTCTCCATACAAAACTTTGAATTTAGAAGCATGTTTAAAGTCTGTGCTTCCGTGTGATGTGCAATCATTTTATTTATTTTTTTTTTCGAAAAAATAGTATACCAGAATCGGAATCTACGATGAATTCTAAGAAAATTTTATTTTTTTTAAATAACTAACTCTTCTAACTTTTTTCGTTCTCGGTGGAGTTTTCTGTGGAAATGCTCGTATAGTAATTATTATTTGCCCATTATCAGTTTAAGCTTTAAAGTAACAATATGGATAGAGATTTAATATAAAAAAATATATAATAGTTTTTCTAAAGAGTAAAGAAAAAATACAAACTTATTTAAAAAAAATTTCAAGTTGGACCATTATTGAGGATGTTATCGGTTAATAAGATTAAAACGTGGAATTAAGAACAAATTTATAAGAAACATTGCTGGAGAAAGGGATCTCCTTTGATATTTGTTTTATTTTTGTCAGATTGGTACAAAATAAGTAAACATCTATTAAGTTTGATCTGATCTTTTTTTGCTAGTTGTTCTCTGTAAATATGTATGTTCGGATTTAAAAATAGTTAAAATACTATAAAAACAGCTAAAATCCAACATTTTTGGAGCAGCATGCATTTATGCTACCCAATAGTGGATATAATCCAATTTTTCTCACATTTCTACGTGTCTACCAAGTGTATTATCTTAATAAAGCAACTATTAATGAATCGATCTGTCTAAGAAACCAATATCAGCACTCAGCACCTTAACAGTAAATCCTAAACAATCAATTTATGATTATTAAGATTTTTATTTATTTTAAGAAGTTTTGCAAAAAATAAAACGATAATTGTGTAAAAAGTCTTCTACTGTTATAATTTGTACATATTGACCCATTTGCAACCATCAATTTAATTGAATTTTTGCATCGAAAATTGGACAACAAATGTAGAAGTTAAAGTATATTTTATAAAAAGTGCATCACAAATTGCATTAAAATCTTTAAAAATAGTTCTTTAGTTGGAGTTTAGTAAGATTTTTTACATAATTTGTTAAGAATTCTTCAGATTTTATTGTCATGTTGATTTTTTTTTAAATTAACACCTTAATGGAGATGATCATGCGGAAGACTGCAGTAAACAGGAATGGTACCACCTTCAAAACTCCTATGGATGGACCAGGTGAAAGAGCTGTTAACTAAGCTTGGTGTGACGAACTATCTACGGAGCGCAAAATACCGAAGCGCTTGGAATACTTTTCTACGTGCGGCTACTGATGGTTAAATTTCTGTTGTTGTTGCCAATAAAGAAGATGAAGAATAGCCGATGTGATTTTGTTTTTATCGACTGTATTCGTCTACAGCGCTACATTACAATTTCTGTCATAAATTCAATTCCCACGCACTAGGCGTTCGTTATGTTTCATCTAACAACCAAAATATTTACTAAAAAATAGTACATCAGAACATCGTTTGCCGAGTCAGCTAGTTTTTACTATAAAAATTTTTTATATGCACTATAACAAATCTTTCCAATTAGCGGCCCGCATTGTCATTTTGTGGTGAGCGGTTGGTTTTAAAAAATACGTAAATAAATAAGCTGAAGCATGCTTGAAAATCAATTTATGACGCTCTTTCTGCCGAATTGCAAAAAGATTTTTTCTATAGCTGTTGATGAATCTACAGTATTTGTTCTATTTATATTTGACATCAAGTTTCCTTAAGATTTTACATCCCAATACTGTTGCGTTTCAACGGTTTCCAAGATTTTATGCATAAAAATATCCTTTCTTTTGCTAAATAAATTCATTCTTTGACCACTGATATTGTGCCAGCAATAACTCCAAAATAAATGAATTTTGTGCCCTGGCACTTAAGGTTTTCATTGCTTCATTCATCACTCATTTCTCTGCGCAAATCTTTCAGGTGAATTCAAAGAGACTATGGACACAGTTAAGAAAATTGTATACCATTTGCGTTCTCATTCGTCTTTGCAACATCGCTTACTTCACCTATTCCTTCAAGAGTGTAATTTCTAATTTTGTTAAAGGAAAAATCAAAAGTCAATTTCAAACACCCGATTTAAAAATGTATCCGTCTTTTCATCTTTTTTATTGAAACTTTTAATATTTTGCCAGTCGGACCCACTTGGCCTACAATGGGGCTACATCGTTCTTCTCAACAGTGGGATTTCTAAAATAAATTTTTTAGAAAAATCGTATTTCTTTTTTTGAAGTAAAGTGCCTGCAATGGTGTTAACCTAGAAATTACATACATTTTCATGCAATTCATTGTTTATTTTTCTTGGTTGTTGTTGTTTTAAATGTAAGATACTTATGTCGTTTGTTATTATTATTGCGTTTCTTCTCTATAAATCTTCCTCCGACTCGTCTACATCCAAATGTAGGAATCTAGCCACCTTAAAGTGGTGGGTCCAGAGTCCGATTGGATTCAGACGGGTCGGTTTTGCCGTGCAGTTAAAATGGTGGAGAGTATCATGTGTGTCTTCCCCAAAGTTTTCTTGGTTACACCACTTGACTTTAATATATTAAAAACTTATTGTAATTGATGTATGGAAATTTTATTATTTTTTTTTTTAAATTTTGATTTTCAATACCTTTTCTTTGTTAAAGTTAACATTTCGTTTTGAAATAATTGGCATGCTCATTATTTCGTATGAAAATGTACTGTAACTCAGTACTGCTTCGTCAACATTTATCCACATTTATTTCGGGGCAAAATAATTTGTATGAGATTTGACAACTTTTCGTACAAAACATTGAACTCAGCATCAGCCTAAAATGCTTTAAAAAAAATGTTCACCCAACAACCCATGGGGCGAGGGGTGATTCGTTGTCAATTCGCTAAAGCATTTCTAAAACAAATTCGAAAATGATATTATAGAATCTGTTTACGTACAAATTGCTGTTTTCACACCATTTGTCGTAACTCTATTCGTGAACCACCCTATTCCTTGGAATAGGCGTAAGGATCTACTGCTATACAACTTTGATTTGTATTGCTTGTATAAAATCGCAGTAGATCTAACATAACGAGTTGCCGCGATCCTTCGCGATCTTCAGGCTTTGTTCGCTACATCGAGCTATTAATCATCTAATTCTTGTTGCGGATCCAACCTTGCAAGGTATACCAACACTGAATATTCGAATTTCCCAATAAAGCGGAAAATCTTTTGATTAATTAATATTAAATCCCTTGTGTTTTATTTTACTTATTCTTTTTTCTCGCATCACATCCTTGGGGTTTTTTTGCTACGCAAACAGAATCACTGGTAAACATTCGCAAACGAATCGTAAAAGCGATTCTTTTACAAATCGTTTAAGCGATAAAAATTCGATTATTTCACTTTTTTCATTTAAATAATTAATTGGTAAATTCAAAACAATCTTTGGGTTAATTTTTGGCATGCTGGGCAAAAGTTGTTAAAAATTTAATTTGTAAATTAATAATTAACAGCAAGATTCACCGCGATCAAAAAAAAAGATGAAATAATACTTAAATTTTTATAAAATTAAAATGTCCATAGCTTATCTTATTTTCATTTATGAATCTCTTTGAATTTTGTATAACATATTTACTGATGATGCAAGGGCACTCTTATTATAAAATATTTGTTAAAACAGTAAATAATTCCAATAATAGTAAAAAATGAACATTTAGCTGCAATATTAACGCAGAAAAATTTAAATATTTCTAAAATTTATTCACATTAATTTATAAATATTAATACAAATGTTTTTCAAAAGGGAAATTCAGCGAAAAATGTAAACTTATAGCAAAGGAATTTCGAAATGATGCTCAACATTATGACGGAGCAATCGCAGCTAGGGCTACATAAAACTCCGGAAGCCAAACAAGTCACCAATGATTTATAGTTGTAAGCAGATCACGAGACCCATCTTAAGAGGAAAAAGTATGAACTGCATTAATTTTTCGGGCAAAGGCCGTGGCCCTGCGAAAATGTTTTTGTTCACGGCGCCGGAGGAAGCTGTAGTTGACTTACTTAATCGGCAGAGTTCCCGTAGTCGTCGTCGACGCAAAACGACGTCGTCTTGTGACGACGCTGTAAAATCGGAATTCTCGTAGTCGTTTTCGATAAATATCGGTTACTATTGACACAAATTTGGTATTCTGTAAGGAAATGTGACGACGACGTTGAATCGAAACGACTCTGAATCTGTCGTCACAGTTGTTAGTAACGACTTGAAACAATTTGAAGGAAAGATTTTAGTTTTTGTAAATTTAAAAAAAGGTTTTGTTTAATGACGTCAAGAATAAGAATGTCGAGTAACAAATAGGGGCTTGGAAACAAAATCCCTCATAGGTACAAGGATTTTGTCTAATTTTAAGGGGTAATGTGAGAAAATTGGTGAAAAACAATTTAATTCCTTTGGAGCGCCTTTAAGAATCCTTTGCGGTTGTAGTTACGAATCTGGTCTTCTTTATTTGTAGCAAAAATTTTGATATGGGTTCCATCGACATATCCAATAACTCCAGTAAATCCTGTTTTGTTAAAAAAATTTAGTTTATGCTTCCGATTTGTCATCTTCAGTTACTTCCAATTGTATCCAAGGTGGACAAATCACCTCTCTAATGCATTCAGGGTTTCGACAGGAATCTTGCAACTACTGGCTGCACTTACACTTAGGTTGTAAGGCCCCTGTCCAAAGGACCTCAATATTGCTGACAACTTAATTATGACTGAAACATATGTCCTGAGTTCACTTTTCATGATAGGAACTATTTCTATAGGAACTATTACGTAATTAAATGCTGCTATATTAAGACTTAAGTAGTTCTCGAATCTAAAAAAAAGTTGGAAGGCCGGCCAACAGATAACCTCAAATAACGATTTTAACACCGATGAACATACTCGTTATTTGGCAAGTTTAAAATCATTGGATCATAGTCGAAGTATTTTCCTTTCCAGTATAAGATATTTCTTGCTTTCCTCATCGCTTGAATTTGATTCGGGCACAAAAATATTTTTTCATGAAACACAATAAAAATCAAAATAAATCAGCTGATGCACAGTTGTTACATCAGCTGTTGTCATTTCTTTCATGTTATCGATTACCAGTCGACGTCGTCTCATTGTAGTTACAGAATACCGAAATAGCATTGATGTGACGACGATGTTGAATCGAAGTGACATTGACATAAAAGCGACGACGATGTCGACGACGACTACGGGAATAGGGGTGAATATAAAGAAGGCTGTTGACGGAATAAGCGGAACTAATGCTCTCCAACACATAACTAAAAGCTTCCTTGCTATGTCGGGAATTTTTCACAAACCTAGAACAATAAACACTTCTAAATAAATACATACAACATATTTACGAAATGTGTACTTATATTGCATCCGTCAACTGCATAAAATGTACATTATCACGTAAGATATTACGTTCCAATTGCTCACCTTTATTTTTCATCTAATTTGCAACCAAATCCATTGTTACGAACAATAAAATATTTGTTGTTTACTTTTTGTCCTTTATAACTTTTATTGCCATTTGCTAATAGATGCTGCTAAGTTTAATTAATACATTCGAAAGTACTGCCAAAAATATTACCAATAATGATAACACTTATTACTCGATCCGAAAAAGTTACATGGTATCGATTTATTTTCGGATCGAATACAAGTTTCGACAAGTTTCAACTTTCAAATCGAGTTAGACAGTAACCCCCCAGCCAGATACTGGTTCTACCTGTCTTGATGTATGATTCAGATTCCAGGGTTATGATACAAGCGGATAAATCGATTCTGACAGTATTAGAGAGAAAAATACTCCGTAAAATGTATGCGCCTTTTATCGTTAACGGAGAATATCAGCTGTACACTGACATTGACGTGGTCAGACGCATTAAGGTGCAGCGGTTGCGTTGGCTAGGTCATGTTGTAGCCTTTCCTGGATATGAATTTGCCAGAGAATTTCCCATTCTGAGATTTTATTTTTTGCAATAATTGAAATTCGGACTGGTGAAAATTAAGATCTATATGCTAAATATGGTTTCATGAAGATCTATGGACAATTAAAGCACATGCGCGCTTTCGGTTTGAAAAAATCGGAACCTGTTTAATTTCAAAGTGAATTAGTGCAAAAAATCCAAAAATAAGAATCCCGTAAGTTTTTAGTTCTTTGTAATAAAATATGGCGTTTAATTGTCGTGAACAATATTACCTTGTTAACAATAGTAGGGTGTGTTATGTGCAGTAAACGAGTGTTTAAACAAGAGAGTAGTATTAGGATGAGAAAGGCAGCCTTTGATTATATTGACTCATTACAATCTGACGAATCCTAACAAACAGAGTGATTTGCACTCTTCACGTTTTATTCCGTTCAATGACCTTGGTCTCCCCGATTTTGATTTTTGTGTTGCAGAACCAGTCTCTCCAAATCTGTTGACCCATCTTCCAATGAGAGGGTTGCTCGGCGCATCATTTAAGTGGCATTACTGGCGCCCCTTAGTCAGGTAAACAAAAAAAACTTATTTTTCAGATACCCTGTATTTACACGAAATTAAACATAAATTAAACATAAACTTTACAACCCTGTTTAATTTACTACCATTTTACACTACAAAGCATGAGCGTCTTTTTCGTATGTATTGTAAACTAATGGATCAGCTAATTTTTGTTTTCGGTTTTGTCGGTTTAAATGCTTCAATACGTAAAAACTTTAGGTTTTTATCCCATATTCTTCCAAATTCTTTTAATAGTTATCACAAAATTAAAAATCAAAGCAAATATTTTTGAATGCAAATGTTTTTGATGATCAGCTGTTTACTTACTTACTTACTTAATTTCCCTTTGCACCCCATGAATGAGGTATGGGATAGCTTCTCGCGTTGTTGTGAATGTTTAGTTCTGGTAAATTTATCACACATGTTTACTACAGCTTTTTGTGTGATTTTTTAACCACGGCGTAGTAAATTGTAGTCTAGTACATTTTGTTGTTGCAGTGTTGTAAATGTTAGTACATTAACTACATTAACAAGATTAACAAGGTCTACAAGGGTACTTTACTACCAAGGGTGAATACCGCTATAATATTAATGGCACTGATATAGAACATCGTAATATTTTCACGAACATCCATCGCATTATGGCGAATTAAAATAAAAAAAATAGCTCCTAATAGTAAAGTTACAAGGGACCTTGTTAATGTAGTTAATGTACTAACATTTACAACACTGCTACAACAAAATATATTAAAAAAACTTAATTTCCCTTTGCACCCCATGAATGAGGTATGGGATAGCTTCTCGCGTTGTTGTGAATTAACACGCTTTCTATTTTTAGATTCACAACTAACGGCACCTACTTGTTTATCGACGAATGCGAACGTCACTGTTTGAGAAGCTCTTACTAGACACGACGATTGAATCGACGCTTAATTCTGCGAAGTTGCTGTCAACAACATTCGAGGGGAGCCGACAATGAAAGAAAATTTTATTTATTTTTTTTCTTTTCTTTTTCTGGAGCCAGGTAGTCGCGTGTTCTAGCCACTATGCCACGGCCGGTCCCAACAACAAAACAAAATATATTAGACTTCAATTTACTACGCCGTAATTAATAATCTCACAAAAAGATGTAGTAATCATGTGTGATAAATTTACCAGAATAATATATCAAGATATTTGCCGGCAAAATTATTTGGTTTGATTTTTAACTTAGTAACTTAAAGTAGTCCTTCACTGGGCAATATTTAAATAATAAAATTTTAGAATGTGAAAAAAATTATTTCTGATAACTTTACCGAGTTCTGTAAGGTTCTCAGTAACCTGGTATTTCCAACGGAGTTTTGGTCGCCCTCTTTCGCGCCGTCCATTGAGTTCATTTTCGAAGACTTTTCGAGCTGGAGCATTTTCGTCCATGCGTATAACATGACCTAGCCAACGCAACCGTTGCACCTTAATGCGTTTGACCACGTCAATGTCAGTGAACAGCTCGTACAGCTCATGATTCATACGACGCCCTTGTGTTTTATTTTACTTATTCTTTTTTCTCGCATCACATCCTTGGGGTTTTTTTGCTACGCAAACAGAATCACTGGTAAACATTCGCAAACGAATCGTAAAAGCGATTCTTTTACAAATCGTTTAAGCGATAAAAATTCGATTATTTCACTTTTTTCATTTAAATAATTAATTGGTAAATTCAAAACAATCTTTGGGTTAATTTTTGGCATGCTGGGCAAAAGTTGTTAAAAATTTAATTTGTAAATTAATAATTAACAGCAAGATTCACCGCGATCAAAAAAAAAGATGAAATAATACTTAAATTTTTATAAAATTAAAATGTCCATAGCTTATCTTATTTTCATTTATGAATCTCTTTGAATTTTGTATAACATATTTACTGATGATGCAAGGGCACTCTTATTATAAAATATTTGTTAAAACAGTAAATAATTCCAATAATAGTAAAAAATGAACATTTAGCTGCAATATTAACGCAGAAAAATTTAAATATTTCTTAAATTTATTCACATTAATTTATAAATATTAATACAAATGTTTTTCAAAAGGGAAATTCAGCGAAAAATGTAAACTTATAGCAAAGGAATTTCGAAATGATGCTCAACATTATGACGGAGCAATCGCAGCTAGGGCTACATAAAACTCCGGAAGCCAAACAAGTCACCAATGATTTATAGTTGTAAGCAGATCACGAGACCCATCTTAAGAGGAAAAAGTATGAACTGCATTAATTTTTCGGGCAAAGGCCGTGGCCCTGCGAAAATGTTTTTGTTCACGGCGCCGGAGGAAGCTGTAGTTGACTTACTTAATCGGCAGAGTTCCCGTAGTCGTCGTCGACGCAAAACGACGTCGTCTTGTGACGACGCTGTAAAATCGGAATTCTCGTAGTCGTTTTCGATAAATATCGGTTACTATTGACACAAATTTGGTATTCTGTAAGGAAATGTGACGACGACGTTGAATCGAAACGACTCTGAATCTGTCGTCACAGTTGTTAGTAACGACTTGAAACAATTTGAAGGAAAGATTTTAGTTTTTGTAAATTTAAAAAAAGGTTTTGTTTAATGACGTCAAGAATAAGAATGTCGAGTAACAAATAGGGGCTTGGAAACAAAATCCCTCATAGGTACAAGGATTTTGTCTAATTTTAAGGGGTAATGTGAGAAAATTGGTGAAAAACAATTTAATTCCTTTGGAGCGCCTTTAAGAATCCTTTGCGGTTGTAGTTACGAATCTGGTCTTCTTTATTTGTAGCAAAAATTTTGATATGGGTTCCATCGACATATCCAATAACTCCAGTAAATCCTGTTTTGTTAAAAAAATTTAGTTTATGCTTCCGATTTGTCATCTTCAGTTACTTCCAATTGTATCCAAGGTGGACAAATCACCTCTCTAATGCATTCAGGGTTTCGACAGGAATCTTGCAACTACTGGCTGCACTTACACTTAGGTTGTAAGGCCCCTGTCCAAAGGACCTCAATATTGCTGACAACTTAATTATGACTGAAACATATGTCCTGAGTTCACTTTTCATGATAGGAACTATTTCTATAGGAACTATTACGTAATTAAATGCTGCTATATTAAGACTTAAGTAGTTCTCGAATCTAAAAAAAAGTTGGAAGGCCGGCCAACAGATAACCTCAAATAACGATTTTAACACCGATGAACATACTCGTTATTTGGCAAGTTTAAAATCATTGGATCATAGTCGAAGTATTTTCCTTTCCAGTATAAGATATTTCTTGCTTTCCTCATCGCTTGAATTTGATTCGGGCACAAAAATATTTTTTCATGAAACACAATAAAAATCAAAATAAATCAGCTGATGCACAGTTGTTACATCAGCTGTTGTCATTTCTTTCATGTTATCGATTACCAGTCGACGTCGTCTCATTGTAGTTACAGAATACCGAAATAGCATTGATGTGACGACGATGTTGAATCGAAGTGACATTGACATAAAAGCGACGACGATGTCGACGACGACTACGGGAATAGGGGTGAATATAAAGAAGGCTGTTGACGGAATAAGCGGAACTAATGCTCTCCAACACATAACTAAAAGCTTCCTTGCTATGTCGGGAATTTTTCACAAACCTAGAACAATAAACACTTCTAAATAAATACATACAACATATTTACGAAATGTGTACTTATATTGCATCCGTCAACTGCATAAAATGTACATTATCACGTAAGATATTACGTTCCAATTGCTCACCTTTATTTTTCATCTAATTTGCAACCAAATCCATTGTTACGAACAATAAAATATTTGTTGTTTACTTTTTGTCCTTTATAACTTTTATTGCCATTTGCTAATAGATGCTGCTAAGTTTAATTAATACATTCGAAAGTACTGCCAAAAATATTACCAATAATGATAACACTTATTACTCGATCCGAAAAAGTTACATGGTATCGATTTATTTTCGGATCGAATACAAGTTTCGACAAGTTTCAACTTTCAAATCGAGTTAGACAGTAACCCCCCAGCCAGATACTGGTTCTACCTGTCTTGATGTATGATTCAGATTCCAGGGTTATGATACAAGCGGATAAATCGATTCTGACAGTATTAGAGAGAAAAATACTCCGTAAAATGTATGCGCCTTTTATCGTTAACGGAGAATATCAGCTGTACACTGACATTGACGTGGTCAGACGCATTAAGGTGCAGCGGTTGCGTTGGCTAGGTCATGTTGTAGCCTTTCCTGGATATGAATTTGCCAGAGAATTTCCCATTCTGAGATTTTATTTTTTGCAATAATTGAAATTCGGACTGGTGAAAATTAAGATCTATATGCTAAATATGGTTTCATGAAGATCTATGGACAATTAAAGCACATGCGCGCTTTCGGTTTGAAAAAATCGGAACCTGTTTAATTTCAAAGTGAATTAGTGCAAAAAATCCAAAAATAAGAATCCCGTAAGTTTTTAGTTCTTTGTAATAAAATATGGCGTTTAATTGTCGTGAACAATATTACCTTGTTAACAATAGTAGGGTGTGTTATGTGCAGTAAACGAGTGTTTAAACAAGAGAGTAGTATTAGGATGAGAAAGGCAGCCTTTGATTATATTGACTCATTACAATCTGACGAATCCTAACAAACAGAGTGATTTGCACTCTTCACGTTTTATTCCGTTCAATGACCTTGGTCTCCCCGATTTTGATTTTTGTGTTGCAGAACCAGTCTCTCCAAATCTGTTGACCCATCTTCCAATGAGAGGGTTGCTCGGCGCATCATTTAAGTGGCATTACTGGCGCCCCTTAGTCAGGTAAACAAAAAAAACTTATTTTTCAGATACCCTGTATTTACACGAAATTAAACATAAATTAAACATAAACTTTACAACCCTGTTTAATTTACTACCATTTTACACTACAAAGCATGAGCGTCTTTTTCGTATGTATTGTAAACTAATGGATCAGCTAATTTTTGTTTTCGGTTTTGTCGGTTTAAATGCTTCAATACGTAAAAACTTTAGGTTTTTATCCCATATTCTTCCAAATTCTTTTAATAGTTATCACAAAATTAAAAATCAAAGCAAATATTTTTGAATGCAAATGTTTTTGATGATCAGCTGTTTACTTACTTACTTACTTAATTTCCCTTTGCACCCCATGAATGAGGTATGGGATAGCTTCTCGCGTTGTTGTGAATGTTTAGTTCTGGTAAATTTATCACACATGTTTACTACAGCTTTTTGTGTGATTTTTTAACCACGGCGTAGTAAATTGTAGTCTAGTACATTTTGTTGTTGCAGTGTTGTAAATGTTAGTACATTAACTACATTAACAAGATTAACAAGGTCTACAAGGGTACTTTACTACCAAGGGTGAATACCGCTATAATATTAATGGCACTGATATAGAACATCGTAATATTTTCACGAACATCCATCGCATTATGGCGAATTAAAATAAAAAAAATAGCTCCTAATAGTAAAGTTACAAGGGACCTTGTTAATGTAGTTAATGTACTAACATTTACAACACTGCTACAACAAAATATATTAAAAAAACTTAATTTCCCTTTGCACCCCATGAATGAGGTATGGGATAGCTTCTCGCGTTGTTGTGAATTAACACGCTTTCTATTTTTAGATTCACAACTAACGGCACCTACTTGTTTATCGACGAATGCGAACGTCACTGTTTGAGAAGCTCTTACTAGACACGACGATTGAATCGACGCTTAATTCTGCGAAGTTGCTGTCAACAACATTCGAGGGGAGCCGACAATGAAAGAAAATTTTATTTATTTTTTTTTCTTTTCTTTTTCTGGAGCCAGGTAGTCGCGTGTTCTAGCCACTATGCCACGGCCGGTCCCAACAACAAAACAAAATATATTAGACTTCAATTTACTACGCCGTAATTAATAATCTCACAAAAAGATGTAGTAATCATGTGTGATAAATTTACCAGAATAATATATCAAGATATTTGCCGGCAAAATTATTTGGTTTGATTTTTAACTTAGTAACTTAAAGTAGTCCTTCACTGGGCAATATTTAAATAATAAAATTTTAGAATGTGAAAAAAATTATTTCTGATAACTTTACCGAGTTCTGTAAGGTTCTCAGTAACCTGGTATTTCCAACGGAGTTTTGGTCGCCCTCTTTCGCGCCGTCCATTGAGTTCATTTTCGAAGACTTTTCGAGCTGGAGCATTTTCGTCCATGCGTATAACATGACCTAGCCAACGCAACCGTTGCACCTTAATGCGTTTGACCACGTCAATGTCAGTGAACAGCTCGTACAGCTCATGATTCATACGACGCCGATACTCTCCGTTAACGATGATGGGCCCATATATTTTACGGAGTATTTTTCTCTCGAATACCGCCAGAACCTTTTCATCCGCTTGTGTCATAACCCAGGATTGTGAGCCATACATTAAGACAGGTAGAACCATTATCTGGTATAGCTGGAGTTTTGTTCGTCGAGAGAGGGCTCTGTCACTGAATCGCTTGCTTAGTCCGTAGTAGCATTTATTTGCAAGCAGGATTCTTCTCCGGATTTCTAGCCCACATTATTTGCTTTGTTGATGGCGGAGCATAGGTAGACAAAATTATCTACCTCCTCGAAATTATAGTTGTCAACGTTCACGCAGTTTCCCAAACGAGTAGATTCTTTGTTCGTTGAAACTAATAACTTCGTTTTGTCCTCGTTCAGCGTTAGGCCCATTTTCGCTGATTCCTTCTGTATACCTGAGAATTGTACGATTATGTCTACGTCATCAGCGTACGCGAGTAGCATGTGGCTTTTGTTGAATATAGTGCCTCTCGTGTTTACTGCAGCTTTTCTCATTATCATCTCCATCACAATGTTGAAGAGATCGCACGATAGGCCGTCGCCTTGTTATAGGCCTCGTCTGGTATAGAATGGCTCCGTAAGGTCCTTGCCAATCTTCACTGAAGACTTCGCTTCGCTGGAATACCAAACTCAGCCATGGCTTCAAGTAATTTCTGCCGTATCGGGCTGTCGAAGGCAGCTTTATAGTCGACACAAAGATGGTTCGTGTCGATCTGTTTCTCTTGGGTCTTTTCCAGGATTTGCCGAAGTGTGAAAATCTGGTCAGTTGTTGATTTTTCAGGTCTAAAGCCACACTGATAAGGCCCGATCAGGTTGGATAACACTGGCTTTAGTCTTTCACATAGCACACTCGACAGGACCTTATATGCGATGGGTAAAAGGCTGATCCCGCGGTAGTTGGAGCACACACTTGGATCACCTTTTTTCAGCACAGGTCATAATACGCTTACATTCCAATCGTCGGGCATGCAGTCTTTAAGCCAAACCGTGCGCAGGAGCTGGTGCATGCTCGTTATCAGCTCCTCGCCACCGGACTTGAAGAGCTCTGCGGGCAGACCGTCGGCACCGGCTGCTTTGTTGTTTCTCAGCCGCGATATTGCTCTACTTACCTCGGCTTGACTTGGTGGTGGGCAATCTAAGCCGTCGTCGACAATTGGCGTGATAACTTCACGTGCGCTGCCTTCTGGAACCAGCAGTTGCTGGAAGTGTTCTCTCCATATGTGCAGCACACTCTGCGTATCCGTGACCAGATTTCCATTACTGTCCTCACAGGTGGGGAGGCCATTACCGTATCCATTTGCTCTTACTTTCTGGTAAAATTTTCGAGGTTCACCTCTATCCCTATATCGCTCTATATCCTCGTTCTCCCGTTCCTTCATCTGACTTTTTTTCGCCTAAATAGCTGTCTCGCCCGTTTTGCTATCTCCTTATGCCGTTCCCTAACAGCACGGGTTACAATTGGCTGTAGCGTTGCCCTATAAGCAGCATCCTGTTCCTCAGACGCTATGCGACATTCTTCATCGTACCAGGATTCGTCTGATCGCCGCTTTTCATATCCTAGCACGGTTGTTGCGGCGGTTGCCATGGAATGCGCAATATGCTGCCACTGTGTATCGGGAACGTCAGAAGTAGAGGCGTTGTGTCGTAAAAGTTGGGAGAGCTGGTTGGAGTAGGCAGTAGCTATCTCTGGGGTTTGCAGCTTCGCGATGTCCAGCTTTCTTTGTGTTTGATTACGTGTGTTTTTCGCTCTGCTCAATCTTGTGCGCACCTTGGCTGCAACCAGATAATGATCCGAGCCAATATTAGCACCACGGATCACACGCACGTCCATGACACTAGATGCATGCCTGCCATCAATTACCACATGATCAATTTGATTTTTGGTGTTTTGATGGGGGGATAGCCAAGTTGGCTTGTGGATATCTTTGTGCTGGAATCTGGTTCCACTCACTACCATGTTCCTTCCCGCTGCGAAGCTAACCAGCCTAAACCCGTTGTCTGACGAGTCGGTATGCTGGCGAATTTACCGATCGATGGACCAAGAGCATCCTCCCTTCCTATTTTAGCATTAAAATCTCTCAGCACAATTTTAATGTCATGTGCAGGGCAGCGGTCATATATATCCTCCAGGCGCTCATAGAATGCATCTTTGATGTCATCGTCTTTGTCTTCCGTCAGGGCGTGTACACAAATTAGCGTAATGTAAAAATACTTCGCCCGGATGCGAATGGTGGCTATTCGGTCACTTGCAGGGTTAAACCGCGAGACCAGTTGTCGAAGTCTCTTGCCGACTATGAAACCACATCCAAATTCGTGTCTTTCTGCATGGCAGCTGTAAAAGATGTCACAGTTCGTTCGTCGTGTGCATCCCTGTCCCGTCCACCTCATTTCCTGTATGGCGGTGATGTCAGCCTTGTATTTGTCGAGGACATCCGCCAGTTGGATAGATACACCATCTCTGTAAAGAGTTCGGACATTCCAGGTGCATATCCTTAAATCATGGTACTTATATAGTTTGCGGGGGTCGTCAACATTTGGAGGGGTTCTTGTTTTATTTATTCTCCGTGTTTTCATAATAAATTTTGTTTAAGGAGAGTGGCTTATTAGGCCACCGCTCCCGATCCTAGTTTCTTGGGGCTGCCAAAGCTACTAGGAGAGCCTGGGTTGAGCTTCAGTAACTTCTGTAACAGGTAACAGTAACTTCTGTTACCTACTTCCTAAGACGCATCGGTGGTAACTGGCCGATTAGGTTACTCAACGTTTCTCTAGCTAACTTCTAAGCGGTTGCTTTAAAGTCATTGCCCGGGGAATACTTGGTCTAAGACCGGAAGTAGTTAGCTGCTTGGACAGTACCACAAAGGAATCGCTTCTGATCACTCGCAAGTGAGTGACAATCAGTAACTTTCAACCCATGGGCAAAGTCCCATTCCATTAAAATCTGATATTGCATTTACAAAATTCCTTAAATTATTATAACTTGTATAATACGAGGGTTGACTGGAAAATTATTATAGGGTTATATACAGGGTGGCGCACGATAAGGACCGTTATTTAAAAAAGTTGAAGAAGTTTTTTACCCATAAATGCCAGACCGATTATAGCGGAGCTCCATTGAAAATTCCAAACAATTAAATGCCAAAGAAACTACACTTTCCAAGAACACCTGGCTTAACAGCACCAGAATTTTTATGGGGTTAGGTCAAGCAATAGGTGTACTAAACGAAACCAATGAATTTTATTTAATTTAAAACAGTTATTAAGGCGATATCGGCTTCAAACCTATAGGCATCAATAAAGGTTTTTTCCAATCCGGTGTCGCTTAGGCGTGGATGAGCATGTAGATCATTAACGGTCTATCATATTCCAAACCATTTAGTTATATAAGAAAAATTTTATTTTCTATACAATAAAAAAAAATAATGAAATACTTTTATTAAAAAATACATATTTGAAATTGTTTTTTTGCACAATTGCTGCGCCACCCTGTACTTTTAGAATGATACTAAAATAACCTTTAACCTTTATAAATAAATCTGGTAACGTGCATCAAAATAAAAAAGGTAATTTTTGTCATCTGCATACAAATTTAAGAGTAACCTACTGCATATGCCCAATAGGGAATCGTTAAACTAGTTCAAAAACGTACTAGTTTAAAAGTATAAAACTGTCAATTAATCCCAAAATTAATCAGTTCTAAACTATCGAATTTTTTTAGCTAATAACGTTTAAATATTAGCTTACAAATAAGAAAAAGAGAATTTTTAAATAATTTCAGAAGTTATATTTAGAAAAGACATGATTCTAAATAAATTTTAGGTGTATAGAAGGTGAACTAGATCACTGTCCTATAGAGAACTAGTATTTTACTACTCCCAAACTAGTATTTTTCCCTACTGAGTATGTACAGCATGCCCATAATGCCTTGTCGACCATTGCAGCAATATCGTTCAAAATTCAGCTTTCTGTCCATTAAGATACCAAGGTCAACAAACGAATCTACCAAATACAATTCTGTATTCCCTAAACTGAATCTGCACAGAACTGGTGCAGCTCTGGAAAATCTCATATGCTTGTGCACTTACTCAATTATATACACACCAAGTAACGAAGTTTCTCCCAGTAGGGAATCGTCAAACTAGTTCAAAAGTATGGAATTGTGAGCTACTCCCAAAATGAACTAGTCCTAATCTATCCAATTTTGAATTAGCCAAACGTTATAAGCTGATAAATAAGAAAAAGAGAATTTTGAAATAATTTCAGAAGTTATATTTCAAAAATTACAAATGATTCTAAATGACTTTTAGATGAAGAAATATACTCAATTGTTGTATGTATTTAATTACAATATCCCACATGACATTTATTCTGCTTGCTTGCGGAGGTCCGCGCTGGCGGGTTAAAATTGGATGTTTCATTCTCATTCTGTTGTTTTTTTTTTGTTTTTTGTGTATACTCGAAAAATAAAAATTAAATAAAAATGTAAACAAAAACGAAAAACCTCCGACTAGTTTCCGAAGGTGGATCCAAAAATGGAAGATTGGCGGATCCAAAAACGGACAATTTTGCTGCCACAAACAAGGCGACGATGTGTCTTTTTTGGTATCCCTTTCGGATTCTAAAACGAACATTTCATCCGCCAACAATCCGTTTTTATTCGCTTTGGGCACGTTTCCGGACTTCAATCCCAAGTGGGATCGTATTTTTCACCCACATTAAAATAGATTTTGAACGTCGTTTATGTTTTTTTTTCGTATTTTCGTATTCAAAATACTAGTACAGTACTTGCTCAAATTTTTCTAGAATAATACTATTCTTATTAATCTTTTTTGAAGTAGTTCCAAACTAGTTTCAAATAGACAATCAACTACCGCCCGACTAGAATCTCTGTACTAGTTCTTTTCTAGTACAAAAGGGACAATTCCCCCAATCCTAGGACAACTACGTGTTAAATGAGACAGTTGCTTGTATGGAAGGTGAACTAGTTCACTGCCCTATGGATACTAGTTCCGAACTAGTATTTTTCCCTACTGGGTGAGGTTAGAACAATTTATCTTTATGATTTTTGTTTTATATTATTTTTTTTTAGTTGTATATTTTTATTATATTCTTGTATCAGTTGAAATCAACCTCAACTTCTCGTTTTTTGATCCTCTTGGACACAAAACAAGTATTTATTAGCTTTTAATGTAGGCTCGCGTCTCTGTCCGAGTTTCGTACAAAACGAAACAATCTTTAACAATAATAATTAAAAATATAAATTTGTTAGTATACATTTATAACCACAAAGGCCATACAAATTTCTGTTATGTTTTGATCAATGCTATCTATCATAGAAAAGCTATACACCAATACCTCACTTTGCGTCGTGGTTACGTTCCGAAAAAAAAACGACGCAAAGTGAATTATGATTTTCTATAGCAAACCATGTAAAGATCGAAGATAGGTTCCAGGGTTCGGAAAATACTACTTTTTAAAAAGCAAATTGAACAAAACAAAATTTTAAAAACAGAAATAATATAAAATTTTGTGTTAGTGTATCTTTTGAAATTTTCAATTTATTGCCACGCACTAGGATGACGCGTTTCGAACTCCATGACGAGTTCAAATATATTATTTTTTTTGTAACCAGAAACAACCCGTACAAATTTATAAAAATATATTAGCACAACACACTAATTGAAACTGAACTCTAAAAAGTGAAAAAAACTGTATTAAATTAATTAAAAAAACTGTATTAAAATTGCGCGAAATAAAGTCTCGAAACCATAACAACATAACTTCGAAAATCTAACGACGCACAGTGAAAAGTAGCACTAATTCAGCAGCGACGCAATTACGAAAAAACGCAAAACGAAACGACGCAAAGCGAGGTATTGGTGAATACATATTTAATTTACTTTAATTTTTGAAAGTGCAAACCAATAAAGAGTGCCAAAAACTGTGAACTGCAAAATTAAAAAATTATTTGAGTATATCTAAATTAAAACTCTGTAGGCTCGTTGGCATTGCTTACAGATATGCATTTACTGAAATACCATATTAGCAAAAATACAATGTATTGGAAACCAAAAATACTGCTTTCCTTTATTGACTATGTTGTAGCCGATCTTGAGGTCAACAACGAACCGATATATCTTGATTCATAGACCTGCAACTTTTTTCACGTTATAACTTTTCTCGGTAAACAGAAACACCGACTATCACTCACCCCTACCATTTGTCGCACTATGCAACCGATGTAATACAAAAAAGACCTTTACATAAAATTTTACTAAGGAATGTATGTAAGGAATGTATGTACAAGCCAAAAAATTAATAGAAAATATTATCAGATAAATGTAAAACAAATAATTTTCAGTGGAATGCTCAAATGTTTTTTTGTGTATTATTGTAATATGTTGCTGTTTTGATTGGTCTTTAATGGTTTTCGATGTTGATTAACGGAAGTTAGCAAATTAAAGCATATGATCTGACTTGTATAAAGATTATTAATATATATTTGTTCCATCGAAATGTACAAAATCATAAATATTGGCCTATCAATAATAAAGTAATAAATAGAAATAGCTAACAAACTCTCCAAAAATGCTAATAATAATTCCATCTTTTGATATTTCCAAAATACCTCTAAAATTTTGAATTACGGATAAAAAAAAACGGTTCCTGCACCTTTACGCGCTCGTAAGCCATTAACGTGGTTGAATATGAATCGATGTTAAGGAACTCAGCCGATTTGGAAAGAAGAGACTGCGACCTTTCCAACGACACATATAGTTATATAGGAAGCTACCCACATCTGACTGGGTAGTTTGAAGAAGTTAGTTATTATTCTATTGTAATAACTAACGCTTTCATGTGTGCTTTTTTTTGTCAAAGTATATTAACAAATGCTTAAGTTATTAATGTTTTTCGACGGACGGAGCTTAGATATCATATTCTGTTTTTCTTTGGTGTAGCGGTTATTTATTTCATCTCTTTGATTTTAGTATGCGTATGGAAGGGCGAGTTCGGCAGGTATTTAAATTCAGACCTTTATTATTGGTAGGCCAATTTTTATGATATTGGACATTTTAGAGAGGTAATAATTAAGGGCCGCCCTAGTGGTAATATTTTTATAATTTTCCAACAAGTTTTATAAGTTTCCAACAATTTGTGTATATGTTGGAATGGTATTGCTTTCATTGCAGACATGGAGCATAATAAAATGGTAAATATTTAAAGCTCTCATATGCCGTCGAAAGCCTAACGGTTCTCCTTCTTCTAGGGAACTTGTCAAACACATTGTTTTAATGAATCTTACCATAATTGGATGCTGATGATGGAGCGGTCGATCTACGAGACTTGTAGTTGTTCCAAGACGATGGCTGTGCCTCTTTAGCATTAAATGGAGGATACTGGAACTGCATTGAAGAATTTTGGTTGGCAGCTGTTAATGATACAAAAAATTTTTAATTACAAATAATGCCCACAGTTCTGTTTCTATTTTCGGCAAAACTATTTCCCCAAAAAAGAAAGCTATTGTCTTACCGGAAGAGTTGTCATCGTTTAACGGAGAAGATTGGTTCTCATATGAGGCTTCTTCATCCACCTGCTGGGTCCATGGTACACTTCGATCCTCAACATTTTTTGCTAAATGCAAAAAAATACATTAAAATATACACTGAACCAGCACTAGGGCGGTAAACAAAGGGACATATAATTTGATTTCGGGTCACAAATACTAGCTAAGCTAAACGCCATATCAGCTCAGTTCGACCAATTACGTAGACAAATGTTGAAAATGTTTCGTCTGTTCCAATAAGATTGAGATATTACCTGCATTTCCGGGCACTTTCATCTGCGAAAATTAACACAAAAAAAAAGTCCTTAATCGGTATTCATTGATTGAAATTATTTTTCTTGTCTCATCGGTACCACACAATACTAAATACACAACAAACCAGAGCAATTACCTGATCTGACACGCCTGATGACATTTGCTGCAGAATTCAGCGAACTTTACTGCAAATTGGAAAATTTTATTTATCACTTTGTTGCTACCGGCGAGATAGTTACCTCCTAAAATTTATATTGAAACACAATTTGTTGTTAACACAAATAAAATAACTCGTTTAATTTTATCAATAATTGCTAGACTGTGTTGTATTTTCAATTCTTTCTCTTTATATTATATTTCTCCTCCTCTTTTAGAATAAAGAACAACCATTTTGCTTTTTGTTGCACTCTACCAGCGTTGCCAGATCGGTGCATCGAATGGGGATTTTACAAATCTGTATTGAAACTACATCAACATTATTTGGTTAACAAAGTAATTTACATTTAAAGGATTGATATTTATCTTAAACTGAACGAAATGGGCAATAAAAGGGTGAATTATACACATCTACGATTAATAATTTTGTTGATGTGGCAACTGCTTACTCGACACATGCAAAAACATTAGCTTTGTTCAGTAATAATGTCAACGGCCGCATCGCGCAGTTGATAACTTCCGTATGTCTATTATTTCTTAGATACTAGAGTTGTAATATATGTTGACATTGGATAATCGATGACTAAGAGCCTTTGTTAATTTTATTATTTTCGACTAGTAACATGGGGTCTACACCAAGATGTATCAATTACAAGGTGGTGTTGACATGTCAGCTGTTGGAAAACTTTTTTTATTTGTATTTATGACGAGGACTTTCAAATGGTTGCTTTGTTTACATTCGTTTGCATGTTTTGTAAGAAATTCTTAATGAAAGATTGTAAAAATTACTGTTTTTAATAAATGTGTGAAAAAAATAATACTCTATCTAATATTTTCAACCAATACTGCTTCAGAAAATTAATTTATTCTTGTTGTTTTTTTTTTACCTATTTACACTTCGCGGGCAACAAACCACAAACAAATCAGCTAAATTTGACAGCCATAGTCATAAAATACAAAAACAATCTCCCTATTGTTCTTGTTGCTGTGAACTTGTTGTAGCTGATGCCACCACCTTGTAATTGATACATCTTGGATCTACACCTGAGATAAAATATAAGATTTTTATACCAGCGAACGTCAAATTAAATCGCAGAGAGTTTATCTCACGTGTGGACTCTCAAATATATAATACAGTCGAGTTCGGTTATAGCGAACTCCCAGGGACTAGGCATTTAAGTTTGTTATATGCAAAGTTCATTATATACGAGGTATAAAAAGAATAGACTCAATATTATTTTTGATTAGTTTTATTACTTTTTAAAATTATTTTATTACATAAAAAAAATGATATAAATAATTTCAAATTAAATCAAATAAATCTACAGGAATAAAAACAACAGAATAACATTTCAGTATTTGTTTGAAAGAAATTACGTTACCGTTGCTGAAATAATTAAAAACATTGTAGGAGTTCGTTGTAACCGTCAATAAATGTATGAAATCTGGAAAATGCGACAACAAATGTTGTTTGGTTTACGTAAAGTTCGCTATAAACGGTGTTCGCTATAACAGTAAGGATTTATATGAAGAAATAAAGCAAAACCGTTGGGACCAGAAAAAGTGTTCGTTATAACAGAAAGTTCGTTATAAACGGTGTTAGGAGACAGTTGTTATGAGAAATCTCATAATTTGAAATTCAGAAAGGTACAATTGAAAATAACAATTGTACTTGAAATTCAAAAAAAAAATCCAATTGAAAAATGTGAAATACTAATTGAATTTAGGAAAAGAACAATTAAAATTAAGAATTTTAAAATGAAAACCTGAATTTCGAGTTCGAAATCAGGAATTCTAATTGAACTTCAGAAAACAACAATTGAAAAACTGTATTTTACTTGAAATTCAGATGAACAATTGAAAGTAAAAAATTATGCTTGAAATTGTGAAAATACTAATTAAAAATCAAAAGTTCTACTTGAAATGCAGAAAAGAACAATTGAAAATCAGTGATTCTACTTAAAAGTCATAAAAAAATCATATTATTTACTTTTTTCGTAAGTGAGGTTGTGGGATGTTAAAGTTTCAGTTTGATGTATGTGTGTATCGTTCTTTACATATGAAACGTTGTTATTATGGTAACCTGTTACATAATTGTGGTGATGCTTTTCGAAGAAAGACAAAATAATAGAAAAAACAAAACACTGACCTCGAGCCTAATTAGTCAAAACTTGGGATATCGTAATATATTCCAAGGTCGAATAAAACGTTAAATGCAATTTAAAAAGTAATAATAATAAAGGCACGCCTAAACAAACCAAAATGGTTTACAACAAACAACTAAAACAGACGCACAAGAATATTGGAAAAGATATGTTTAACCTTCGCCTTACCAAAGGTTTTTATGTACGTCGTTTACCGATACCCACCAGGGTGACCACACTGCTTTTATATGCATATACATACGGGCGATCAAGCCTGGATTGACAAAGAATGCAGTATATGGTGATAACGACATTAACTATATGCCTAGTGAAGAAGCTGAACATTCTAAAGTGGAGCAGTGAGTCAAAATTTCCCCTAGATCGAAACAATATTATTAAAGTCATTAAACAAATAAAACCGAAATGGTCACCCGGGTGGGTATTGGTAAATCGAAGGTTAAGCATAGGAACAAACAAACAAACAGTACATCGACAACAATTTTTCTTATAAGATGAGGCGGGGATTACCAAAAATTTTATAAAAAAATGCTACCAATTTGCCCAAGAGATAAATTTCCTGAAAAGCTTAAAAACATATTAAATACACAACTTTCACAGCAAAAACTTGTTAATAAATCAAAGACATAAAATAAGAAAGCAAAACACCGAAATCATTGCAACAATTGAAAACAAAATAAGTGAACAAAAACTGCCGAGATAGAAATCCCATAAACTATTTGTGATACCTGAAGGGGACAAATTAAGAATAAAAAGGAAACACAAGTTGAATTCGTGTATACTGCCACAAAGTTGATTACCGATTTTGATGGAATGCCAGAAAATCTTAGATCTTTTTTGGATGCGCTTTCTCTAATAGACTCACTTAATGGCACCCACGAAGCGGTGGCCGAAACAATAATAAAAACTAAATTAAATGGCAACGCCAGAAATCTACTGGGTGATGAATCCACAATACAAGAAGTAACGAGAAAACTCTCCATTTCAGTCAAGGGAGTATCTGTTGAGGTCTTGTCGGCCAAAATACTGAATATAAGACAGAACAGTAATTCTGCCAATTACTATTGTAGTAAAGTAGAGGCATTAACTAAATCATTGGAGAATGCATACATCTCTGATGGATCACTGATTAGGCAACGAAATACAGTACCCGTAAAGGCAATGACTAAAAACTGCAAATATGATAGAGTCAAACTCGTCATGGAGGCAGGAAACGTTGCAATAGGAAAGTTTGTCAGTAGCTTCACCGAAGTTACAGGGCAAAAAAATGCTGTCCTATACTTCAAAAATAAAAGCAATAACTACTACCGTGGAAATAATAGATGACCACCTGGTAGAGGTGGAAGAAGAGGAAACAATAATAGTTTCATAACCACAATAACAGAAACAACAATTCTAATGATCATGGAAATAGACGCGGACAATATAACAGACTTAACGGCAATGGTCAAAACACCAACGTTATGGAGAATAAGACGGACCATCCGGAAAACCAACAAGTTCCCCTAAGGATAGAACATTAAAAGCGAAAAAGTATCATCTAAATCTTAACCTTAGCAACTTAATACAAATCAAAATAAATCAGAGTAACACCTCAATACTATTACTAGTTGACACAGGAGCAGACTTTTTACTCATAAAATCAAATACCTTTACTCTTAAACATGTAATTACTTCACATTATACCACACTTAGTGGCATAGGACAAGGTAAATTAAAATCCATTGTAACAACATTTTTCGACTAAAAAAACTTTTTAATACAGCACACATTTCATGTAGATGATTTCAAAATACCATGTGATGGAATTATAGGTATGGATTTCATGAAAAAATTTAACTGAATAATTGATTTTAACGAGGGACATGATTACCTCGTCCTAAGACCGCAAAATCTACAACAACAAATATAAATTCCATTAACTAACACAAGCTATGATGGTATAGTTTTACCAGCAAGTTTTACCGCCAAGTTCAACTTTCGACTACTAACCAATAGTTTTTGGTTCCTAACCAAGAACCCCAACCAGGTATTTTCAGTGCAGTGCTCTAATAGATGCTCATTTGTTAGAATACTTAACACGAATAACACACTTGTCACACTACAGCAAAATAAGATTTTATAAGAAGATATCATTGATTATGGCATAATTACAGAAAATTTTTATAAGGAAGAAATAACCGCAAAAATTTTACAAAAATTAAAGAAAAATTTTCCACAAAGATTTGAGAAAACTATGACAAACTTATGTTCCGAATATAGTGATATCTTCGGGTTAGAATCAGAAACAATATCAACTAACAACTTCTATAAACAAAAGCTAAGAATAAACGATAAAGAACCCGTGTATATAAAAAACTAAAGAATACCACACTCCCACAAGGAGGAAATTAACAGACAAGTCAATAAATTAATAGATGACAATATTGTGGGACCATCACATTCCGAGTACAATAGTCCAATTGTGTTAGTACCGAAAAAATCTTTTCTAAATTCTAAGGAAAATAGATGAAGATTGGTCATTAGACTGTAAATATGGAAGATATAACGAAAAAACTAAAAAGGCGACCCCTACGTTCGGCAAAAAAATGACAACATTTTAATTGAAATGTCCTTGGAACAATTCTGATACGGTCTAATGTTCAACCTTCATATCTTTTCCTTAGAATTTGGAAAAGATTTTTTCGGTACTAACACAATTGGACTATTGTACTCGGAATGTGATGGTCCCACAATATTGTCATCTATTTATTTATTGACTTGTCTGTTAATTTCCTCCTTGTGGGAGTGTGGAAAAAACTAAAAAAACGTTCGTTGAACTAGAGAAACAATCGAGAAATGTAACTTAATTTTCAACAGAAAAGGGTTGTTATAAATTTACTTGACTTCCGTATGGTTTATAAAACGCACCTAATTCGTTTCAGAAAATTATGACAATTGCTTTCAGTGGTCTCAGACCAGAATAAGCTTTTCTCTATATGGATGATTTTGTCGTCATAGGCTGTTCTGAAAAACATATGCTTTCAAATTTAACAGATGTTTTTAAACTATGTCGCAAAATTAATCTAAAACTTCATCCCGAGGAATGCACATTCGTTATGCCCGAGGTAATATACCTTGGACATAAATGCACAGATAAAGGAATACTTTCAGACGATAATAAATACTCAATAATTGAAAAGTAGAAGTGGATACTATCGGCCCATTTACAAGGTCAATTGACGGTATTGAATATGCAATCACACTAGTATGAGATTTGACAAAGTACCTAGTGACAATACTGATATCCGACAAACACGCTAAAACAGTTGCGAAGGCAATATTTGAGCATTTTATTCTATTCCAACAGTTAACGTAATATGATAAATGTCCAATATTTAAACACGTGCAACTGTATACGATCTCTCCGTACGTTGCAGTGGTGTTCCACACCTGTGGGAATTCACTGTGTATAAGCAATGTACGCCGCCTTTGAATGCACTCTGTGCAAGAAGCGACTACCGTCGCTGCCGCTATGAATATTGTACGTACTTGTTGGAGTGCAGAAACTACTACACATACATAGAAATAGAATGGAAATAAGATTGTATGTATTAGTATGTAGATAGAAATTAGGTAACCAAATTTTGTATAAATATTGTCAAAAAATTATAATAAAATACAGATTGATATCCCCACCAGAGAATGACAAAATGTATAATAAGAGTACTGTTGAAGTATTAATGTCCAAACATGTACATGTGTAAAGAGTAAACGATCAAACCATGCCCATACCCGCACACACTCGTGCATTGGTATACCCAAGTACACGAGAACCCAGCACATGATCCCGCTTGTTCGGCAAAACTACAATAGACACCATTTCTGTAATGATTTCGTCGATTCTACCACCCAGTACTTACTAATTTATACTTTTTATAGTATACATCATTAACGATTTCGTTTAACTGCCTAAATACTTATTTCATTAATCCAAAGTAAGCGAGCGTTGCGTCAATTGACTCCCATGCGCATTACTAGGGGATAGTAAAATAAACAGACATATTCATTTTCATATTTTTTTTTACTCTTCTCTTCTCTTTTTTAAGTGCCGTTATTCTCTGATGTGTAGCAAATAAAAAAAAATAATTTAATGATCGGTATGTTAAACAGTGGTTGAAAAATTCCATTCAGTGTTTGATCTGGAAATGTAAAGTCAACAACTGTATTAGAAGTTTTTCGTGTTTGAATGCAAAGTTCTCCCGGTTTTTTTTTAGTATGGGATATGAAAGTAGCGTCCCTCAAAATGCATGAATAACTTAACAACTTGTTTACCGATTTTTACAAATAGTCGTAAAACCAAACTCTTTCTTAATAACAAAACCAACATTAGGATATTCTAATAAAATTGTGGCTAAAAACATCTTCAAACCTAAAAAATAGTGAAAAAATTCGAAAAGTATGAATTATTGAAGCTTTACAAGATAGTTATAGGAAGATATCTATATATAAATATATTTCGTTGGAAATTTCTAAGATTCTTCTTCCTAAAACCGTCAACAAATCAAACAAAAAACCTAAAAACCCGGTTTTTTTAACCGTAAGTCAAGATTTTGGAGGTGTTAGGGAAATTTTGTATACATATTCATATTGTACTCGACCAGACCTACACCATACACTATGTCACTTCCCAAGTTTCTTAAAATTTTTTCATTCTGTAGTAGTATATTATTAACGAACTAGTTCACTCCACTTCATTATCTATTTCATCATATAATTGGTATCGACGAAAGTTATTACGAATTACCATTAGTGTTTTCGTCAATGGATGGTAAGCGAGAGGGTGGCGATTGTATACCTCCTATGGCATCCCCATGTTAAATTCGTCAATAAAACGTATGGCGGGTATATTGACGAGGAAGTACTGTGTCATTCCTGGTCATCGATGGTATCATTACATACGTAATGCTTACCAGAACAAGCGGGATGTTACAAGTGTTGGTTGTGTTGGGTGCTAGTTATACATGTCAAATTTCTATTTTTGTTCCGTAGAGTATGGGAATGTAGATGAGTACACATGAGTACTCATGTCACCCGTAGTGCATAGAAGAGTTGACGAATGTAAGAACGATCAAACACGATGATCTATGATGATCGTTATCGTAGCTAAAAAACTTCATAATTAAGTTGAGTCTGCTTCGGCTTCTGAACTCGTGTGCGTCGAGTGTATTTTGTGTATACTTGTGTATGAGAGACAAAAGTAAGGGTAGGTAGAGGTAACCTTCGTTATAAATGGTGTACAAACATGTCTTTTTCAACGCAAGTAAGAGTTTGTAAGTGTTCTCTGTGTTTAAGGTATAGTTCCACACAAGTATACAAATTATGAGTATGTACTTAAGTATACATTAATGCCGAGTACTTATTGTCATTCTCTGATCCCCACTTGATTGCGAAGGACAAAACTCCTTTTTATTTTACAGCGGAATATCTTTTACCGTTATTAAGATATTATCTATCAAAGTGTAAAATTTACAATATTTAGAACGAATTTTTCAAAATTTTTCTACACAGTAAAATTTAAAAATTTTAAATCACAAAAAATTTCGACATTTCTAATATACAAGCTGACCGGGCAGACTTCGTCCTGCCTAAAGAAGTATTGACTTAAATGTAACTTTTTTGGGCGAAATAAATCTTTGTTTTGTGTTAGTTTCTTTTGGTATTCTCATAGAAATTTAACAAAAATTTTTGAGTTATATTAAAGGATTAATATATTTTTAATGGCATAAATGTTTTGCAATGGTTTTGATAATAAAACGTGTATGGGTGAACCAAAGGAGTGTATATATGTTAATCAGTGGGTCCTTCTAGACGTGAACATGCAACATAAAGCTGTTCATGGAAAAAAAACATGGATTTTCAAATTCAAGCCGTAAACTTGCATAGACTGTCCTTCAGCATTACTGATTGTCATCGCAAATTCTTACCGAACTGGCAACTGTAATCAGTTGAATCAAACGGCAAATCCGTGGGAATCATTGTAATACATATTAGCTATACATCAGTTTCCTTATATTTTCTGGTTAAATTAATTTAAAAAGGATAATTTAATCCTGTATTTCTTCTTAACTCCTATAATGTGCCCTTAAGGGGTTTCAGCGATTTTTTGTGTGTACACTCATCCCTCATTATGATTTTACATGTTTGCAACATTTTTTATCTTGATATTACATGTGCGGTTCTCAGAAACTTGTAATTTATTGCGCCATTCTGCAACGTCATAAAGGGTTGCGCAATACAGAAGTTTACAGTAGCCAACGCGATTCGTTTTGTGATCAAACATTTTCCAAAATCAACAATATCAAAACCCATGGGTACATCAAGGAAATAAAATCCTCCACACTCTTTCGTAATTTCTAATATTACACTGTTGTTTAAAGTTCGTCGCTCTAATTGTAATAGATGCTGATTTGAGAAATATTTCAATTCATGAGTATTCGATTTATTTTCTGCCGTAGATCTCGGTCACATACACCACTGATCTTAAATAATTCCATAGTTGCACGAATGGGGTAACAGTCCTCCAGCTATTGCTTTTGGAAAACAGAATTGGGCGGGGCCACCCATTTTTGGCTTGATCACGCATATTGGTATTTTTTCCACACCCTATTTCAAATCCCAACCCTTTTCTTTAGAATACATATATTGATCTCAATTGAATACAGTCCAAAATTCATGACAATTCATAACTTTACGTCCAATAGACGGCGTCACACCTAATGATCTAGTACTTCAGATATCGCACTTTTACAAATTAGGTTCTATAGACAGGGCCATTCCTACTAATCTAGTACTTCAGATGCCGCACTTTAACAAATTAGGTTCTGTGGGCGGGGCCACGCCTAACAATCTTATCCCGCTAGTTTTTGACTTGATCATAATGCATCCACTAATGATTTAAAGTCACTAATTGTAATAGTCGGGCGTCGGGAGTGTGATGCAAGGTAAAGCTTCTGATCGGTTTAACTTGGCAAACCCAGAGTGATCCTTGCCAATTGCACTTCAAGTCTACCCACAGAGCTCCGTATTCGTGGCACTACTGCGCAAGGTGAACTTCTACGTGGTGACGCTTGGAAACGTGGCTTTGACACCCGCAAAGCACGGCTGTTTGGGGCGGAACTTAAAACCCAGGCACGTCGGCTCAGAGAGAGCGGTACCCTGGTCAGCGTCTGACCTAGAACGAGCGGCTGTAATAAAATCCTGGCAGGAGGAGAAAACTGCGACGTGGTGCGCTGGGCTTGCAACCCGCCACTGATGTTTAAACTATTGCAATGAAAAGAATTGTAATAGTACGCCAGATATTGAATTATTGTTAATGGGGTGGAATGGGTTGGCCACACCTCAAGAACTTCGGTTGAAAGCTGCAGCATCCACTAAGCGTCAAACAAAATCAATTTAAATTGTATATATACATGAATATACCATTTGTCGGTACAATTTGAAAATTTAAATATTGACAAAATAAACATTGACATACTATGTATGTATTTAAATTTTCACAATTTTAAAATTTTGGATAATTTTTGTATGGGAAAAATCGAAAATCGACTCAATAAATGGACCAAAAGTGTAAAATGCAATGTTTAGGTAGCCTATAACCATCTTCGGAAGATTGCCTTTCTAATGAATCCGGTTTGTTGCCGTTGTCCGTTTAATCGATGCGCTTTTGCTTACAAAATAAGGGAAGATGTCAGTAAGTCCCATTTAAGTTGCAATTACATTATAAGCAAATTACATTTATGCGAGCTTGATTACACGCTAGATTACAAAGTAAGTGACGATGTCAGTAGGTGCCATTTTAATCTGAGTTATAATGAGTGGACGATATTTTATACATTACACACGCATTACATCCTAAGTACTTAGATCCTCGCTTACAATGTCATACTGATGTCACGGATTACTAAATAGGTACTTCATTTCATTTACCGCTGGGTAAGCTTCTGTTATTTATTCCTGTTTTAATTGAATGTGTGCTTTAGGTACAAACCAAAAGCCTTGTTGAGTCGGTACAGGGTACTTGAACCGTGTATCCGTGAAGAAATGAAAAAACCCTTGATGTTTCTTCGTTGAATAACAATTTATTAATGTTCTTAATATAACAAATTGTCTGCTTATAAACTAAATTAACTAGAGGGTCATACATACATACATACTAGCAAACTGTGTAGAAATGTCTAGGTAAGCATTTCCTGTTTGCAGCTAGATTGCTGTCCCGACTATCGCGGCATTGTCACATAATGCTCTACTTGGCCTAGAATTGCCTGGTACCATTTCACGGTGAGATGGTAACATGAGTCTAAGTCTATCGTCGTGGGACTGGCTGAGTCAAATGAATTCATGTGCACATGTGTGCCTGTATGTATGTGTGTATATTCCATATGTTTGAATATTGAGGAAGGTTGGTCATATGAACTAGCTACAATGCAACGTATGACTATGATGAGAACATTCGTGTGAAATAAACTCTTTATTTATGTGTGCTCCTCATAGACATAGTTGCTTACAAAGCATATTTTAACTTATGAGTGGCAAATAAAATATGATAATTAAAATTAACTTAATGATCGTGTTGTCTCTGAACAATTCCTATGTATAGCTTTCCGCATGTCTCTTCTCCCTTTTCGCTGCATTTTATTTCGTAAACAACGTTACTTTATTGTTTTGTGCCTATTTTGGTTTTCGTTTGTGTAAATAGTGTATGTACATTAGATTGAGTCAAAAAAAAATTATGTTTTTCCCCCTAGTTTTGTAGTTTGCCTGAAGGCAATTTGATGACATCAAATTATTTTCGGATCCGTGCACCCTTCGAACCCCCAAAATGGTGTTCCCTATATTGTCCCTTCGAAACGGGGTGCATATCGTTGGTTTTGGTTAATTAAGGGCTACATTTAGCTTATTCCAAATGTTTTACCCCGAAGTCAGTTTTAGTTTTTGTTGGTATGTAGGGTGACCTATTTATTTTTTTAATGTCTATAACTCTTTTTTTATTTTAGGTAGTTAGCCGTATTAATTTTTTGTTTGAGTGCTTCTGTAAAATGAAAATTTATGAGTCGTCTAGATGCTAACGTTTTTGTGTACCAATCTGTTAAAATGCTTCCGTTTTTCCTGTGGATTTGTATATCTAGATGGAGAAGCGTATCATTTACTTATATTTCCATAATAATTTTTTTAATTGATGGTAATATACATTTAATATTTAAAGAATAGTTTCTTCATCGTCTTTTTTTATTTGGATATTGTTGTTTTTCAATTCTAGTATGCATTCTTCTAGCTTTTAGTTGCCTTTATCCATTTTTGTACTTCCTATTATTTAAAAGATCTAATATGTATTTTACAGGGATTGAAAATAATTGTTATTAGTTTTGTTTCGAAAGAAAGGGTTACGATAAAATGAGCTTTATTTGTTTTAGGTAATATTTAACCATTATAGTAAGATATATATTATTTTAGACACCGTTACCATTATAAATGAGAAATATTTTTTTTGGTTTTTGGTTTGTTTTTCAATTCTAGTATGCATTCTTCTAGCTTTTAGTTGCCTTTATCCATTTTTGTACTTCCTATTATTTAAAAGATTTAATATGTATTTTACAGGGATTGAAAATAATTGTTATTATTTTTGTTTCGAAAGAAAAGGTTACGATAAAATGAGCTTTATTTGTTTTAGGTAATATTTAACCATTATAGTAAGATATATATTATTTTAGACACCGTTACCATTATAAATGAGAAATATTTTTTTTTTGGTTATGAATAACCATTATAGCAACCAACAAATTTTTTTGGTTACTAATAACCATTATCGAAAAAAATATTTTTTTTGGTTATCAGTAACTTTTTTTAGGACTTTTTAAGACGATTGAGCTATGTCCGTCTGTCTGCCTAGATGGATTGCTTGTGGCCACGATAACTCAAGTGAACCTTAACTGATCCGTATGAAAATTGAGAAGTTTTATAATGGCCAAAAATAAGGTAATGGGATTGTATATAGGCAGAACCGTCCTTAACGCTGCAATATTTTTGGATCCACGACGATTGCTCCCACCAAATAAAAAGGAAGAAGCGAGAGGTCACCTAAAGAGGTTGGCAACACAAGTAATGAATTGATCCAGGTTTGCGGGCGCCAGTACTAAACTTTGCTTTGTACCTTTAATAATATATTTGTTCTTTTTCAGAACGATACACATCATCCTCAAGCAACGCAGTACCCAGTACAGAATCGAATAATATCAGCACTTCCACTTCACTTCAGCACTTTAGTTCGTCAGACTTTACGAAGCTTGGAAGTTGACTCGTCGTCAGAGGATGAGACGGCAACTGTGCATTCAAAACCACTGCCACTACAAACCTTTGCCGAAATTGGCACCTACCGGGAGGGAAGAGTTGATGTCGATGCTAACCTTATGCATTACTGGGAGGAGAAAAAATATAAGTTCTTCATGCCGCTCCAGCAACGCAAGTTAGCGTCGAGCGAGTGTTCTCTGCTTTGAGACTGGTACTAAGCGATCTTAGTTGTAACCTCTCAGACGATTCATTGATTAATTATGTTCGTAAAACTAAACAAAAATCCTACAACTGGTAATATAATTTGTTTTACAAGAGTTGTGTGAAATGGATTATGTTGACAGCTGGCAGGGCGGATAGCTATTTCGATGGTTGAAATGTATTGCATAATTTATTTAATTTGTTTTTTTTTTGTCCAAATAAATAAGAATGGAATTAAAAAGTAATCTAATTTAAATATTTTATTTATAAAATTAACAAACATTTCTTACAAAACTGTCCGTTTCGTTTATTTTGCCAAAGATATTTAAATCGCTTGCCCTAACCACCTCTACCTAGATTCAATTGTTTCAAAAAATTGAAACTGGTTCCATCGGTTCTTTGAATAAAAGTCGGGTTTAGGTTTTTATAACCTAGTCTATATAATTAAATTTTTGGAGATTCAAATTCGTTAACAAAATACGTCTTACAACAAAAGAATAAATAAAAACTGTTTATATATTAAAAATAAATTGATATGTCAAAAAATTAGAACGATTTTTTTAAAGTATAATTTTTTTAGGATTTATATTTATATTTCGAACAATTAGAAAATGTAAATTTTTTTTGGAAATAAAATTTTTATTTTCTATCGAAAAAATCAAATAAAATTAATTTTAGTCTTCCATAGAATAACCAGTACAGAAATTTCAGTCAGGTAAATTGAAATTACTAGATTTTAAATTAAAATAAAATTACTTATAACCGTGAAAAATTTGACTTATTTGTATGGAGGTACAATTAGGAGCAGCAAAACGTGTCTTACATTTTTTCGTGAATCAATGTTCACGAAATTTGTCTGAATTTAGTGTACATACAAAAATGATATGCATGTAATAGGGGCAATATCTCCCAATAAACATTGATGTAAACCGGCTTATAAATAAATGTTTTCCAAAGATTAAAGTTAATTTTTAAAAATTAATTTGCGAAAATTACGTTTTCCAAACCTTCAGTAAATTAATTACAAACACTTTGTAAAACATATGTAAAAAAAGAAAAATACAATTGCCCAATAAACATTGATGTAAGCTGCTAATAGATATATGTTTTCCAAAGATTTTTGTTAATTTTTTCCAAATGAGTTTGTAACACATTTTTAAAAAATTAAAAATACAATGCTTTTGTATGCTCAACTAAGCAGGCGACCCAGGCTAGTCAGAAAATATTTTTTATTTACAAATTTCGTTTCGTCTTTGCATTTAGTATCGTTTATTGGCGCGTTTCGTGAAAAAGGTAAAATGCCTTATAAATATAAAAAAGTGTACCGAAAAGAAGTGGTGAAATAATATTTAAATTTCAAAAAATGTTGGTCGATTTGTGAAGAAATGCTGGCGTAAAATACTAACGGACGAATTCGTTGAAAAATGGGAACAGCAGAAAAAAAGTAGCTTTGGATACAGCGACCAAAAAAAGTAAGCAATTACAACACACATAGAAGTGTATGGTTTATAATATCAAAATTATCTTTAACCTTTGAATAGATCCTACAATAAAGCGTGGCTTGGATGAAGGCCATTTCGCTTAGGAATCCAAATCATTTTTCCAGATTGTCAAAAATAGACAAAAACAACGCGGATACGAAATAATAAATACGACTCAATAAATTTTAATAATTATATGTATGTATATAATATTAATATATAAAACTTTTAGTTTAACTATATGAATTAATAATGTAAATATTTATAAAATAACAAAATAATATGTTAACTTAAATATTTATTCAATTTTCAATTAATGAATATTAATTAATATAATAAATTTTAATAAATATCAATTGAAATAATTTTTGTATTTACTTTGGAATGTAAACATGTGTTTGGAAAATCTTTATCGCAAATATTGTAACTTGTTAAGTTCCAATTATTGGATAAGCGAAAAGGGTCCCTTATTGTACAATTGTATTCATGTTTGGATAATATTTGGAAATAACCATAATGCAATGCATAATCAATTACTTGGTAAGCTTGTGGTGAATTTATATATTAATTTATATCTAATTTGGAAATAAATTAAAACATAAATTTACCACAAGCTTTCCAACATCTTTATTATGTATTGCATTATCATTTTATTTCCAAATATTTTCCAAACATGAATACAATTGTACAATAAGGGGCCCCTTTCGCTTATCCAACAATTGGAACTTAACAAGTTACAATGTTTCCTATAAAGATTTTCCAAACATCATGTTTACTAAGGTAAGCTTATAGTAAGTTTATTGCAAGTTTATAATGTTTATTGGGCTGTTATTTATATGGGAGGTACTGGAAGGGGTGTGTCAAATAGTTCGGATTTCTGACTCCTATTACAAGTTAAATTTACTGACTGATTGTCCCCCAGGTGCCGGTTTGAAAGTAATGGGAGAAATATAAATTTTCCAAAAATAGGTTATTTCGTATGGGAGGTACCAGAAGGCGTTAACAGATTTAGTCCATATTCATTCCTGAGTCCAATTATAACCGTACAACTTACCCAAAATTTTACTGAATTCAGTGTACTCACAAATGAGATATGTATGTACGACTATGGGGGTGAGTTCGGTCATTTGTATGGGAGAAGGGGTGTGTCAAATAGTTAAGTTTGCTAAGGTTTTGCCTCCTATCACAATATAAATTTATCGTCTAATTTTTATTACCCCCAAGTGTCTGTTTGGAAGTTATATGTGAAATATTAATTTTCCAAAAATAGGTAATTTTGTATAGGAGGTACCAGAAGGGGTGGGGCTATTCAGCCCATTTACAATCCCATAAGTTCGTTTTGAAAAATATTATACTGGTTTTCATAACGACCCGTCAAGGTTTACTTGAGTTATCCTGCCAACCAGCCAGACATAGCTCAATGGTCTTAAGAATTCCTGAAACGAATTTGGCCTTATGATACTCTGTTATAACATAATGATTTGTATGGAAGGTACCAGAAGGGGCATGGCTAGACCTCTTGTTTTTTTCAAAAACTTTATCCTGTCATAGCATTACTAAATACAGAATTTGGGCACGATCGCGTTGGGCGTATTGATATTGTTTACGCGAAATAACCGATATCTGACGTACGCACTTAAGCTACGCACAACAGAACGCATCTCAATTCAGCGCATAATTGTCCGGAAAAGAGCTTTCACTCTAGCGTCCTAGCAGTGCTAAACTCAACTCGTTACATTTTTCAACGATTTTCTAATAACATACCCCCCTTACAGTGCCGTATAAAGTGTTACATTCAGATCAATTGTGAAGCAAGGTAATTTTGTAACTCAATAAATGAAGTTGTATAACGAATTTTAAATTCCCGTGTTTTTCTCACATTCTTCTGAAATGCAAAATATTCGTCAATTCGACCCCCTCTTCCCCCGCATTAAAAGATATTATTACTCGTTTTGTAAAGTGAGCGGTAGTCCATATCCAATCCCGTAAGTAGTTTTGAAAAAATATTAACAGTTTCAAACCATTTGAAAGTTTTTTGCGAACATTTTTAAAGTTATCATGCGTACCAGCCGGACAGACATGAATCAAACGACTTAAAAAGTCATGACTTAAATATGTTTTAAAAAAACCTAGGGTCTAAAGTGACATCTTCTAAGTGTTGTAGTTTTGGATCGTACTAAATGATATATACTCACCTATCCGTAGGGTGAGGGCATAAAAAACAAACATTACATCAAAAATACGATATATTTTTGGGTCGAGATAACCAAAAAAATAAAAAAATAAAATATTAAATATTTCCCTTCGATAATGGTTTCTTATAACCATTATTTCAATTTATAACTATTACTTCCTGGTATTTTATATTACAAACAATTTTCATATTTAATTCAATTCAATTAACGTTACACATGTAATATTTATTGATAGTTATTGCAATCTAAGCGAATTATGAAATTTTCGATACAGATTTCAATTTTTAACCAAAGTATTTCATAATTTTTTTTTGTAAAAAAAAATCAATTTTTCAATTTTATTTTATATAACTATAACTAAATAATTTGTCAATGACTACTCCAAAAATAGTCGAATAGTTGAGTACGTTTAAACTCCATGGACTAGGCATTTAAGTTCGTTATATGCGAAGTTCGTTATTAAAAAACAGGCTCAAAACAATTTTGATTATTTAATGTTAACTTTATTATTATTTACCAGTGTTTTAATTCAATAAAATTACGGGATCAAACACGAAATAAAAAAGTTTCATGAATAGAAACAACAAAATAACATTTCCCCATTTGTTTGGAACATATTTGGGTTTTTTAAATATACTTTTTGTATTGTATAACTGCATTTTTCGTCCATAAAACTTAAGAATTATAAAAAAAAATTATAATTATTCAAAAATTCTTTTTGCAAAACATTGAAAATTAAAAATTTGCACACAGTTTATTATCTTTGATAGACAAGAGCACACTGCTACTGAAATTCTGACAAAAATAATTTTGTTTTGAAGTGAACCCGATGCTTAACAAAGGTTTGCCAAAAATTTTATCAATATTGAAAGAGAAAAATTGTTCGTAATCGATTGAAGTGGAATATTTGTCCCTATTAAGAAAAAACAACAGCGAAGCAGCGACAAACATGATTTTGGGTTTAACATGATTTTTGTATTTTTTACATTTGCTGTATGTTTTGTTGATGTTTATCGTTAGAATCCATTTTGAAGTTTGAATTTTTTTAAAGCGGCTATTACGCAGTCACTTATTTAGTTAGACATGTGAGAAGGCATACTTTTGTTAATCTGCGTCTGACATCAGAAAATCAAATTATTGAAAATCAAAATACATGTGTGACATACTCGACTGAGTAAAGCGGCTGTTAAACAGGCACAGCAATAACTATTAGAAATGTCTTTTGTACTTATTTCAATATAATTGGTAAATTTAGCTATTAGTTGACATTTTAAAAATATTTTTTTTTTATAAATACTTTTCGTAATTACACGATACGCGCACATCAATGTCACAAAGCAAACTGAATTTTATATGAAGTACAGTGTTGCCACAAGAAATTTTTTTTTCCGACCAAATTTGTTTCTATATCCTACCAAATTGGGTCAAAACCGACCAAAATTGTAACGAAAAAAAACAATATTTAATTTATAGAAAACTTTTATTAATTAAACAAAAAATAATATAAATTCAGTCTATTATTTTAATTCTTTAAAGAAAAATATATACAAAACTATATAAACAAAAAAAATCTCTTATATATACAGAGATTTCGGAGATCACATTTTTCAGTAAATCCGAGATCATTTTTAACATATTTTCAGTTCACTACAGTTTATTCGGGGTTTTAAAGTCTTTTTTAGCTGGGTTTTAAAGTCTTTTGTTCGTTATTAATTCTTTACAAAGCATGATACTGTTAATGGTATTAATTTCAAGTTTGTTTCTTAATTTAGATTTTATAAGAGATATAGACGAAAACTTTCGTTCAGCAGCGGCTAAACTATGTGGTAGTGAAAGTAAATTAAAGACAAATTTAACTAAATTTTCAAAACAATGTTCATTCAAACCATTTTTTATAGCAGATACATTTTCTCAAAACATGTCTATACTTAAATCAGGAGAAAGAGATGTCGCACTGAGGCGCAATAAATTCCACTCTGTCACTATTAAATCTGGATCACATTCAACAAGACTAGAAAACTCTAAAATAAGAGGCAATATATCTAAGTTTTCCGAAGAAATTACTCTTGGGGGCGTTATTTTATTTAAAAGTTTAATGTCTTCGCGCTTAAAATCAAATCGATGTTTGTAATATATCTGTAATAAATATTATGAAAATCATTTCAAAACTTAAAATAATTATATTTCAATACTTATTTTTCCATGTTTTTGGCTTTTTTTACTTTCTATACATTTCTTTTATGTTCATGCGTACGAGCTATTGTTTACATTTATTAGTCTTTAAATACCGCGAACAAGCATAACACAGTCCAGAGGCCATAAACTGTTTAAGACGTCTAAGACATCAGAGTAAACGGCAAATGATTTTGTACTTTGGCCTCGTTCCATAGATGGCGTTTCACACATAGTAATGATTTTATGAATATTTATAAATAAAATTTTGTGCAACACATGGTAAATTATAATAAAAATATAAATTTAAAATTTTTATTCAAAAATCTACCATAATCAGTTTGGGCCTACCATCCGACCAAAATTAAAATTTAGTAGAATTCTACCAAAACGGCAACACTGATGAAGTATGACAGAAACGCCATTAGATGAATGTGTTGGTATGCGACAGACGTCAGAAAATAAAAAATTTTGAAAACCAACCAACATGTGTGACACACCCGACATAGATGCTATTAGACAGTGTTATTTGGTGTGACCACACACATGTCTAACTACATGAGTGCCTGTGTAATCAGAGATGCCAACTCTTTAGAGTCCAAAATCAAAAACCCGTACCAAAATCTAAAAACACCAATACAAAATATTGTGAAAAAAAAATAGAAAAAAAACATTTATTCATACCCAGTGTGCCATCCGGATCCGTTTCGGAATCGTTACTGATCCGTTTCTACGTACATTTTATCCAAAACGTATTCCAAAAATAATCCGAAACGGATTCAAAAAAGGATAAATAAACCGTGCGTTATTTCGAGAGGAATTTCATACAATTGGAACGAAACTGATTTCCGTTTTAGATTATTTTTCGAATCCGTTTCGGACTCGTAACGGAATCCGTTACGGACTTTTTACAAGAAATTAAAAGTAATTTTAAACAAATTTTCAGCCAAAATTTACAAGAGAATGTAAATTTGGCTTACCATCCATCTACACGGATGAAGAATTTTTGTTTTGTTTTAACAAAGTTTTTTAAAGTTTTTTTTAGAGAATGTTATTATCTGAATAAGAATAAAATTTTTATTTGGTAAATCTTTTTTGTAAAACAAAATTTTTTGTGATTTAAACAAGAGTAACATTCTTCCACAAAAAAAAAATTAAAACATTTCTTAAACAAAATTTATACTTTTGAAAATACAATTGATTATTTTTACTTCAACTTTTTTAAACCACCTTAAACGGGTTCGTTTCGGATCTGTATAACACCGATTTCACTGATTCCGATTTTAAGATTTTTTGGATTCCGTTTTTAAGTCTTTTTCTGATCCGAAACAGTTCTGTAACTGATCCGCGTCCGTTATTGTGCACATTGGGTACATACCAATTTAAAAAAAGATTGTTGGTATGAAAATCTGGCCATATTGGCAATCATCCTGACACCCTTATATGCAACTCTGATTTTTGACATTCTTTTATATATCCCGCTCACTTCCGTTTTAATAACTTTCCTGTAAACAGCTCCTTTAAATAAAACTCTCTTTATTCAATAATTTCACCGCTTTTAATTCACGCCATCTCAACAGGTTATGGGCCCAGAGTGCGCGTATGAAATTATTTGAACCGTTCTAAGAGTATTACAGACTGTTTATCTCACAATGTCGATTTCAACAAATTTTAATGTTGAAAAGCTGATCGGAAGGGAGAACTACACATCGTGGTCATTCGCTGTGAAGAATCTCCTCCAGCATGAGGAATTGTGGGATACCGTTGAAGGAAAATATCCAGAAACTGGGATAGATGCCAAGTTGGACGTTAAGGCGAAGACGAAAATAATTTTATTGGTTGACAAAATTAATTATGTCCACATAGAGGATGCGGTAACATCAAAAGAGGTTTGGCAGAAATTAAAGTCCGCTTTTCAGGATTCTGGCCTTACACGTCGTGTTGGACTACTTCGTCAGCTGATAACCACTAATTTATCAACGTCAGCGAGCATCGAAGAGTATGTGAGTCAAATTGTTTCGACGGCACATAAACTGAAGGAAGTCAACATGCCTGTAAGTGATGAATGGATCGGAACCCTACTTCTGGCTGGTTTACCAGAAGAATACGGCCCAATGATTATGGGAATAGAAAGTTCAGGGGTGAAAATAACCTGCGACTCAATTAAAACAAAACTTCTTCAAGATGTTAAGAAATCAAATGATAATGGTGGTGCGGCTTTTTTCGCTGACAAGAAAAAGAAGAAGAGTCAGGTGAAAAAAGGGCTTCGTTGCTTTAATTGCAATCGCTTTGGTCACAAAGCAGCTGATTGTCGCGATAAGAAGAGGTCTGAAAGTAGCAAGGAGCATGGATTCTGCACGTTGTTTATGGCAGGTGCTATCAACGCTGATGACTGGTTCGTAGACTCAGGTGCAAGCTTGCATATGTCTATGCGTAAGGACTGGTTCGAAGATCTGAAACAAACGTCGATCAAAGAAATTTTCGTGGCAAACAAACAAAAACTGAATGTAGAAGGTGTTGGCGACATTAAAATACAGTTGCAGAATGGGGACGAATTTTTAAATATAAAAATTTATAATGTGCTTTACGTGCCGGACTTGACTGTCAATTTATTATCTGTCAGTCAAATTACCCAGAGAGGACATAACGTCAAATTTTCTAATAAAAAGTGCACAATAGAAAACAATGGTACAGTTTTGGCAACAGCTAGTCTGCAGGAAAATATGTTTAAACTCGATGGCACGACAAACCCTAAGTGTATGATGACGACGATAAATAATATTAGCATATGGCACGATCGAATGGGACATCTAAACTACGCAGATTTGCAGAGGACTCAACAGCTGGTGGATGGTATGCAGTTTAAAAAGTCAACAACAGAAAATTGTGAGTCATGTCTCAAGGGTAAAATGTCGAAGAAGCCGTTTAAATCGTCAGAATCTCGGACTACAGAATTACTTGAGCTCATACATTCGGACCTTTGTGGACCGATGGAGGAATCGTCGATAAGTGGAGCTAAGTACTTTCTGTCTTTCATTGATGATTTTTCCCGAAAAGTTTTCGTTTATTTTTTGCAGGCAAAAACGGAGGTACCAGCATTTTTTGAGCAATTCAAGTCCATGGTCGAGAACGAGACCGGCAAGAAAATAAAATGCTTGCGTACAGACAACGGTACAGAATTTTGCAACAAGCAGCTATCGGCAATTCTTATTAACAGTGGTATAAGACATCAAACGACTGTGCCGTATAGCCCCCAACAAAACGGCGTTACCGAGCGCATGAACCGCACAATTGTCGAAAGGGCGCGCTGTATGTTGCTACATGCAGGTTTAGCAAAGAAGTTTTGGGCAGAGGCTGTTGCAAATGCCGTGTATGTCGTTAATCGCTCCGTTTCTGCTGCAATTGCGAAAAATATTCCTCAAGAAATCTGGTCTGGCGTAAAGATCAACTTGTCTCATCTCCGTGTGTTTGGTTCTCGAGCGGTTGCCTACGTACCCAAGGAGAAAAGACGTAAATGGGACTCCAAATCAAAAGAATTTATTTTCGTCGGTTATTGTGAGGACACAAAAGGCTATCGTTTGTTGGAACCAAATAGCTTGCGTTTGGTAAAAAGTCGCGACGTTGTCTTTTTTGAGAATGAATTTCATCGAGAACAACGAATAAGCCCCTCGGAGAATTGTTTGTTTTATGATGACAAGAATGTTAATGTAAACACCAATGATATTACGACTGTAAACAATAGAGATGATACAAACAATATTGCTGATAACGAGGGAGATGGTACAAATTATAGTAGTACCGAAAGTACTCTTTCTGAACAAAGCGCAGAGTTACCAACTGGAGATGAAAGTGATGGTTCTCTGGAATATTATGAGCCTGATGAAACTCTCGCAAGTGGAAGCAGTGAATTTAATACCGTTTTGACATCAAACACCGATAATGCTGTTCGTCGTTCACAACGTCTTCGAAAGCCAACCAACATGAGTGACTATCATCTGTATTTAGTGGAGGCAGATGATATTGGAGACCCTTTAACGGTAAATGAGGCCCTTAATAGCGAAGATGGAGAACAGTGGAGGCAAGCGATGATCGATGAGTACAGATCATTAGTCGATAACAACACATGGACATTAGTCGACTTGCCCCCTGGTGCCAAGCCTATCAAAAACAAATGGGTTTTTAAAAGAAAGCGTGATGAGAATGGCAATGTTCAACGGTACAAGGCGCGACTTGTAATCAAGGGGTGTTCGCAGAAACCTGGTATTGATTTTCAAGAAACGTATTCACCAGTGGTGCGTTACACGTCAATACGTTATCTGTTATCAATGGCAGCCAAATTTAATTTAGATGTTGAGCAAATGGATGCAGTTACGGCCTTTTTGCAAGGAGATTTAAATGAGGATATATTTATGGAACCACCCGAGGGAATATGCAGCAAAGTAGATGGAAAAGTGTGCAAACTCAACAAAGCAATTTATGGGCTGAAGCAAGCAAGCCGTCAATGGAATAAAAAATTGGACTGTGCGCTGAAAAACATGAATTTGCATCAATCGAAGCTGGATCCGTGCATCTATTTCGATATAGATGGTACCAAAATATTTATCATCTCAGTATATGTAGACGATTTACTGATCTTTACCAACAACAATGCGCTGAAAATTAAGGTAAAAGCTGAACTGAAGAGATTATTCTCTATGAAAGATTTGGGAGAGGCGAACAATTGTGTTGGTCTGCGCATAACCAGAGATCGGGCAAAAGGAGAAATATACATTGATCAGACATTGTATACAGAAGATTTTTTGAAACGCTTCAATATGGCAGACTGTAAGCCGGTTTTTACACCATTTGACACTAATGTCAAGTTAACAAAACCACCGTCAAACTCAAAATGTTTGGAAAATGTTCCATATCAGGAGGCAGTTGGTTGTCTGCTATACTTAGTTCAGGGAACTCGTCCAGATATAGCATACGCCGTCAATTACCTGAGTAAATTCAACAATAACTACGACGAATCTCATTGGACTGCAGTGAAGCGAGTCTTTAGGTACCTTAAAGGCACCAAAAATGTAGGAATTACATACAGAAAAGGCAACAGTTTTAAGATTCGTAGTTTTTGCGATGCCGATTACGCAGGTGACATTTCGGATAGACGATCATGTACCGGCTACGTATTTCTTAACCAAGGTGTTATCAGCTGGAGCAGCAAGCGACAATCAACTGTGGCACTTTCAACGACAGAGGCCGAATATATGGCTATGGCCGCAGCCGTGCAGGAAGCAGAATGGCTGCGACAATTTCAACAAGATCTTTTTGGGGATCTTTATGATGACAACATCTTACTTTATTGTGACAACAAGAGTGCCGTGAACCTTGCAACAACAGACGCCTACCACGGTCGTTCTAAACATATCGATGTGCGTCACCTCTTCGTACGAGAAAAAGTAAATGATGGTCATATAACTCTTCAATACGAGTCATCTGAGAACATGGCGGCCGATTTCCTCACAAAACCTCTATCGAAGGACAAGCATATGAAGTGTGGTAGAATGTTGGGACTTTCATTTGTATAGCCAGCTTTTAGTGGAGGTGTTGGTATGAAAATCTGGCCATATTGGCAATCATCCTGACACCCTTATATGCAACTCTGATTTTTGACATTCTTTTATATATCCCGCTCACTTCCGTTTTAATAACTTTCCTGTAAACAGCTCCTTTAAATAAAACTCTCTTTATTCAATAATTTCACCGCTTTTAATTCACGCCATCTCAACAAAGATTTCACTTATTTCATTAATCTTATACATAAGTTTGATCAAGTCGCGATATTTTAGGCAGAAAAAGTTATTTTCTTTAACTTGTTATTTTCCTTATCTAAGAAAAGTCACTTTAGTATTAAAACTTATTTCACCGAATTAATAACTTCGAAACCTTGTAAGCTAGACCAATGTGCGATACCTCATTGGAAAGATTAAAGTCTCCTCTTTCGTTTGGTGCAAAAAACTTAAACCGTTATATACGCATTTTTTTGAAATAAAATTATTTTATTAAAAAAAGTCATGGTCCAAAATGGTTTAATTTGATTTTTAGCACATAATGGGTTAATAAAATTTATATATATAGATTCCAGGGGCGATATCTCCTAAACTTATTTTCCCCCAATAAAAAATAACACTATTATGACCGTTTTCTCAATGTATCGACAAACTTCCTGTTACTAAATCTCGATATAAATTTGTTAGAATGATTAACTGTCCGTTAACGATTTTGGTTTTCTCAATATACCGACAAAAAATTATTTTTCAGTTGGCAATGCCCCGAAAAATAGATGAGACAGTTGACAAATTCTTGAAATAAATCAGTTATTTTCGAAGTGTTAAAAAATAAGAAAACACAAACATTTAATAAAAACGAAATAAAACTAAAATAATGACAGATAAAAGCAATGTGGGAAACATTTTAACACTGAAGATGACCTGCTGCTTATTGTTTTGGTTAAAAATCAAAAATATATCTTGGAAAACAAAAAGCTATGAACAGCAGTCAGCTGATTGAGTTTATCTGTACGGCAAATAAATAACCGGCAGATGAGGGCTGGTTAGCTTTGCTATAGAACAAAGGCAAATGGGACATTGAGAAAACCTAATTTCTTTAATCTACAGTTTTTCGTTAAGAAAAAAGATAATCGACTAATGAGAAAACGGCCCTTAGACTCAGGATAGCAATGTTAATATATACCTAAAATTTTAACCCAACCGGGCTTGTGTCCATATACTAGACTTAAGCCAAAAAAAGTTATTTTTTAGGGGAACAATTATTCCCCACATGGGGTGTGGTATTTTGTGTTTGAAAAAAGTTGTATCCATAATAAACGTATAATAAAAAAATTAAAAAAATTGCAAGTTATTTAAAACATTTCGTCATCAGATTAATTGATATTAAATTCATTATCATCTGGAAATAATACTGTGTGTAATTTGTTGTATGTTTCATTCAAATTAATTGTGCACTATTGTTATAAAGACAAAGATTTGGATATTTCAGTCCATATTTTTTATGCTTTGGAGAATTAAAAGTGTTTAAAGTTTGATATTTGATATTTCCAAATATTTGATTGGAAATCGATACAATTGCTACGCTGAAACGCAAAAATCACTACTATAGACTTTTTTTTTGGAAAAATAGCTACTTCTTTAAAATAGTGGTGTTTTGAAGTCAAAAAGTAGCGGGAAAACCACCAAGTTGTAATAGCCACTTGCAGCGCGCCCATAAATCTGTTAAAATGCAACATTGAATAGTTGATTGCAAAATTTTTATTAGCCAATTTAAACTCACCACGCAAATGTCACATATGCAATACCAGACTTTTTAATTTTCTGGTGTAAGTCGGTAACCCTGCAAAAATATTAAAATGGCGCAAGCATTTGCTTGTTGCAAACAGAAACAGTTGGTAAATTGAGTATTGAATCGCAGCAAACAACATATTTTACATTACTTGTGTTAGAAGTGTATTAAAATTTTTTGAAGATTCGCACATTTGCTTGGTTTGGATGATATTATTGAATTGAATAACTTTTGCAGTTATTACATTTATAAAATTATCATTATTGGATTCGAAATAAGCTATATTTCTCCATATTAGTCGCCGAGTATATTCACAATTGTGCCATAAAGGCAGACTAACCACTACGGATCTCGTGTTTTCTTCATACATTTCCTGGTGTACTATGAAATACAATTGAATGAAAATTAAAAAAGAAAACTATTGAACATAAATGAACAATATCATTCTACACGTTGATTGACTAATAACTCTACTTTAGAGAAAGATGACATCGATGCAGTTCGTTTTGCAGCCACTTCCCGGAACGGACGAGCAATTTATTGACAGGTGAGAGCGTAATGAACATTAAATCGACCACGATATGATTGGGGTAAATGTACTCCATATTAAGTTACCTTCTGTTTGTAGATTGCGTACCTTTTGTGAATTTAATCATTTTTGTTAGTTTTTGCTCCTGTATATTGGTCGGAGTCTTCAAATTAATAGGCATATATAATTTACTTGCAAGCCGCTTCATAATCTCTTTGGGCTTCGGTGTTTTTTTTTTGCGGAGAATATATCTCTCGGTCTTGCCTGGGTATCAGTCTGTATAGGGTGTCAGGTCTTCTATAAATTGTTCACTAGTGATTTATTTCGCAGAAAAATACTCTACAAGATGGTATCGATTTATGTTGCTGAAGTTGGCTAAATCGATGACGGCAATTAACAAGTAATTTGAAACGATTATTCCTGTGGATGGATAGGAATATTTTAAAACATGTTTTACACTTCATGGGGTGGGTGCGTAGTTTAAAATGATAAGTATGTACAAAATATACTACAGAGCTAGTTAAATAGGCTCCGAAATATCGGCAATAAAATAATTGCCATTATAAAAATATCGAATTCAAAACTTCTTGTGTTTAATAACGCATGAAAGTTAACCCCCGTTGTACAGGGACTTAATTTCTTATGTATAATGTGCATGTAATATCTAGAACATTTGATAGATTAAGTGCATCGGCACATCAACTACTTCTAAAACTACTTCTAATAAACAAGCCGAAGTTGAACAAGTTTTCATTTTCAAATTTTGCAGTTGCTGCAGAATCTTATATTTGAAATCTGGGTTATTTATAATTTTATGCTTATCTTAACCGACGAATTTAGACGTTATTTTATAGCAATGATTCTGGTGTTATTATTGTCAAAAAAAAAATTTATTATTTATTTTTGCATTATGTGTTCGTGAAACTTGAGAATGTAAACAAGTCTCTCTAATTCTGGTAAGGTCGTAGTGTTTTCATAATACAATAAAGATATTTCAATTATTGCTGTCATCATTATTATTTTTATTATTGGCAACATATGCATTTATGTCTTAGTGGCTAAGACAGCTGACGATAAGAGATTTTCATTCGTTCCAATCTTGTGCGTAACGTCTCTAAGCTGTTTTATTTCTAAGCTGACACCGTTGCTTTTCTCCATGACGGATCCGAGGTAGATGAATTAATCCGCTAGCTCAAAGTAATAGTTCTCAACGTTCACATTGTTCCTTGATGCCATTTACTTCGTCTCTCACTGGCGCCCTTTCCACAGATTAGAAGGCAGCTGTTAATCTCGCATCGTTCGACTAATAAAATAAGTAGCATCGGCATATGAGAGTAGCATGTGGTTCTTATTAAATATGGTGCCAGACTTGCTTAGCGCTGCTTTCCTCAACACAACGTTCACTATATTGAAGAGTGATAGATGTTTGGCTTAGATAGATCCTTGTTTTGTTTCGCCTGAAAAGTCAAGTCGTCTCCCGCCTCTTCTCTCTGCACTTTTCGTGGACGTTGGAGCATCTCGAAACAGTAGCAGTTAGAATTGGCATTGGCTATCTCTGTGATCTGCAGTTTAGTGATGGCCAGCTTTCTCTGTGACAGATGACGCAGGGTTTTTGCTCTGCTTATGAACCTTCTCTGCAATGAGGTGGTGATCCAAGTTGATGCTCGCCCCATGTTCACACGTACGTCTAAGAAACTTGAGGCATGCCTTCCATTGAATATCAACTGACCTATTTGATTTTTCGCAACTTGGTCGGGAGATATCCACGTTGCCTTGTGAATGTTTTTGTGGTCAAATTGTGTGCTGCTAATAACCATGTTCCTTGCTGCAGAGAAATCAATCAGTCTGATTCCGTTTGGCGATGTGCCATTATGGAGACTAAATTTTCTGACTATTGGGCTAAAGACATTTTCTCTGACAATTTGGCATTAAAAGCTTCCAGCATAATGCCAGTATCAGAAGCTGTTTACCCAACAAATGAACGTCAACGCCTTGTCCCCTTTAATCACGTATAATACTATACAAAGGAATACATGTGGGTGACCCTCTGCAATTTGCAACCGTTACCTTGTGCAGAAAACAAATAATATTGATTCGTCAAGGCTAGAGGCAGGTCAGTGTACACTAGGGGTGCGATAGTTTGTATGAAGGTCCTAAGTAACAGGATTTGGATACGAACCACCCGTTAATTTAATATGGTTGGGAAAAAAACGGAATATGGCGAATGCAATTCGTATATTTGAGATGGAAGAATGGTGCGACGAAGACAGCGACAGATATAGATGAAGAAGATGATGTGGAGAATAGCAGCGCCAGTGGCAACAAAAATCGGGCTCGTCCAGTACATGTTGTTGGCATTAAAAGAAGAATTACCTTGTCCTCGAAACAAGTGAATCAAGAACTCACGAACAACGATTTGAGCCATTACGTCACACCTGAGACAACAAAATTTTTCGATCGCTTCGGATGCTGTGTAAATTACATGTTGTCAATGACGCTGTCGAAAGAGGTGTAAAATTAATAGAGGACTACTGCAACGTTTTGTGCCGTAACGAGGGGGAACACATCAGACTTTCAATAAATCCTCTCGTGTGGACAATTAGTTATTTTATTCCAACGTTATGTATGGCAGGTATTTGTGAAGAAAACTAAACAAATGAAAACCACAAAGTTGTTTATTTGTTTGTGATAGGCAAAAAAAAAACAACAATAGCGAACAATCGCAAGTAACTTTTTATTTTTTTTTAAACATTTTCCCAACACTTTAAATGTAAATGAATCAATTGAGAGCTGAAACCATATATTATTAAATGGTGATAAAAGTTTAGCACGCAAACAAATCTGCGTAAGTCCATTATTGTTTGAGACTTCATAATCGAAAATTGATTAAAGTTCACATTTTGCAGGATTAGTTACAATGCAGTATTCTCAAAAACGGTTAAATACAATCCCCTAATGTTCTATGTGTAACTCTTCAGATTGTGATGCGATTAAAACGTCATCAATGTAAACAAACACAACATTGTATCCGCGCTGTATTTCGTCCATCATGCGTTGAAAGCTTTGAGCCGAGTTTCGAAATCCAAAAGGCATTCGAAGGTATTCGTACAATCCAAACGAACCAAATCTAATTAATAGATTGTGTTCTAAAGCTTCTAGTGTTGATGCAATTTTGGAAAAATGATGAAAATCCATACTTGCTATAGTTGATGGCTGTGTCATATCCATTATTTTATCAGCTTGGGCTGTTTATTTGTTAACGTCTTACTGTTCGCTGATAGCAAGAATAGCCCGAACGTTTTCCGGTAATTTGCCAAGAAATAATAAACGGATTACCTTATCACCAACCTGTCTTTGGCCCAGATTTTGTATGGATTTTGTAAAAGGCTTTTTAGCTTAAGCTCATCTTATTCAAAAAACAACGAGATGATTCTTGACTCTAATTTCCATTTTGTGTGCCATTCAAGAGATCAGTAATAACATCAAGAGTTCCTGGGTCGATATTTCCAACAAGATAACGGAAATTAGTTTCATTCGATGTAATGCGTTGTAAACTGGAAATGGTTTCCACCTGTAAAAACCATACCTTGGGTTCTTTTGCCAAAATGGAGGAAATTTGTTTAAAAATGTAGCATCAATTCGAAAATATGAATTTTCTTCATCCATTAAATTAGACGTTGGAACGCTTGCATTGCGGTGGTGTTGGTGGAGGAATGTCAGGTATTATCTCCTCTCGATTTAAGAAATCTCCACCTCCGCGTGATTTGTGATAAAGTGCCATTATGTTCAATTGTTGCATAATATTATTTGTTATTTTGTAAAAAAAAAATTACCAATTAAAATATGAAATTATTCACAACCAGGTATTGAAAGAAAAAATGTTAGAATGACATTTTTTGATTTACACCAGACTTAAAAAAAAACGACATATTTGATTGAAGTAAAAATTGTGTTCAAGGTGTTAAAACAAGTGTACCACCACATACGTATATCGAAGACCACAGATAAGCAATAAACCGATATTTCTCTGTCTTTGAGATCATTTGTATTTCGTATTGTAAGAACTTGAAATCAATTACTAGGAGAATTGCGGATTTTTTCTCATTTCGGTTCGAACGTGACATTTGTTGTAATATACATTTTTTCTATGACTGTCTCTATTCCATAGTTTTTTTTGCGCAATTATGGACTTTAAAAAGTTATTATTCCACAAATTGTTGAACGCTAATGTTACATTAGAACTTAAAAAAAATCAAAATATTGCAGCTGAATGATACATTTTTTACAGTTATTGGAGTTATTTACTGCTGAAACAAATATTTTATGATCAGTAAATATATTATAAACAATTCAAAGAGGTGACCAGATCATTAATGCAATTTTGCAGTCCATTTAAAAAAACTTAGATAAGCTTTGGACATTTTAATTTAATGACATTAAAGTATTTGTCTTTGCTAATATGTCAGAAAAAAATGTAACAACTTTTTATTTTTCGATCACGGTAGAATTCTGTGGAATTGCCCATATTGAGATTATAATAGATTAGAAGAACAAAAAAATAAAAGTAATATGCTTTTTTTTAAATAAAATTTTTCGTTTCTTACATCCCTGTTCTAAAAAAACAATACGAAACGAGCACCATCAAAGCGTAAAAAATACAAATATGTAAATACGGTAATTTTATTTTTGTGCTCATCTTGTTGATCACTAATATAGAGCCTAGTTCCATAATATTTAAAGTCCCGGACTTTTTTAAAATTTATTTGGCACTTATTCTTGGGATTTTGGGTGGAAATTTTGAAAAAAAGCACCCTTTCACTGTTATGCTATTAATTTTGCTGTAGACTTCGTTTAGTTATTTTCTCCAATGGGAAATCGCACACACATATTTCTTTTTTGTTGTGTAAATCATATAACTACAAGGAGAAAATTTACTCCAACTAGGAATGTAATTTTTATGTTTTAAAAAACACAGCCTAGACTAATCGTACGAAATCTGTGTACACGAGAGTTATCGTTTTTCAGTAGAATATTTCGTTATGTTTCGGTAATACTGCTAGAATTGGAGTAATTTATTAAAGACTGATGAATCGGACATATGACTGTATACTTCATAATATGTTCCGATTAATTATTCCGGAATGAAAAAAACAGGTATTCTGAAAGCTTAACTAACCCACCATTTTTTGTATGTTTTGTATAATAACACGTTTATGGAGAATTGTTTAATCTTGTGTATACATCCTTTTTGGTCAAACTTTTAAAAACAAATTGTATAACAGTCATCTCTTTATTTGATTTTGATTTTTATACTACACTATTTTTGAAAACAACAATTTTTAAAATTGCGATAGATTCGAACCATTTAAAAAAATTTTAATTACTTTTAAAAAATTTGGAATGTTAACAGTGTCCAAAAAAAGGAAAACATCCTCACTACAATTAAAAATTTAGGTCTACGTACAAATGTCGAAATCGACCATTCGGATGTAAAATTTGTAATTTTAATATAGGATAGTGAAAATTACATCAATTCGTTTTACATTTACGGCGATTTAACATTATTATTTTTTCACATTTAGAAATAGTATTGTAATATAACATAAATTACATAATTAAACGACCCATTTTGTTTTCAGGTGGTGACCATAGCTTTTTATTTATTTAAGCGAATCACCATTAGAATCGTAGATAAATTGAATATATATAAAATGTTACCTTTTATTTTTTATTTTCCGCAGGCTGCGAGAGGTGTCTGATAAAGTTAATAAATTCGGGTTTGGAACACATCGTATATTTGAACAGCTCAAGATACCCGTTAAAGAAGTTGTAATTGGACCTAATCACATCGGTGTTCTTCTAGAGGATGGCAAAGCTTTTCGTGTATCTTTTTCGATAAACACGGAACGTTTGGATTTAAGCAAAAATGACTCCACAAAGAGGTATGTTTACAAGAAGTTTATATATTTTTGTAAAGATTAAAAGTATTTATTTAAGCAAGCAATTTAAAAATATTTAATAATTGTCACTTGGTAGTAACTGAAAAAAAAAGAAACAACAACAATAAGATTCACAATCAACAATCAATTTTAAATTGTTGAGATCTGCAAAACCAATATAAATTTTTTCAGCGTCTGATTTAAAATTGCTCAGTATATATACATAATTTTCTGTTGTTCTTATAAGGAGCATAGGGCCTCAACGGTTGGGTTCCATTCTCTTTTGTCCGATGTGAGAGGTTTCAGTTCGTTCCAAGATTTGTTCAATTTGATTTTTAGTATTCGACGGAGCCTTCGGTTAATGAAAACTTGAAGTGCTCAAGATCACAACGAGCTGCATTCCATGATTCACATCTGTTTAGGGCAAATAACTTCACTTACTTAAAACTTAACTTCCCTATGAATGTGGTATGGTATAGCTTCTCGCGTTGTGAATTAAAACACTTTTTATTTTTAGATTCACAACTAACGGCACCTACTTGTTTATCGACGAATGCGAACATCACTGTCTGATAAACTTTTACTAGACATGCCGATTGACTCGACACTTATACTGTGAAGTTGCTGTCGATAACATCGAGGGGCCGGCAATTAAAGAAAATTTTTTTTTAGATGACTGAAGCCTGGAAATTATCCCGGAATCTCCCGCAAGTTAGTCGCGTGTTCTAACCATCATGCCACGACCGTCAACACACATATCTTGCTGTTTAGGTTTGAAGTTAGTTGGCCTTGGTATGTTAATTTTAAGGCCGCATGATTCTGCTTCAATACTCATATCGTTTAGTTTGAGCTGCATGCATGATTCTGCTTCAATACTCATATCGTTTAGTTTGAGCTGCATGCATGATTCTGCTTCAATACTCATATCGTTTAGTTTGAGCTGCATGTCATCAAATTTATGTTACAACAGACATTTGACGTCCGCATAATCCAAATGTTTGAGACGACCCTTTAGACGCCATACGATGCCTCTTTCTGTTGATGCTACTTCCTCCATGATGTTGTCAATGACCACATTAAACAGTAAAGGTCATGGACATTTATCTTTCTTTGATCTTCGGCCACATTGTTGATATCGACAGCAACTTCTAATTAACATAACTAAATCTGCTGCGAACGAAAAGCGGAACATGACATGATTGTTGGAACACGCAACTATCATATGGGTGTCCGGTATTAGAGCTCTGTCGCGGATGTTTACATTTTTTTGATCAGCGGCCCTCTCGGTTTTGTCGACAGCAACTTCTGAGAAGTCAAGTCAATTGGCTTGTCTAGTGATAGCTTCTTAAAAAGCTGACGTTCGAATTCGTCGATTAGTTGTATGTTGTATTGTGTGAGTCCAAATAATGGTGCTTGTGAACGCATTAAATGCGATGAACTGTTATAATTTTCATTTAGGGGATATAAATACAAAATAAGCTTTTAAATTCACTCTCTGTAAAGAAGGCTCGTAAGTTATTGAAATTCAAATAATTAAGTTTCTATATCTGTTAGTATTGCATAATTGTAGGCTTCTTTCCGGCTACTTTCTGTTTACATTCTAATATAATCTCTGATATTATTTCAAGTAAAATAATAAAAAAAAGTAGCTAAGAACAATTATGTTCTCAAAGAAGTGTGGCAAGGAATACAACGATATTGCTTATATTTCTTATTTAATTAATTGTAAATAAATTAAAATGATACAAAATATTGTGTAATTGTAATAGTGGCAACAACTCTACAAATACTTCAAACAGTTCAAAGACATCAGCTCCGGCCTCGTCACGTCAGTTAGCACGATCTAGGGCACGTTTAATGCGCACTACTGGGCGGTCTGGTTCGGGAAACCAGAGTTCAGGTTCTAGAAGTTCTGGTGTCATAATAGGGGGAAGTTCTTCAAGTCGACCTCTTGTAACAGTACCAGCTACTTATGTGCCCGAAGAATTAATATCACAAGCGGAAGTCGTATTGCAAGGCAAAAGTCGAAACCTCATAATTAGGGAATTACAGGTAAGCTTTCAGATTGTTTCAAACGCAGCAATAAGTTTTCTATTATCTTTTACTGTGGTTATAGCGTACCAATTTGGATGTAAATTTGGCCGTTAATAATTTACTGTCACGAGACGATGAAGATGCCGAAGACACTGAAGAGGGTGGAGATAATTATGTACCAGAAGATTTAATATCACTACTAGATAATGGATTCCATGGGGACAACAGCAGTGTTATTATTGATCCGTCAGATGGTTTATTTACAGAAGAAATATTCAGCAACTATTCGAGCATTAGAAAGTAAGTTAGTATGCTGTTAGCGCAAAGACGGGGTAGGTTCGAGCTTTAACGTGGACCTAAAAACACTACCCTACTTTACGTTATCAACACCCCGTTAAATAAAAAATACAATTTTCAAGTAATTATCCTTTCTTAGCTTATTATTTGATCGCATACGTAGCGAACGTAACCAATCCAACTCAAATACTGAAAATAATCAAACAAGAACTTCTGGGACAAATAGCGGTGTCTTGACAAGTGCCGGAAGTTTGTCCGCTCAGATATCTTCAGTAAGTGCGGAAAGAGAAGCATTTAGTCGCTGGCGAGATCGCCAATGTTATGTTCCAAGACGTTGGCTCAATAAGGAAGATTATGTCTGGGACAAAGAAGGAGGTAATAGTCGGTAAACGGCATCAAGTGGCTATAGAAATTATGTTTAAATATTCTTTCAGATGCAAAGAAAAAGGATCCTACGTCAATGAGCTCGCCAATTTGGATTTCGGAGGAGCTGCAACCATGGCCAGATAAAAATAATTCCATTAAATTTAAAAAAATAGCAGCACTATATTCCGAATTTATAGCTGTTTCTGAAAATGGAGACCTCCACCAATGGCGCTGGATGGATTTGGAACCGCATAAATCAGAGGTATTTATGTCCTATTTTAATAAAATGTACAAATGGTATATTTAGAACATATTTCTAGGTGGAAAATGTTTATCATCCGAAAACAATAGCGCTTAATCTATCGGAAAAAATTCTTCATATATCTGCAAATTTCATTCGTTGCTCTGTGGTGACAGAAAGTAGTCGCATAGCGACTTGGATGGACGAGCAGTTAGGATATATTGGCGCAAAATTGGAACACGTAGCCACTGCATTCAATGAATTCGCTATGGACCCTATAGTGAGCATTAATGTATGTTCTTTGTATACCGCTGTAAGAACAGAGAGCAGTAATGTTTATTGGTGGGGAGTACTGCCATTTGACCAACGCCGCTATTTGTGGGATAAATACAGAACAAAGGCAAAGAAACCTTTTAAGAATGTGTCAGCAGACGTTAGCGTCGGTACTCAAGTCATTATGAAAAAGTGTCCTAAATACCAAACTGGTTCTATTGGTTTTACCTGTGCTAACGGCGTACCAAAAGTTGGACAGTTGCTAAACTCTGTGTGGGATTCAAATGATGTGTGCCGATTCAAAATAATTAACATCACTAATTCTGCTGCGACCGAAAAATTGCAGCTTCCAAGTTGCAGTGCAATTAACATTGCGGGTTCTGGAGCGGAGAAAGAAATTACAAAAATAGTAAACGTTCAGTGTTCCACCACCGCAAAAAGCTCTTCTTCGAATAAAGAGACAACAGACCGCATAGATATGCCTCCACCCCCATCTCCAGCATCCAGTACGTGCAGTGACACAGGCAGCGTTACATCTCATAAACGTACTAAACGTATGGCCGCAAAAGATGAAAACATTGATGGGAAAAAAGATGAAGAATTGTGGCAGTTAAAGGATGTTGTATTTGTCGAAGATAAGATTGGACCAATTGGCAAAGTTCTTAAAGTTGATGGGGACTTTGTAGCAGTGCGTTTCCCAATATCACCGTCAACACCATCATCAGCAGCGGGGTCTGTTGGCGTAAATGCTGGCGAAGGTAAAGAGGATGACTGGCAGCAATGTCGTCTATTACGTCGTGAAGATGTTCAGGTGTATAAAACAGCTATGGCGTCCAGAGGTCCAGACTGGCTTCAAAAATTGCCGAAAAAGATTAATATTAGCCACGGCAGTGATCCGTCTGCATTTCAGTTGCTCTGTATGGCAGTCGACTTACGGGGAATTCATGTAGTAAAGAAGTTGGGATCCAAATTGCATTACAGTGTATACAATTTGTATAACAGTAAACAGGAGCAGAACTGTCAATTCCCTACGGACAGTGGATCCTTTATGGGAGCGTCTTCGAACAACATTTCAATGATTTGTAATAATGACTGCAGCGGCAATACGAGTACAATTATACTTCGCGATGGTAATAGAGCCTTATATCCCATGTCCAAGGACTGCGTTGGCTCCATAAAGGATCCGCACTGGTTTGATTTATCACCCGTAAAAGCAGTGGCAATGACAACGATTTCACTAGCTTCTTCACTAAACTCTAGCAATCAAAAATCAAAAGTTTGTATGACAGCCTTGCTATTTGAGTCACAAAAGTTGATGCCACACATTCTGAGATGTGATGTCAAAAACGCATTTGCCGCCTTGAATCATTTAGAGAAAGATGACCGTAATGATATAACGGCCATTTTGGATGAACGATGCGACGGAGCACGTAATATATTTCATGCGTGTACGATTATGTGTTCACCTACAACAAATAAAGACATTGATGAAAAAAAACCAGCCACATTTGCTGGTATTACTTCTCGTTCTTCTCCAGCCTCAACTTCAGCGTTCTCGGCAAATACATCAGTTATTGATAATCCATCTGCTGTCCCTTCAGGATCCAGTACAGCTGCACCAGCATCGTCTTCGTCATTTCCTAATGTGTCAATGTCATCAGTCGGTCCATCATCTTCCCGTGAGGGTAGAACCGTCAGTCTTCGCGAAATGATGAACCGCCTCATAAATACAGATATGGAACCATCTGCATCTAATAACGCATCAGGCACTGTTGGTAATACCGAAGAAAGCAACTTGTACATGGCACCATGGACTATCGAATCTAACACAAACTCATCAAGTACTAGTATTAATGATGTTGTTATGAGCAATAATGCAGACGATGATATTTCAAAGATAATTGCGGGATGTTCTAACACCAATACAGCATTGAAGTATTCCTCACCAAATTATGTTTTTGACCCTATACAGAGACGGGAAAATGCCACACTTATACTTCAGCAAATATGCTCTAGTCCTGCATTACGACCCTACCTGTATCAGCTATTGAGTAGCAAAGATGCTCAGGGACAGACTCCATTTATGTTGGCAGTGTACAATCGAGCATATGAGGCCGGATTAATACTTCTTAATACTATTCTTGCACTCTCCGAAAAAGACATTACTATGAAAAACGCTATGATATTTCCACAGGGTGCACCACCGGATCAGTCTCCCTTACATGTTATTTGTTATAACGATACTTGTTCCTTCACGTGGACAGGCGCAGATCACATTAATCAAAACATATTTGAATGCAAAACATGTGGATTGACAGATTCACTCTGTTGCTGTACTGAGTGCGCCAGAGTCTGCCATAAGGGACACGATTGCAAGCTGAAACGGACGTCGCCGACTGCATACTGTGACTGCTGGGAAAAATGTAAATGTAAAGCGTTAATAGCTGGTAACCAAAATAAGCGATTTGCCCTATTATGCAAATTGGCCTCGTGCACAGACCTCGTTACAAAGTTCAACGCAAAAGGAGAGTCCATATTGCTCTTCCTAATACAAACCGTCGGGCGGCAAGCTATAGAACAGCGACAATATAGAGCAAATTCGCGAGTTCGAAATGTTGGAGGTGGTACAAGTGGGTCAGGAACTGGAAGTACTTCGGCTCGTAAGTCATCCTCATCTATTGAAATCGACGTAAATATGCCCGATCATGATTTAGAGCCACCGAAATTCGCCAGACGAGCACTAGAACGTTTATTAATAGACTGGCATGCCGTTAGGGCCATGATTATGACTGGTACTGAAAAATCTGAAACGACTGCTCAACAAACTCCAAATTCTGCAGACAACAACAGTTCTGAGAATTACAATATTTATTTACAAAGTCAGAAAGGTTCAACATTGCTTGACAAGTTTACCCACAATCTCTTCGTTAAGTGCTCTGGAGATCACTTAGACACGCTACTAATGACATTAGTTCGCGAAATGCAGAATGATTCCGTGCCTGGTCGTATGTCAGATGCTGAAGTAGTTGCTCGACGTTTTGTTCGTTCTGTAGCGCGAGTCTTTGTTATTTTTAATTTAGAAAAGTTCCCTAATCCCGAACGCCGGAAATCCCTATCGATTCCGCATAAACACATACAAAGCTGTGTCAAAGTTTTCCAAACATTACATAAGCTGGCTATACAGGAACTATGTGAAGTGTCGGAAGCATTAATAGCACCAGTGCGGTTAGGCGTTGTTCGGCCTACTGCACCATTTCTGTCCTCATCTAATATTGACGTATGTAAAATTATTTCTATAATTAACTTATTATAAACAAAGAATTTAATATTATAATTTTACCAATTAGAATTCGGACGATTTGTTTAGCGTGGAGCCATTAGCCCCTTCGTCTGTGGCTGAATCTGTAATTGATACAAATAATGTTCACGAAAGTACCAGCGATCCAACAGCAGGTTTCAACTATCAACCTAATTATGGAATGGACAGCATAGGTATTATTTGCTTAAAATAAATTTTTCCGAGTAGTTGATTTTGACTCTTTTCTAAAGCTCTTCGCGAAACGTCTGAGAGTGAAGACAATGCAAACCGGGAAGTTGCCCCTCACAATCAAGATGAAGATATTTTAGAAGGAGGAAGAAATGATGAAGGTATCCAAGATGATGAAAGTGACAACGAGTACACTTTTAATGAACCTGAAACTGATTCAGACTCAGACGATAACCAAAGTAACCAAGATGCCCAGCGAAGTGTGCAAACCGGAGCTACCGTTGGATCAGAGACAGGTTTAGATTTACGTTCCAAATTTTAACGTTATCACGTTAAAATGTTCAATAGGCCGTATATTCGTGACTAAATTAAATTTAATTCTCTTTCTAAATTTTTTGGAATTTATAATAATAATATTGACTATTTTCAAAAGAATATAAAAATCGATACGGCCTAATGTATATAATATCTTAGAAGTCATTATTTTTTTTAAATTATGGTTTTTGGCTTTAAAACCTACAAAGCGAATATATGTTATATTTATACGCCTATGTACTTCATAAAATACAAATTTTTTATCTTGATTTATGACTTCTAGCGCTGTAGGTGTTTAAGAATAAAAGTTCATTACCCTTACAGATATTGGTGTTCTGTTTCTTGAAGACGAATCAGGTGATTCATCGCCTCAAGAAGAGGAAGGATCCGATGATGGCGAAACGGATGATCATGATGATGATGAGTTTACTTATGCTGACCACCAGTTGGAACGACGAAGCAATAATTCCAACAACCGTAGCGATTTGGCGCCTCAATCAATGCAATGGGCAATAAGAAGTCGAGACACAGCTCGATCATCTGTTCGAATGCCATCCGGGTCCAGTTTGGTGTTCATTGATCCTATGGCATTGCGTCGGTCTGCAGTTCCTGCTAGCACCGCCGTAGCAGCACCGCCACAAGAACAGCATACAATGGCTACAACATCTAGTAATTTGGCCCGTGCTTTTGGCATAATAGTTCGACAAATATCAGAACTTTTGAGTAGTTTGACCTACAATATTTTGAATGATATTGAAACATCTTTAAAAATTCGTCCTGAAGAAGCCACTGAATTGCAAGTATGTTTATGGTATTTTCTATTTATATTTTTTTGTATAAATGATTTGGTTTATTTTGTTTTTTTTTTTCTTCAGGAATTTGTGGAAAAATGTCTTAAGCCAACGTGGAATTGGATGTTTTCTGTAATGGACAGCACTGAAGCACAACTAAAGTTTGGCGCATATTTAACAAATTACACTGATCCAACTCATCCTCTACATCCTTTGAATTTGAGTGCTCAAAACAACACAAGTCAGTCAAATAGTGGCAGTGGCAATGGAGCATCCGTCGGAATAAATATATTAGGTACATCAATATACTTTCATTATTGCAAGAGTTTTTTTTTGAAGATACAACATTTTAAATCCTACTGATTATAGCATCTACATCGAGACGCGACTTTTTTACGTACTGTTTGTCCCTTATGCGTGCGCATACTTCTGAACATCGTGATGCACTACCAGTTCTGGATATAACGGCGTTACGTCACATAGCCTACGTTCTAGATGGATTTATTTACTATATGCGTAATGAGATGAACTTTTACGAAAAGAATGAAGGTATTCCCAGTAGTTCCTTAAATGCCAATGAAAACGATGATACCGATGACGAACTTTCAAACATAACAAATGACGAACCATATGTAGTTCTGGGTGCTGGAACATCTTCCAATACAATGGGGCCAGGTTCATCACGCCGCCATACCTTTTTCGCAAGATCAGATTCGACTTTAAGCCTTGGCTGTTTAGCTCCAGATGGTTTTGATTTGCCACTGGATGTTGCCATACCTCTGGCCGACAAGCCGCATCTTTTGCAGCCAAATTCAAAGCGACAAGATTTATTTGCTAATCTGCCACTCATAGTGTCGCCTACAGAAAATACATTAGCATCGCATAGTGGCAATCAATCGTTTAACACGCTAGACTATCCCCCAACAAAATTAGGATATTCATCATATAATATGCAAAAAATATCTCATGAAGATTCGGTAGCAATGGAGGTAATAAATCATGGCGACGATGTAGACGATGAAATTGAAAGTAATAGAGAACAAATATTAAAGCCAATAACGCCTGATTTTCGAATTTTTACTGACGCGATGCCTGATGGTACTGGCAACAGTGGTAACGTCTATCTCCAATTAAAGAAGAAAAAATATACGGATGATCCAAAATCGGTGGCAGAAAATCAGCAAAAGAATGAAGATATTGATCGTATGGACGTTGATAGTGTTGTTACCGATAGTTTAGAAACAAGAGATGTTCTAAACCAAAATCAAAATGATGTAATCACCACAAGGCCGGATGTTATTATCGTCCCAAGTAAAAATCACATAAACCCAGACCCTGACACAAGGACACAGTCCAACAGCACGGTGATGCGGAGCGTTATCGTAAGAGCTGGAGGATTGACATCGTTAGCAAAGTCACATGAGGAACCAACAACGTCACAAAAAGCTAACAAACCCTATGTTGTTGCAGATGATAACTCGAAAAGTGTTGGCGGCAGATCTGCCAAATTGGCGTCAATCATATATCCTGTTCGGGGTCAGCATTTTTGTCAACAATTTGAATCGAATGACAACTCACCATCGTGGAACTTCTTGTTAGGTCGTTGGAAACTTACCCTAGATCTTTTTGGCAGAGTTTTTATGGACGATGTGGGTATGGAACATGGATCTGTACTGCCGGAATTACGTGGATTTCCTGTTAAGGAGATGCGGTTTAGAAGACATATGGAAAAATTGCGCAACGGACAACAGCGTGACTTAATTCTTTGCAAATTGGAACGCAATAGAGATAGTTTGATAATGCAAACTTTCAAAGAATTAAACTCTCAGTTCGGCAGTCAGAATAGGCGTGTTCATCCTCCTCTTACATTTAACCGAGTAAAAGTGACATTCAAGGATGAACCGGGTGAAGGGTCAGGGGTTGCACGTAGTTTCTACACCTCTATATCAGAGGCCCTTTTAGCCAGTTCAAAAATGCCAAATCTGGAATCTGTGCAAGTAGGAAATAATAGCGGCAAGTACGGCGTACCATTCTCAAGTATTCTAAGAAATCGAGGAGCACCAGGTCGCGATCCACCAACCTTACAACGACGTGGTACTGGAAGTAAAATACTGTGGCGTACAGCTCGAGAAAGGAAGGCCCTTAACTATTATGCGAGGCCTTATGTTTCTATATTGGATAGCTCTGGTAGTAAACACTTCCCCTTAAAGATCTGAATGGCGCACTTATTACAATTTTATATTTATAGATATGTCAGGCGAGAATCCCAACGATCACTTATCAGTGCATCTACAGCAGTTAGGCGAACGTCTTTATCCAAAGGTACACTCCAACTCTTCATGTAAAAACTCATGGTATAATCAAAATTGTCTTTTTCCTATAGATATATTCGTTAAATTCTGCAAATGCTTCCAAAGTAACGGGTATGCTGTTAGAAATTCCTACCCCACAATTACTATCAATTTTGTCATCAGAAGAAATGTTACGCCAAAAGGTCAGTGAGGCACTGGATATTATAACATTTAAACAAAAATCAGAAACGAGTGGGTCTTCTTCTACAACACAATCAAAAAAAATGAATCCAGTTGTCTTACTAGAACCGTGTCATGTAGAAGATAATGAACCACTGTTTTATATGCCTGGAAAACGTGGTTTCTATACACCACGCCAGGGTTACGGTTCTTTTGAGCGAATTAATGCTTTTAGAAATATAGGAAGGTAAGTACCACAAACAAATTATTTTATAATTCATGTGTCTTAATGCAAATTGTTTGCGTAGGTTAATTGGACTTTGCCTTCTACAAAATGAATTGCTGCCGCTATTCCTACAAAGGCATGTGTTAAAATACATTTTGGGTCGTAAAATTAAATTTCACGACTTGGCATTCTTCGATCCGGTTATTTACGAGTCTTTTAGACAACTCATACAAAATTCACAAACAGATGATGGCGAAGAGGCCATTATCCGCATGGAGCTATTTTTTGTGTAAGTACAACATTATAAATTAAAATTATACCAGCTATTTTCATAGCTAATGCTTTTAAAATCAATGCTGACGTATGTGTTTTTCTAATGATTTAAACTAATTTTTACATTTAACTTGACAGACATGTCGCGTTATTGTTAATTTTCATTAGAAACCTTTCATTCTCGGACAGCCTTTATTTCTAGTATCCTATATTTTATATAACTACTTTATTTCTATTTTTATCATCTTCACTTTCTAAACACCCTACTGAGACAGTCACAATATATCGTAAGACAGATATCAGAATGTTCTTGACTTATCATCAATAATGTCGTCTGTCCCCTACCCTTATCTTTTTATTGACGTTCAAATAAACTTAAATGTTACCATTACATATAACCACTCCATTTTAAGGCAGGTTTGTAACACAGAATTCGTTCTAAATGGATAATCCCCCTTTTTACGTATGTCTTAGTCGACTTTCGACAACATTCGAAAGTTTTTTCTTCTTTAATGGCAGCAGCAAAAGAAAGTCCATCAGAAGCCGCATGTAGAAAAGTATTCCAAGCGCTTCGGTTTTTTTGCGCTCCGTAGATAGTTCGTCACACTTAGCTTAGTTAACAGCTCTTTCACCTGGTCCATCCATCGGAGTTTTGGTCGCCCCCTCCTCCGCCGCCCATCGAGTTTATTGCCGAAGACTTTTCGAGCCGGAGCGTTTTCGTCCATTCGTACAACGTGTCCAAGCCAGCGCATTCGGTCTATATGAACGCGCTTGACTACGTCGATGTCGTTTTACAGCTCATGATTCATTCGACGACGGTACTCGCCGTTAACGATGATGGGTCCAAATATTTTGCGTAGTATTTTTCTCTCGAAGACTCCCAGAATAGACAAAATTATCTACCACTTCAAAGTTATAGTTGTCAACGTTCACACAGCGTTCCAGACGAGTGGACTCTTTGTTCGTTGAAATAAATACTGTTTTTCAATGCTCAAAAAAGCTGCAGTAACATCCCGCAATCCACGACCAATGACATCTTTATCATCGGCATACGCGAGCAACATGTGACTTTTGTGGAAGATAGTACCATTCCTGTTTACTGCAGCCTTCTGCATGATCATCTCCATTAAGATGTTAAAGAGATCGCAGGACAGACTATCGCCTTGTCTAAATCTTCGTTTGGTAGAAAATGGCTCTGACAGATTTTCGCCAATCTTCACTAAAGATTCGTGTCAGTCAGTGTCATACCTCAAATTAGCTTCGCGGGGATACCAAACTCAGCCATAGCATCCAACAATTTCTGTCGAATCGGACTGTCGAATGTAGCTTTGTTATCGATGAACAGATGGTAAGTGTCGATCTGCATTTCTTGGGTCTTATCCAGGATTTGTCGTAGTGTGAATATCTGGTCGGTTGTGGATTTACCAGGTCTAAAGCCACACTGATAAGGTCCAATCAGGTTCGCCAGAATGGGCTTTAGTCTTTCACATAACACACTAGACAGGACCTTGTAGGCGATGGGTAAAAGGCTAATCCCGCGATAGTTGGTACACACGCTTGGATCGCCTTTCTTAAGCACGGGACATAGGACACTCAGATTCCAATCATCGGGCATGCACTCCTTGAGCCAAATCGTGTTTATGAGCTGGTGCATGCATGTTGCCGGCTTTAAAAATCTCTGCCGGTAGTCCATTTTAAGCCTTGCGATCGCCGTGCTGATCTCGTTTTGGCTCGGTGGTGGACAGTCTACTCCATTGACGATGATTGGTGTGATTTCGTCACTTATGCTGCCTCCGGAAACGAGTACAGATTGAAAGTGTATCCTCCATATTTGTAACACACTCTGAGTGTCCGTGACGCTTTGGTAGAACTTTCGGGCCTCAACTCTATCGATATCCTGTCTCTCTCTTTTCTTCCACAGACGCTTTTTCCGCCTAAACTAGCGTTTCATCTCCCTCCTTTTCTGATTATAACGCTCCGACACCGCACGCGTCGCCATTGGCTATAGTTTTTCCTTGTATGCAGCATCCATTTCCTCAGACATTTTGCGACATTTATCATCGTACCAGGGCTTGTCTAAACGTGTACGGTCGTTGCGGCAGTGGTCATAGAATTCACAATATGCTGCCACTGTGTGTCGGGAACTTTAGAACTAGGGGGGTTTGTTTAGAGTAATTGAGAGAGTTGGTTGGAGTAGACATTGACTATCTCGGTGGTATGCAGCTTTGTGATGTCTAGCTTCCTTTGCGTTTGATTACGAGTGTTTTTAGCACTACTTAATCGTGTGCATACCTTGGCTGCAACTAGGTGGTGATCCGAGGCAATATTTGCACCGCGCATCACACGCACGTCCATAACGCTTGAGACATGATTTCAATCAATTACCACGTGATCAATCCGATTTCTTGTATTTGGATCCGGAGATATCCAGGCTGCCTTGTGGATACCTTTATGCGGGAATCTGGTTCCACTCACAGCCATGTACAGGGTTCTTGTTTTTTCTTTTCTTAGTGTTTTCATAATAATTGTTTTGTTTGAGGAGAGCGGCTAATTAGGCCACCGCGCCCGATCCTAGTTTCTTGGGGCTGCCAAAGCCACTAAGAGAGCCTGCGTTGAGCTTCAGTAGCTTCTGTTACCTACTTCCTAAGACGCATCGGTGATAGCATGCCGATTAGTTACTCAACATTTCGCACTGAACATCCGTTCAGTGGCATTGCCCAGGGAATACGTGATTTCTCGCACGTTGTGAGCTGCTTGGGAACCTCCAAAGAGAGCTTCTGGTTATTCCCAAATGAATAACAATCAAAAAGAATCAAATTAGAAAATTTCCCATTCGCAGTTTTATTTTAATTAAAAATAAGTAATACATAATTAACAGAAATGATTTTTGTTAAGAATTTTTCATAATTTTATGAAGAAGAACATGATAGGACCAAGGACAGTCGTATTTCAGTCCCACAAACAACATCAGCGATGTCATATTTGAAAAACGACAAAGCATCGACGTGACTACGACATACATAATAAGGGGAATTATTCCGGTACAAATACGATTGATTTCGTTATATTCTTTTCAGATTCCGACAAATTTAACTATGTGTTTAAGTGTACTAAATAATTTTGTCAATGCTATTCTATATTTTCGCCTCGTTGCACAGTGGGGTTTTTGATGTCAAAAGTGGGAATTAATTCGAGCCAGATTTCCATGTTTATAGTTTTAACTTTTTTCGGTTAAATTCACTTAAAGAATCAAAAATTATCAAAACGGCTGAAAATGTAATATTGAAAAATTCAATTCACTTAAAAAAGTTATATTTATTATCTGATTTTTAACAATTATTATTATCAGTTATTAAGTTATTATTTTCGGAGACAATTTGATTGAAACCAAACACACGCCCGATCATGTTTATACTCAAACTTGTTATGGTTTTAAAATACACCTAATCCTGTTTTTACACGGTCTTTATTACACGATTTTGAAATAACACTGTCGACATAAATAAACTAACACTGCTTTAACACGTTTATTGTGTCAAATAACACGGTCGAACTTATCCTGTTTTTATACGTTTTTTGCCAAATAACACGGCAAAAATAATCAATTTTTACACGAATTTCTTTAAAATTATATAATGATTATAAAATAGACATGGTATGCTGAAGAAAAATATAATTTTCATGTTTTACCGAGTTATTATTTTTGTAGGCTTTTTGAGTTTGTTGAACCAATCTAATATTTTTCCACTAAAGTGTGTCTTTTTTGAACATGACAAAAAATTTCAAATGATTCGGTTTTCTAAAGATTTGTATACTATTACAAGATACTTAAGCTGACCAAATTTAAATATCCTCCAGTTATCCATTTGGAAGTTGTGGAAGAAATATTGATTGGGAGATGCCAGAATGGGTGAGATAATTTTGCCCATTTACAATCCCATTAATTCATTTTGCATAATGATATGTTTAGGTTTACTCGTATTATCCTTTGCAACAGCCATCCAGTCAGACAAAGGGACATTGTATTCGGTCTGCGCAGACTTGTCTGTAAAAAATCAAAACTATTTTGATTTTGATAAACCTGGGCAGACTTGTCTAATAATGTAGGAACAGGTTCGACAGACTTTTTTTCGTGTCAAAGAAAAAAAATAGTTAATTTAATTAATATACATATACAAATAAAATACAATATCTTAAGAAATTACCATTCAAAAAGTGTTGTGCTAACTTTTTGTAAAAACAAAATACAAATATTAGGCATGTTCCCGTACACCGTTCAGGTTGACTGCTGGTGAAAAATGAAAGTTCGACAGACACGTCTGTAGTGGAAGGGAACGGCAGATGTTTACACGGATTTTTTATCTTCCAGACAAATCTGCCAGTGTAAAGGGCCCTTAATATTTCATCGGACAAAATATAAGTGTCAGGATGATTTTTATTTTCGATTTGGATTTGAAAAATCATTGATTGATTTTAATTTTTGATTTCAATTTCAAAAAGTCTTCAATATTTTTTAATTTGTGACGTTTAAAATAGAAATAAAAAATAACTTATTTCTGAGCGATAAAAATTACAAATCAATAATAATTCTTATCTTCGGAGAGATATAAACCAAATCAGAAATAATTGTTAAAGAGAGACTTATAAATACATTTTTTAACAGTTATGGTCTCTGGAAATAATGATCATGTGCTCCAACCCAATCATCTACATTTATTTGAACGGTAGTCTGAAGACGATACTGGGAGTAGTTGAGTAAGCAATCAATCGGCATTTGTTTGGTAAAACCTTCATATCGTCCTTAAACTGCAGTTCCATTTTGAATGAGTCAGTAAAAGCATGTTAACTCATGTTGACTCAAATACGGGAAGTTCTTTCATATCCATGGTATGCACAGACAAATCCAGGACAGATTGAGTGTAAAGGGCCCTTTACACTAGCAGACTTGTCTGGGAGACAAAAACTCCCTGTAAACATTTGCCTTCCCTTTAAACTTCAGATGTATCTGTCGAACTTTCATTTTTCAACAGCAGTCAACATGAACGTTGTACCGGAACATGCCCAATATTTGTATTTTATTTTCACAAAAAGTTAGCACAAAACTTTTTGAATGTTAGTTTCTTAAAATATTTCTTCATTTGGCTATTATTTGTATATTCTAACTAGTTTAACAATTTTTCCTATTTTTATTTTCAAATTTTTCTTTGACACGAAAAAAAAATCTGTCGAACCTGTCCCTACATTATCAGACATGTCTGCCCAGATTTATGAAAATCAAAATCGTTTTTATTTTTTACAGACAAGTCTGCGCAGACCGAATACATCGCCCTAGACTGGGAGATAAGTCTGGGCAGACATTATATCTCACAAACTTGTCTGCCAGTGTAAAGTGGGCTTAAGTTATATATATTTTATAAACAGGGAGTTTCATTCCGTTTCGGCTTCGATCAATTCAATTTATAAGGTATTACGAAGATTGAATCTGATTCATACTCAAAACAAACATTCACTTTTCAATATACATTTTTATTTGTTTTCGTTTTATCTCTGTTTATCTTCTATTTCCTAAACTGAAACGGAATATACAGTCAGGTTCTGGAAAACAATTTGGTTTAAAAACTTTTTACCGATTTTGCTCCGTTTTCAAACCGAATCAGAAACAAACACGAGTATTCTTTGGATGCCGATACCAGAAACAAAAACATTTTTAGGCTAGTTTCTCTTAACAAAAGATCAAAATTTTGACGCTGAATTAAAATTATTTTAAATAGTTCGAAAATTCAAACTGCATTATTTTGAAAATGCTTAATTTGTATATTGTCCAACTTTTACCAAAATTTCTTTTTTAACCGTTTAAACATTTTATTTATTTTATATTTTGCAGGATCGATTTAATGAAGGAAGAAGGTGGAGGAAGTGTTGAACTTATACCAGGCGGTAGAGAAGTACAGGTTACTTGTCAGAATATTTTTGATTACATTAGACGCTACACCGAATATAGACTTATAAAAGCTCAGGAGAAGGCTTTGGAGGTATTGTGATATCATTCGTAATAGCAAATTGATGTGTTATATAAAAGGTTTAAATCGATTTAGGCAATTCGAGATGGTGTTTTTGATGTCTTGCCAGATAACTGCATGCAGAGTCTTACTGCAGAAGATTTGCGACTTCTTTTAAATGGTGTGGGCGACATCAATGTATCCACATTAATTTCGTACACTACATTTAATGACGAATCAAATGAAGGTTCAGACAAGCTATTAAAATTTAAGCGATGGTTCTGGAGTATTGTTGAAAAAATGAATACGTTGGAACGCCAGGATTTGGTAATGTCTACTGTAACCCTTAAATCTGCTGAGTAAAATTTAATTAAAGTTTTATGTTACAGGTATACTTTTGGACTGGATCGCCAGCTTTGCCAGCATCTGAAGAAGGGTTTCAGCCTTTACCTTCTGTCACAATAAGACCAGCAGATGATACTCATTTACCAACAGCTAATACGTGCATATCCAGACTTTATATTCCTTTGTATTCTAGCAAGTCAATATTGCGTAGCAAATTGCTCTTAGCTATTAAATCTAAAAATTTTGGTTTTGTTTAAGTTTTAAATTGTATTTTTTTTTTACTTATACGCATTGTTTTATGTTTATACAAACCTTAGAATTGATTTATATATCTAGTTTGTACCCGATTGATTTAAATATCTAGTTTATCCAACTGAGGCGACATGAAGTAACATAGGTAACGAGAACAAATGCCACTTGTTGGAAAATATGAAATGCCGCCACTATATTCTCCATTCCCACAGGCGTAAAATTAAGAAATATGACATTTTTACTTTTCTAAAACCTAAAACCCTAACTTTTAAAGAAATATGTTTATCTCGTTGAATATACAAATTTATTTTTTTTTTCATTAAATTCACGTTTTCACAACTCCTACATTTACTATGAGTAATTCACTTCCCCCCCAAACAAGTCTCATACATACATTACTACTTAAATGTTTACAAAATATGAAAATATTACTCTTACTACTCACAAAAGCATTAATTCCAATGCATTATCATACATACATAAACGAATTGAACAATATAATATTGTATTAAAAATAATATATACTGAACTAATAAAATAATCCGCTTTGAAATGCACAGCAAGTGCCTTATGTGTTGATTCTATTTAATTCACTTCGTAATCGAACATGTTGTGAATAATTTTTCTTATTTTCAAGGTTTAGAGATGAATACTTCGAGTATCGATTCAAAACTGAGGTCTAATCACGGCATTCGTAATCAAAAAATTTTGAACGAAATGTTGATTTTATGGATCATGACAGCCGTTATCGAATCGATAATAAGCGAAATGTCACTCGATAGCTCAACTGCCATGGAGTAGTAAATGCATATGTTCGTATGAAGCACACATAATTGATTATTTTGTCGTTAAAAATACAAGGAATTAAATAAATAATCACCCGAATCAAAATATTCTCCGTTGGCAGAATTGGTATTTTGGAGAGTTACCATGTAATTTGATTCGACAGTTAAATATTACGGCATCAGATTTTTTTTTTGTAGCAAGTAACTCGATTTCGGAAATACATTTCTTACTTTCGACTTGGCATAACCGATTATGAATCATACTTTTGACGGAATGAGCGGACTAATGCTCTCCAACACATAATTAAAAGCTTAATTGCTATGTCGGAAATTTAGCACCACAAACCTAGAAAAAAAAAACACTTCTAAATACATACATATAACATATTTAGGAAATTGTTACTTACATTACATCCGTTAGCTCCATCCATTCATTTTCCATCCAAATTGCAACCGAATCCATTTTTATGACCAATAAAATATATCGCGACCTAAAAACGTTTAGGTTCCACTTGTGCCTAAATGTATTTTTTGATGTAGAACTCAAGATTAAATTTAAAACACATCTGGCTTGAAAAAAAATCAACCAAAAATTTATGCGTTGTCACCTTTCATAACTGAATAGAAACTGTTCTACAACATATGCAAACAAAGCGAAAAAATTGTAAGTTCAGCCTTTTTGTATTAATCGTTCTCTGATTTTGGGAGTAATCAAGTAGTCATAGAATTTCAATGCAAGTGCATGAGGGCGGAGTCTCAGCGGAGGAATTTGCAAGCATTTGAGCATATTTTATTGAAATACTAATTCCATCCAGAGAAGATAATTACACTATGTGACAGTCATTTTGAGATCGAGGAGTGTAGGTCTGGTCGGGTACAACATGAATCTGTATACCAAAGTTTAATAGCACCCTCAAAATCTTAACGTACGGTTCAAAAACCGGGTTTCGGATCTTTCCTCAATTATTAGGTTAGAACTCAGTCAATTCTTAACCGATTTTTTTTGTGTTTGAGAAAAAGGGTCCTTTCCAACGATATAAACATCCTGTATCAGGCCTGTTCTGAAAATCACAAAAGTGATTTGAAATTACAAAAATGGTGTTCTGCACACCAAACTTTTTGAAATTTTGTGATTTCAAACCGGTCACCTAAGCACCTATCGATTTCAAATCACATGCTTATTTTTACGAGTACTTTTATAGGAATTTAAAAATATATTGCCTAATTTATTAACAACATGTGTTATTTTTTAATTTATTTAGTACAATTACACATTTAGCGCAATAAATGCGCTAAAATTAACAATTTTTTGAGGCACTAACTTTTGTGTATCTGTTTTGTGAGTTTGTCTGTGATTTGATAGTGATGTGCTTGTGATTTTGTTTGTATCCATAGGTTTGGATAAGTCCCGAAATTTGCTCTTCCTTATGCGTTCGTTGTTTAATTGCGTCCTTTGCAAATTTCCCAGAGCAAAAAATATAGCCCCGGCATTTTACTTTAAACTTTTCTTTCTTTTTCAACTTAAAAATTTCTACTCACTTGTATAATCTAAATAAAATCACAACAAAATAAGTAAAAAAACAACTGTTTCATTGTGATTTCGAAAAAGACACCTGTTTACAGAACAGAAAATAATCACACGTGTGATTTCAAAACGGCATGTGATATGAAATCACGTGATTAACAAACAGGCATGTATATAAATAATTTCTCACATCTGCCAAAATATTTTCTTTAACTGTTTGATTTTATTTGGGATTGGAAAATTTCGTTCCTCGGAAAACATAAACAACTTAGACATTTGTTCACAAATTTTTACAAACAAATATATGCTTAACACATTATAAAATGCACTTTCTGAATAATATAATAAACATTAGAGTACCTTAATAAAATAGTGGCTAAGAATTCCTTCAAACTTAAAAAATAGTGAAAAAATTCACAAGTTTCCGATTTCGAGGCAAAAACAGACAGATGTGACAAGTTATATATCGTTATATGAAATCAAAAAAGACGAATTAGTATTTGAAGAAAAATTTTGGATTTTTGTATTATTTACAGAGCTATGAAACTTAGGCCTTTTGATGGTTAGATTTTCTGAAACCGAAAAGTGCGTTACGATTTAGGAAATGTTTTCCTATGCTCTTCATTAAATAGATTCACTATAAATGTTTTTTTATTTTTTTATTTTTTTATTTTAACGTACTTATAGTAAACAAAACATAAAAAGTAATTGAGCAAAAAAACAAAATTTTAAGTAAAAAGAAGTTCATATCATAAATAGATAAAAATAGGAATATAGTATAGTATAGTATATAGTTTTTATTGCTACTTTTCATAGGGTAAATTTGTATAAAAATCATGGCAATCTTCTGGTATGAAGGATTTAAGACCCTGAGATGTTCACACTTTTTATTAGAAATTTTTATTCTCTAAGAATGTAATGGAGCGGGTTCGTTGTCATGACTATCTTTTGCTTTTCGGTTTGGAAGAATTGAATATTCCTCTTTAATGTTTGTTTTAAAGTAAATAGTTCCAGACATATCGTATCCCAAGGCTCTATGTTAACGGTGGGATCTCCAGCTTGACTTTTTTTTTCTCCCCACGTAATATTCCAAAATCGATCAAATATTTGTTGGCGTTCTTTTCTATTCTGTTTATTCTCTTGGGTTAGTTATTTTTTGTTTCAAAAGGTGAAGTTATCTGTTTGGTTTATGAATTGTTTGCGCTTGCACTTACTTTTGTTAATAAAATTGTCGTTTTTTGTCGTATGACTGTAAAACTTAGCAGCTACATGTATTTTGATGCGGTGCATAGTAATCAATGAAAAAGTCGATTTTGAATTTTTGGTACCTTACGCCTTTTTTGATTTCATATGACGATATATAAATGTATATCTAGTGGGAAAGTTTAATGTATAAACTAAGGGCGTGCATAGTTATATCTGAACACACAAGTTTATGTTTGCCTTCTACTATCGGTGCATAATGGTGGTTGATTTTGTGTTTCTGTTATAAGTTGTTTTTGTTGTTCTCTCTAATAGATATGGTATGAGTAAATAAAGAGAGCATGAGATAAATAATTTGTTTTCCTATGATTCGTTCAAACAAATGAAACAGATAATGAAGATAGTACTATAGGTACTGATTGTATGTTCGATTCAATTTCAATCGTACATCTCCCAACTGATTGAAAACAGATGCCTAGATTTCGCAAAACATATGAAAAGAATATCTTATTTTGGGAAATTAGGTTTTAGCAAATTTAAGATATTCGACAAGAAAAAAATATTACATATGTATATATTAATATTCCGTGATCTCGCTAATCCAAATAATTGATTGCAGATCCCGATTCGGGATCGATTCGAAAGTGTTACATGGTAAGAGCTCAAATTCGGATCGAATACAACTTTCGAGCTGTTCGAACTTTCGAATCGAGTTACATAGTAACCCCCCAGTTCTTTTTACTTTTTTCGAAATTCTTTCTCGAACATCGATTTTCTTAGTCTACTCTAAAAACCAAGAATTTTGGTATATAAAACTTAAATATTGATGAACGGGAAGTGGTCTCTCAAATCGTTTTTTTTTTCGTTTTTTTTAGGCAAAATGCCTTTTTCCCAAAAAATGAAAAAGTCATGCTTTAGGCATTTGCTTCTAACTCAAGCAGTTTTTAACGCAAGCTATTCAATTAACTCAATTTAGTTTAGAAATCGTTTTTCGTTTTTTTAGGGAAAATGCGTTTTTCCCAAAAAATAAATTTAGTAATTTGCTTCTAACTCAAGCAGTTCTTAACGGATTTAAACCTAAATTCATGCATTAGAAAGCTTACTAAATTTCCTAAATGTTTTTTAAAGCAACACTGCCATTTTTTTCGATGGTTTTTTATTCATAGCAACGCAAATTCAGATTTTCAAATACGTACTTAGATTTTTTTTAATTTTTGCTTACCTTTTCCTATATAAAAATTGAACGAGGCAAAATTTTTATATTCGGTAAATGCAGAATGGTAGGAAATTTTAAAATAAAGATTTTGGTGTAAATAGCTGTAGCATTCTGTTACGAAAAACTGCAGTTTTATTTGAAATGATGAGTGACTAAAGTTGTTTATTTCCAAATTTGCTTCAATTTCATCAATATAAAGTAAGAATAGATTGATTTTGATTCTTATTTATTTATTTATTGAATATATATTTTATAAATAAATTTATAAAATACAGAGAAAGAAAAAGCGCAGGGTAACATAGACCATATTAAGTCTACAGCAAAGTTTACAATACAAATATGAGTAACAGAAGCAAAAAATACAAATTAAAATACAAAAAATACATTATTTGATTCAAGGAAATGAAATTAATTAAGGAAATGTATATTGAAATATCAGCTTAAATATCAGAAATTTGATGCATTCTCAGGGCCCGCAATATTTTTCCATGTTGACCAGGTTTTGAACAGTCTAAAATACTCGAGAGGGGCTCATCAAGACGGGATATTGGGCATTCAGCTAAAATATGGCGCACATCCATATCACATTTACAGGTATTGCATTGCAAATGAGTAGAATTGTCAAAGTAGTGTTTCGTGTTGAACAATGCTTTCCCAACTCTCAGGCGTGCTAATAAAATGCATTGACTTCTTGTATAATTCCGGTGGTATTTAGGTCTAACAGAGAGCACACTGTGTGACCGCAGAAAACTCGTTGATTGTTCCCATTGGTGTTGCTGTTTTCCCCTCCTTAAGGCCGTATATGTATTAGTGATAACAAGATGAAAACAAGGAATCTACGAAATCATAGGCTTTGTAAAAACTTCTTTAGCGGCACTATCTGCAAACTCATTACCTTCAATGCCAACATGGGATGGTACCCACAGAATTTGGACGGGTTTCGTTATGCTTGGATTATTGAAAATATTGTTAAACATATCGTTTTTATCGTGTAGAAGAGCGGTTACAACACTAAGACTGTCAGTACATATAATATTATCGCCCTCAATTTAAGCTTGGCAGCAAAAAAAATTGCAGAACGAATAGCTTCTAACTCGGCCAAAAATATTCCAGAAAATTCCGGCAAAAGACCTTGTTTAATCGTAGTATAATGAGAGTATTCTGTTTGCTGAATAACCGCATAGCCAGTAATTCCATTTTTATACGATCCATCTGTGTAAAGCACCATTTCCGGGGAATATGTTGAAATTTTCTCAATCACCAAAGTTTTAATAAATTCATGACTAGTGGTGTACTTATTGTACACAGCTAAACTTTTATCAATTTTCACCATATTATGAAAATCAGGATATATAGTAGGCTTATCAGGTAACGGTATGCCAAGTTTAATTAACATATAAACAATACGCCGTGCTGAACAGGAAGTTTTCAATGTTGTGTCATCTATAATAAACCAAAATAGGCGATGAAGTCCATCCTTAGGATCCGTTATAGCTTTAGCTGCAAGGTTCACTGATCTTGCGTGTAGGACTGCGGAGAAATCTTTCATTTTACATTCACTTCTCAGAGACTCCAGAGGTGTGGCTCTTAGCAACCCCGAAGCCGTACGGAAGCAGTTGTTCATCGCCACATCTATTTTTTTCATATTAGTTTTGTTTGTCCAGCCATAAATAGTTACACAATGTTGAACTAAACCATATACCAAGGATGAGCAGATTTCAATTCCGGTGTCTATATGTGGTCCCTTTTTTTCGACCATATTATCTTTAGCAGATTATTTATCTTGCTTAATTTTTCCTTTAAGTATTTAATATGATTATTTCACAATAGATTTTTTTGCAAAGTAAAGCCCAAGTATTCTCATATTTGTTTTCAGTAGAATTACCGTATTTCCAAGTAACAAATTAACTGCATCGCACTTTCTCCTTCTGCAAACATGTAAAATTTCGGATTTATCTTCGGGTACAACAGCTCCACGTACTTTTGCCCATTTCTGTATTTCATAGTTTAAAATATTAAGTTTCGTTGAAACATCACTTGCTGACCCAGACGCAACGGCAAAAATATTATCTGCATATACACCCACGTAATCTATTCCAGGTATACTCTCAATAGTTTTCGCTAAAGAGTTCGCATACAGGGTAAACAAAAAGACAGACAATGGTGAACCCTGAGGAACTCCATTGTCTAAAGGTTTCTGTTGCGAAAGAAGTCCATCAACCTTTACCATTATTTTCCGGTTAGAAAGAAATGAAAAGATCAACTTCATCATCATAAGAGGCACACCCAATTCCTTTAATTCATCCACTACAAATACGGAAACCACACGGTCAAAAGCCTTTTCAATATCCTCTGACAAAATGGCACTATGCCTGTTTCTGGATAAATTCATCCGAAGTCTTGATTCAAGTTCATGGCACAGTGTTTGCACTCCGCGTTTGGGTAAAAAAGCATGATGATTGGATGATATTTGGTCCTTACAATATTTCCATAAACGAATTGATATTATTTTTTCAAAAATTTTCGATAAGACAGGTATCAGTGAAATAGGTCGATATCCATCAATTTTATTTGGATTTTTTTTGGGGTTTAGGAATAGGAGCCAGGAGAGCTGCCTTCCAATCATGTGGAAAGATACCAGTTCTCAGTATATTGCTGTACAGCTTAGCTAGTCTCAATTTCATGGCAAGCGGAGTATTTTTAACCATAGAATAGGTTATCCTGTCCAACGATGATGTAGTTCCTTTAGTATTTATTAAAACCTCGTTTAGCTCCTCAATTGTGACATCAGCACACAACAGACTATTAGTTGGGTCATTTATTAGGTTTAAACGTTCGAAATAATTGTTCTTACGATTTGTAATATTTTTATCGAACCTTGCATCAGATCCAATTGAACTCCAAACTAAAGCAAATTTGTTGGCAATATCCACTGCATTGTTCATTACAGTGTTGTTTTCTATAATTGAAGGAAAACTATGCATTTTCTCTGTCCTGATACTCCTGATTCTGCTCCATAAAACTCTGATGTCGACCATTGGGTTTAGTGAATTCAAGAAATTTTCCCAGGTTTTCCGCTTGGTTATCAAGGATTCGTATTTAACTTTAGCGCAGGCTCGCCTATAATTGATGGAGTTAGCTTTACTCCTATGCCTTGTAAAAATATTCCAAGCTTTCACTTTAAGCATTACTAACATTGCAATATATAAGTTGAACCATGCTGGGGAGTTGTTATTCTTTGGTCTTGTTGTTTGTTTTATTGTTTCATTAGCTGCTTTACGAATAATTCTCTTAATCTGAGCCGCCTCTTTGTTTATATTTGTGGATTCCGTATATTGAGAAGTGATGTTGTTAATTCTAAGCTGAAATGCTTGCCAATTAGCTTTCTCAGTCAAAAACCTGGGATGAAATCGCTTTTTCTGCTGTGTCTTGTTATCAGTTATAATTATTGGAAAGTGATCACCTACTTCAGGCATTTCCAGAGTCATCCACTCAAAAAGAGGGGCTATATCAGCGCTGGCCATTGAAACGTCCACCGATGTGAGTGTACCTCTAGTACTTAACAACGTAGGGGAACCATCATTTAGAAATATAAAGCCCATATCATCGGCAAACGGTTCCCATAGGGCACCAGCAGGTGACAGGGTTTGAGACCCCCAAATAGGGTTTTGAGAATTAAAGTCGCCCAACACAAGGGATGATCATTATTGTTGATATTAAGAGATGAAATTATTTTGGTAGTAATGTTTACATCTAGTTTTCGGTAAATGTTAGTCACATGAATTCTCATATTTCCTCTTATCACGACTGTTTGATAAAGAAGGTCCCCAGATGATGTAATGTGTTCATCCACTTGAATGCTGTTACGAATCAGGAGCATGATCCCAGCTTTAGCGTACTGATAATTCTTGTTATGATGGTATATCTTGTAGCCCGGTAGATGCAACATATTTGTATTTCTTTCAATGACATGCGTTTCCTGTAGCGCTATTATACTAGGTTTATGTTTGGCAACCAAAGATTCCAATGCGTACTTGTGGGCGGTGAAACCCTGAACATTCCATTGAAGAATTCTATATTAAAGCCGATATCCATAATAAGATAAATAATATGATACAAAAATACATAAAACGTTAATAATATTATTCTTTATGAGATTGCGGCATTGTTTTCCTTAAAGTTTCCGGTGTTATTAATACTTCTAAGTTAGTATACTTCTCATAAAGATTACTAATTGGACTTCTGGGTGGGGTCTTAAAATCCGATGAAATTGACATAGCGAGGTCCATTTCATCCTCCATTGATATTGTATTTAAAATTAGATTGTTCTGCTCTTCATTATTTTGATGTGTGTTTTTATTTAAGTTCGTTAGATGGTTTTTTTTTTCATTGATTGTTGCTCGTTCCAAGTGTTTTCTTTCGGTGTTTGGTTAGTTTTATTTTTATCTTGTGTAGTTAAATCGATGGTTGGAGATAATTCATTTGTTATTAAGGTGCTTGTTTCAGATAGGTTGGTTGATTTTGTGGATGTCTTTTTGGTTACAATTGAGTCATTCAATTTACTATTGGATTCTTGGTTTTGAGTTTTTTCACTTTGATTACTTCGTACAACATCCGAAAATGTAGGTTTCTTTTGTAACGGTTGGATCGTATGTATAGATGGATAACACAAGGGAACAAGGTATTTGTTGTTTAAGAACTGAATATTGTTTAAAGGTAATTTGGGACGCTGAATCCAAATCTGCACTTGGTTTTTTTGTATCAGCTCGACTTTTCGCGATATACCGTTATGTCCATAACTAAGGCACTTCCACTACAAATATTTAAATAACTTGAAAACGGTTCACCATATTCAATTACAAAAAAAAACTTAAACTCGTCAACAAAATTATCTTTAATCCGTGCCTACATTGTTTTTAATTTGGCTTAGTAGTTTCAGAGATATCGTTGTAGTTTTAAAAAATAAAACAAAAAATTTACAAAAAAAAAAATTTTTGTTTTTTAAAAATTCATAAAAAAAATAATGCAACACAAATCACAGTGTTTGTCTTAAAACATTTAGTTTAATATAGTGTGAATCAAATGAGCTTTATTTCATTAAAATATCTGCACAACTTTTGATTTTGTCAACAATTTACTGAGATAACTAAATTTACAAAATTTACAAAAAAATAACATTTATTAATATGTTTGTGAAAGTGTAACTCGAGCAAACCTTAACGGATCGTTATGAAAATTTATCAGTATTAATATTTTTCGAAACGAACTTATGGGATTGTAAATGGGCGGAATAGCCCCACCCCTTCTGGTACCTCCCATACAAAATTACCTATTTTTGGATAATTAATATATCTTCGATAGCTGCCAAACAGACTACCGGAGGATATTGAAATTTGGTCAGTTTATTTATCTTGCAAAAGTAGACAAACCCTAGAAAAACCGAAAGCGTTGCCATACCCCTTCTGGTACCTCCCATACAAATGACCTAATTGACCCTTATAGTTTAACATATATATCTTTTTTGTAAGTAAACTGAATTTACTCAAATTTATAGTATGATGTTCGCTTATGAAAATGGGACTCAGGAATGAATATGGACTATATCGGTTGACGCCTTCTGGTACCTCCCATACAAAATTACCTATTTTTGGAAAATTAATATTTCTTCCATAACTTCCAAACGGACATTTGAGAGGTAATGAAAATTAGTCTGTTAATTTATATTGTGATATGAAGCAAAACCTCAGAAAACCTAACTATTCGACACACCCCTTCTGATACCTCCCATACAAAGGACCGAACTCACCCCAATAGTCTTACATACATATCTTTTTTGTAAGTACAATGAATTCAGTCAAACTATGCGTAAGTTTTACGGTTATCAAAATATGAATCAGGAATGAATTTGAACTATATCGGATCACCCCTTCAGGTACCTCCCATACAAAATTACCTATTTTTGGAAAATTAATATTTCGTCCTTAACTTCCAAATTGAAACCTGCCGATTAATTAAATTTGGTCTGTTAATTAATATTGTAATAGGAGGCAAACCTATAAATTAAACTACAAATAAATTTGCAAATTTGTCATGATTTTTAAAAATACAAAATTTTAATTTTTTTTGGGTAGAAACAAAAAATTGCGAAAAATCTGTTATCACCGAACTTAGCATAACTCATTCAATTTTCAATCGATTATTATGTACATACATGTTTTAGAAAGCTATCTTAATATGATATTCAATAAAGCTAATAAAAATAACAATTTGCCCCCAACCGATTAACTTTCAGCGTGAAGAAAATTAAAATGTGTAATTTTTTTTGAATAAAACAGCCGTTACTCAGTCATTTTTTTTTTGTTATATTAAAAAATTTGATTTTTTTCAAAGGTAACAACGATATCTTTAAAAAAAGAAAAAAATTTTAAAATCCGGCTTGTGAAAAAAAAATTATGTTTTTTTGAACTATAATTTTTTGGAAAAAAGTCGAAAATACGATTAGTACCTGTAACTTAAAAATTCGAGCTGATGGAGAAAAATGGAGATTAGATTTGAAATCAGCGACCCCAAATTAGTAAAAAACAGTATCGAATTCCAAACAACACTCAAAAAGTTCAATTTTGTTCCCTTGTGTAATCATTAAAAACTTTCCATGCTTCTCGTATAGTGCACCGACGATCAGCTTTTATCTTGTTGACAGATTTATGCTTAATAAAGCTGGGGCATATCGTGGAATATGATGTGTGAGTATCATTATTGCAGTTTACACAAAATTTTCGGCAACATTTTTCATGTGGCGGGTTTATTTCACCACATTCTCCACATAAAGCAATATTTTTGCACCTGTTTTTGGTATGTCCCAATTTTTGGCAATTGATGCAACGCATAGGATTAGTAATATGTTCTGAGACTACACATTTTTCCCAGCCAACATTTATTCTTTCGGGTCTTGTCAAACTGTTAAATGTTACAATTGCTGCTCCAGTGGGCACAAAGTTCTCACCATTTCGCTTTAAGATATGTTTGATGTCCGTAACGTTTGGGTTTTTAGCTCCTACGACACCAGAAGTTAGTTCATCTTGTGACATATTTATTATACGTCGGGAATAAATTCTGCCCAGAGTGGAATTGAGACTGTTATGGAATGTTATCTTCACTGGTACCAGATCTAATATTTCGCTTTAATGAATTTTTGTGCTGTTTTAAAATCTTTTGTCTTAATCATTAAGTCTCCATTACGCATTTCGGTTACATCTATGTAATCTGTTGATATGTAGTCCAGACCTTTGCCTATCTGGAAAACATTATATGAAGAAAGCATCTTTGGTTCTGTTGCTGCATTTTCTGGAAGGGCAGTTGCTACTAAATAACGCGGAAGATGGCGATCATCAATGACGTCATGATTTAAAGTTGCTTCTACATCTTCTATTCGTTGCCTCTTAATCTTCGCTTTTTTGTTTCTCTCGTTAGACGGGTCCAGGTCTTTAAACCTGTTCCTGTATGGGGACTCGTCCCCATCCATGGTTACAAAAATTATTCCGATTCCAATCCAATAATATGTTCCTTTTTCGCGTGACCAATAAAGTGAAAAATTTGTCAAAAGAAATGACTGACAAAAAAGAATACCAAAAAAGAACCGTTAACAATATGACGCTAGATAGTTAACCGCTCGTTAAGAAAACACGATGTTTAATTGGCAAATGCCTGTCAACGAATGATTGATTTTGATTCTTATTTTCTCATTTTTCTATTGTATTGTGAATCAAGTGATTTATACAGTTAATATTTTCGTATTCATTTAAAGCTGCTTTAATATTGCTTCCTCTATTTGTAACCACAACTGTTGCGTCATTTAAGGAACAATTGAACTCACTTAGTAATGTATCCAATTTTTGTTTTATGTTCATGAATATTTATTAAATAAATAAATATTATTTAAATAATACATAAAATTAACTTCATTTAAATCTTTCTAATTGTTATTCAAAAGTATTGCAATTAGTCAAAAAACATTTAAATTAGTAAATTTAAGTTAAATATTTCTTTACGAAATTCAAATGAAAATTTAATAAAATAAAGTTTTATTTTTTGTGATCCTTGGGAGTTTTATACTTGGATAAATCAATTTCGATAAATTCATAAATCCCGCAAATTCATGCTTGATTTACAAACAAGCTTACACATTGTTATCTAAAATTTTTAATTGCCTATTTTTTACAGACTTCACTCCTAGCAACTTGCTTTTATACTCCCCATCCATTACAAAATGAGCAGTTAAGGCGAGATATGAAATTTTTAAAAGTTTTCAGTCCATAGGTCACATGTCAGAGCATAACCTATTTTTCGTATCGATAATATCTCTGATTAAAGTTTAGAAAAATCTATGGAAAAGCTATTCTCGACGCTTCTATAAATTGTTGTTGGATGTAGTATTAGTGAATCAATGTTAAGGTTAGCTCCAAATGTATTTCCAAGGGATAACATTAATTTGGAGGTTAAAACGTCAGTGCAAGCCTTTTTAAACTCTTGGTTTGGCTTAATTAGTTCTTTATCATTTGTACTTTTTAATATTGCACAACACTTGTGTTTATTTAAATTTGATAAGGCATTTTTGTTGTATTTGTGTACATTTTTACACATTTTTCATGCAACAAAATCTGTTAAAACCATATCTAGCTTCGCCCTCTTTTATCACTAATTTTATGCACATTAGATAAAATCTTTTGCTTTAATTGCAAACTGTTCATTTTGTACTATAATTGTTTCAAGTTCAAAGCAAAATCCTCTTATTTACTTGTTCAATCACCAAGAATACTTCGAAAATATTTGTGGTACATCAGTTACTTGAGAACAAAAAACAAATAAACGTCTCACTCTAGGAGTATTTGGGCCTAGATTGTCAAATTTTCTTGCGCTTAGTTCGATTTGTTTACTTTTTGTTCGACTTCTGCAAGATGTAATAATAAAGGTGGAGTTATCTGTACAACAAATTTGGCATTGCAACAACAACAGGCAATTTATTTTGTGCAGTTCCTCTCTAGTGTCAAAATATCCATACAAAATTTTGACAACCGAAAGGCGCCACTCGGCGAGTATATGTTGTTGACAGTCCAGAGGCACCAAAATTAGAAAAAAAGTTAAAACCAGCTGGCTGTTAACGCCACCTGTATTAATACATCTTGGAGTATATACTAAACACGTGCAGCAGTGTAACTGAAAGTATTGTCAAAACAAATATACCATATACATATCTGTTACTATTAGTATACCGAGTGGCGCCTTTCGGTTGTCAAATTATTGTATGGAGATTTTGACACTAGAGAGGAACTACACAAAATAAATTGCCTGTTGTTGTTGCAATGCCAAATTTGTTGTACAGATAACTCCACCTTTATTAATACATCTTGATATACTCGGTTAAGAAGTGACTGAGTCATAAGCTCATAAGTGGGAAAAGATCGGAAAATCCGGGTTTTAAACCGAGAGTCAAGATTTTGAGGGTGTTAGAAAACATTGGTATACAGGGTCATGTTGTATGTACTCGACCAATTTTTTTCCATTTTGTCACAGTGTGTTATTTATAGTGGGATGTAACGAACGTTCGAATTATTCGCATCATTTTGTACATTACGTAATCAGTAATGCCTTATTATATTGATCAATTAAACAAATTCATAAAAAAAAAATTTTGAAGCCCGGACATACTCAAAAGGAGGTTGATAGTGTACATTTCGCAATAAAGCGATCTTTGAAAAATATGATGTACCTGCTAACATGCAAATCAGCAAGACAAAATTCGGATGTTTTGTTACGTACCACCGTTTCAACGCCGACTATGTTCGGTCCTCCGACTGCTCTGGGTCTCTCAGGTGGATTCCAACCCGTTCCGAACATAGCGGAAGTAGACGTACAGTAAGTGATTTGGACATTACCATCTGAAAACAAAACAAACACAACACTACACATATCCATACAAACTGAGGATTTTTCATGACCAATCCTCGCACTCAGCCCGCCCTTCCATGGTTCTGAGAATAATCCATTTTTAATATTTAGCTCAAAACCCCATTGACCTCACACACTCACCAAACGGTATAAATTCACATTTAGGCCCCCTTCACACTAGAATTTAACACATCATGATTATGATTTCAAATTCGATCACAATTCACATTTATTATACACATAGATCTTTTTTCCTCGATTAATAGATAAAAATAACATAAAACCTAACAAGCCACTAACACCCTTTGCAACCTTTTGGAGTCATTAACATGAAATTAACTAACACTGTAGAAGATATGTATTTGGCCCTTTAACGGCCCGTTTTTTTATTACACCACTTCTCCAGTTGAAAGAGCTCTCTTAACTAGACTATCGAGATCACAACACTCTCGACTCAAAACTAATACAAAAAAAACTATCCTCTTCAATGCCGTAACTTCCTACTCCTGAGACAACTTGGTGTTAATAACCTTTACAAAACTTCAAACTCTTAAACTTAACAAAACATATATATTAAACCCAATAGGACATCACAAACATTCACTTAAACTATAAACATTCTTATTATAAAAATCTTTTTCTTTCTTTTCTTAGCAAATTTAATCTTTTTCTAATTAATTTTCTTATTTGTAATTATTCTATTCTTTTTCTCTTTCAGGCTTTTCAGATTTGGTTAAACTTGGCCATCTTTATTTCGCACTTAGGCACAGGTACGGTACACATTACGTTATTCTTTTGTTACCTTACGATTGATTTATACCAATTGTGTTTTTCTTAGGATCGCAGAAGATTGGTCGGTTTAATTGCCCCTGGGGTCCAGTATTTACGCAAGGATCATTCTTGTCGTCAGTGGCCTCCAGTATTTCTGGCTGATTCTTCAGTCTTCGCAAATATTTTATGCTGGTCCCTGTCCAAACGGGCTATGGGGACCAGCACTGGATTTGGTATGCTCAAGGAGATTGACGTTATCTACACAATTACACAAAAAAAACATACGGACGTCCACACAGTAAGTTAAACTGACTTTTCTCTTTTTTTTCTCTAATATTTACTTACATTTATTCCTAACACTACACACATGAAACACTTTGATTTTAAATCTCGGAATAAGGCTTTGATTTACCTTTCTCCGTTTTATGTTCTTGGTGACTTTTTTTTTTAGACTTGATATGAGTCTTTAATTTTATTTATTTTACTTTGGATATTCAAATTATGTCGTGTTTAACCAGCCCACTACTCTCAGACAAATGTCCGTTTTTCGCGTCGAATTGTCCTTTTATACGTCTAAATCATCCCGCCGGAACTATTGTTTGTATTTACTTCTGCTAGTTATTGTATTTCCTCCATTGCACTTCCTTATTTATTTTTCTTTCTGGCGCTGTTTTTTTGTCAGTGTTGATTATTATGTTACCATCATTTTTTTTTTCCTACGGTAACACTTATATGCTTGACATTTTTGACAGCCCAACATTTGTCGATAATGCCGCTCATTTCCTCCTCGTGCATTAATAACTCTACGTTCGACCTAACAGGACCATACATTTTTCCTTAAAAATAATTATTGTGGATAACCACAATAACAAAACAAAAATACAGGTATAAAAAAATTCTCATAGCACTAAATAAATAATGTAGGTTTTTTTTTTTTTCTTCTAGGACGAACAACACATGACGGAGCCTTGATGCCCTCATCTTTCAGATGGATTTACACCTCCGGGCTCAGGCAATAAATGCGAGGCTGACCTGACACCTAATGCCCACGGCCACCCATGTACATGCGCCCACACCGTGGCCTGTTGCTGATGTTGCCGTTTAGATCCCACGCAACAAAACTTCGGGACTGGTATCCCGATAAACAGTACCGATGTGCGTGACTAGTTCATGTTCTTAAACCTTTCTTCTACAACGTGGGGAACTCCCACACCCTGACGTCTCATCAGCCGGGCATATACGTTTATGTTCCCTGTTGGTGTTTCAACGGAATGTAAGCGTGTTGTGTAGACATTTATGGAAGGTCACCCTTGTTGAGTATGCTACTCTTACCCTTTTTGCATCTTACTAACATTGTTTTGTTTTTGTTTTTCAGCATTGGAAAGTCGAATCTTTTCAATTCACCATGCCTTTACTGTTATGGCCATTACAGCGGAGTCTTGAAAACGGAAATGAGAGAGTTATGCGGCTTGGAAAACCCCAACATTTAGTTCGTCCAATATCATGTTTTCAATTGGTGAGCTTTCGTATATATATTTTCGTGGAAGATATTAGAAAATACTCCACTAACATGGTTACGCTATAGGTCTAGGTAGCTTAATATGTCCTCCTTTAAATAGTTTCACAAAAATATTATACTTCGTTACCCTTAGAGTGTTATCATTTGTTCCTATTTCTGAACCTTCCGCATTTTATAGTAAAAATGTCCCTAAAAACCTATAGTGTTGACCCTAGCGATCGATAACCATTCGCTCACAACTATACCGCAAACCTTTCCAACTTTGTATTATGTCTGAACATGCCAAAACATCTTACCACCCGAAAACGTTGTCGTTTATACTAGCTTATGCTATCGACACTATCTGGCATCTCTTGTTGATGCGAAATTGATAAACAATCAAAACATTAAACAAACGCAACAACGTCACTCGGCCGGGAAACATTTATAAATCCGCTTATTCTAATTGTGAAGAATCATATCATATCTATAGACGCTAAATTCGGTAATTCCTGTTGACATTTTCCTGTGTGTTATACTATTCTTAAAATTTAATACGAGCAAGTGAGTAAACAACCCCTGCGTATAATCTTGGCCGTGTATATAATAGGACCACCACAATTTACGAAAAACAGAAATGTTCCACCTAGTGCATATTACCCCGAGTGCGTAATTGGCGAACCCCTCGGCTCTCGGAACAATAGGATTCATTGATACATGTCCTACACTATTCACCGCTGTGTTTTTTTGATAACTCTATTTGTACAACGTGCGAAGTATTGCCATTATAACCCTTTGATTGTCCACTGTTGACCTACGTTAATGTTCCATTATTATAGTCTTCTTTCACTAGTGTTGTTTTGAGTCATATGGGTTGTTGTCTTTGCTGTTTGCTTATCGTTGGTTGAGGTCAGTGGTATCTTGTGTAATGGTAAAAGCGATAAGTACACCAAGGTGGCGCACGCTTACATGATGTGTACACCTAAACGTTTCCACGGTTTAATGTTTTGATAAGATTTTGTGTGCTATTAAACATGTGTCAAAGGAATTATTCGTGCACTATGTCATCTTGTTTAGAAACGTTTGCAAGTGTTATTCTGCAATATTTCAGGTGTAAGAACACAGTACACCATTTTTAGGCGAAAATAAATAACTTTTAGATAAAAATAAATGATTTTTAGATGAAAATAAATAGATAATTGTTCATAAGTTTGTTCAGCGTTGCACATTGTCAAATTTTTAGATCTTTTACATGACATGTCCCCAATGGACGTCCCTGTAAATCTTCTTTTTGGTACATATTGTTCCCCACTGGTTGCACGATCCTACATTTTAAAAACTTCCTAGCGAACTTTGCGTTAAAGTTTTTACTGAAGTCGCTGAGGGCATGGTTTCGACGAAATACTTCTTGACCTGGTACAAATTTCGTCAATCTTGCCCTTTCGTTATACCTTTTCGCGCTTTTTTCAAATGCCTTGTGCATATTTTCTTTTATTTTCTCTCGTATAATTTCAAGACGGTCCTTATTGTTTAAATTTAGTATGCAATGGTCGGTTAGTGATTTTAATTTTCGCGCTAATCTGTAATCCGATCCATTGCTATATAGTTCATATCCAAATAGTGAGAAAAATGGAGTGACACCAGTGGCTGAGTGGACCGATGACCTTAGGGCACACTCGATCTCCGATAAATAGAGATCCCAATCCCTATGGTCTGCCTCCAGATATGCCCTTATAGCCGCTAATACCGACTGATTTACTCTTTCAGAGGCATTGGACTGGGGGGAGTAAGGCGCAGTTTGCAAATGGTTAATCTTATATGTCTCGGTCATTTGTTTGAACCCCTTGGCCATAAATTGAGAACCATTATCACTATGAATGGTCTCAGGCACTCCGAATTTACGAAAAACTTCCTCAACCAGAAACTTCACAACATTACTTGTTGTAGCTTCTTTCATCGCCTTCAAAAACACAAATTTAGAGAAATGATCCATTGCTATAAAAATGTAGGCGTTACCACTTTTTGACCTTGGATATTTGCCCAGAAAATCTATGTAAATTTTCTGGAAAGGTCGTTCGGTTACTACTTCGTCCCCAATTGTAGGTTGTAAGTGTTTATTTGCGGGTTTTGTTTCTTTGCATATTGTACAATCTCGCACATACTGTCGAACTTGTAAGACCATTTTTGGCCAGTAGTAGAGCCGTCTCAACCGATGCAGTGTCTTAGCTATACCGCCATGTGATGCGCTTGCGTCATCATGCGCCTTTTGGATCAAAATATGGGTCAGGCTATCTGGTACCCATAGTTTCCATTGGACCTCTCCCAATAAATCATCATTTTCTATCCTATCTCTCTTGAAAATCCTTCCGTTTCGCACTACTATGTCAGGCAACCTTTCTTTATTTTCTTCAACATCCTTTACTAATGCCCTATACTCTGTACTTTCGAATTCGTTGGTATCGAATTCAAACATATCCTCGTCCACTTCGATCTCTTCTATTACCGGTAGTCGAGATAGCATATCGGCCACCACGTTATCTTTCCCTTTTCTATGCTCGATTTCGAAGTCGTACGCCTGTAACTGGAGAGACCACCTAGCCAACCTACCGCTCAGGTCTTTTACGTTCATTAACCATTTTAAGCTTGCGTGGTCTGTGATGACGGTGAATTTCATCATTTCCACATATGGCCGAAATCTTTTTACCGCCATCACAGCGGCCAGGCATTCTTTCTCAGTCACGCTATAATTCTTCTGACAGCCATTAAGTTTCTGAGAGTAGAAGGCTATGGGATTTTCGGCTCCATCATCTTCCTTTTGGAATAAAACCGCGCCTAATCCCAGATCAGAGGCGTCGCACTGAATGTAAAAGGGTTTTGCAAAATTCGGATGTTTAAGTACGGGCGCTTGTGTTAAGGCATTTTTAAGGTTTTGGAAGGCTTCTATGGCTTCTGGTTTCATAGTAAATTTCTGTGATTTTTTTAAGGTGTCGGTTAATGGAGCTGCTAGGTCCGCGAAATTCTTTATAAACCTGCGGTACCAGCCCGCTGTGCCGAGGAAACTTCTAACTTCCCTTTGCGATTTCGGTATGTTTATTCGCTGTATCGCAGATACTTTTTCGGGGTCCGTTTTAAGCATTCCGCCCCCTACTATGAACCCTAGGTACTTTAGTTCTTTGAAGCAAAACATACTTTTCTCTAATCCGATTGTTAAATTAGCTTTTTGCAAGCATTCGGCTACTTGCTGTAAAATAGACAAATGCTTATTGAAATCATCGGCTATGATAAGTAAATCGTCTAAATAGACGAAAACATTTGGTTTGAGTCGAGCTGGTATTACTTTGTCCATGAGTCGACAAAGCCTTTGCGCGGCATTACACAGGCCGAAAGGCATTACCCGAAATTGGTATAAAGGCCGGCCGGGGACTGTGAATGCCGTGTATGCTTTTGATTCCTCATCCAGCTCGATCTGCCAAAATGCATGCTTTAAATCGACGCTACTTATAAAGATCGTCTGATCGATTCTGCTTAATATCCCATCAATATTTTGGAGAGGGTAGGCGTCTTTTATTGTTACTGAATTCAGTTTCCTGGCATCTAAACAAAAACGATTTTTGCCTGGCTTTCTAACTATCGTCGTTCGGTTAGACCACGCGCTCTCGCTCTCCTCAATAACATTAAGCTTAAGCATTTGATCTACTTCCCGATAAACAATCTCTTGCATAGCCGGTGATATCGGATAGTGTTTATCCTTGATAGGTATCGAATTTTCCGTTAATTTAATAGTGTGTTTTTCCAAGGACGTTAGTCCTAAGCCTACTTTCTCGAATGCTGGGAACATGGATATAACTTGATTTAATTGTTCTTGCTGTTCATTAGACAGGACGTGCATGTGACTTTTATGTTCGTCTTTAGTCTTGCCATATTGTAATTGCATTTTCTCCATATCAATCGTCTCTATATTTAGAATATCAGGTGCAATTTCAAAAGCTTTCCAGAAGTCTATCCCTAGATATAACTCTTGTTCAAGATCTGGACACAAATAGAACGTAATTTCTTTTTCCTTTTGTCGATATTTTACTTTCGCGATTACTTTCCCTAAAATTCGATGCATATGACCTGATGCCGTCCTCACGCTTGAATAATATTTTTTTATATCCAGACCCAGATCTTCCACGCATTCACGACATCCTCTACCTAGTACGCTTTTTGTAGCTCCCGAGTCTAGCAACCCCGTCATTTCCTTGTTACCTATCTCTATGATGGCATATGGCCTCGGGTCAGCCTTCCCCTGAAATTTGACAACCGATTCACAAATCATTCTATTTTCTATTTTGTTCTGTTTGTGTCTTTCTCGTAATTTTCTGATTCTGTTGTTGATAGGCTTGGTTTTATTAGTTTTTTCTGTTGAATTAATTTCGTTTTCATTTGTCCCTGTGTTATCTACACCATTTGAGCTCTGCGACCAGTTTTCAAAAATCTTATTTCTAATAATTTCATAATTTTGTTTTCTTATATCTAAAGGTAAATAATGGCGTAAAGCCTGATAACTTTTCTCATGGTTTTCATTATTTTGACTTGCTTTTAGTTGTGCTTCTGATTTTGCGGTGTTACCGTAGCGGGTTGGTTCATTGAACGATGATTCCCCGCTGTAACCACGTTCCTCCTGTTGTTTCCCGCTCGGCAGTTTGGACATTTCGGTGTAATAGTGTTAGGTCGACCGCATTTGTAACAGAACAGTGAGCGTTCTGTTGCTGGGCATTCCATGAAAACATGCCCAGGCGTACGGCAATTCCAACACACTACATTATTTAGTGCAGCAACTTCTTCTACTTCGGACCTATCCCAATATTCCTCACTCTCCTCTGTTTCCGCCTGTACTTCGCTTACACGTGGCCCCCTATTGATAGGATGCATTGTTGGTCGTATGTCGCGTTTAGGGAACATTCTCTCTACTTCTATGCACTCCACTCTGAGCTGTTCCATTGACGAAATTTGCATTGGGTAAATAACCCGAGATATGTTCTCTCTTATATTTCTTTTGACGATTCTTATTAACTCATATTCGGATATAGGCTGATCTAGACGGGAACGCATGACGTTTATATCATAAAAGAATTTATCAATGCTTTCCCCAGGCTGCTGTTTTCTCTCCACGATATCTCTCATAACTTCGAAATTAGTTCGAGTTGTTTTGAATCTGTTTAATAGAGCATGTTTGAGAGACGGCCAGTCTGTCACTGTTTTGTTTCTAACTTGCAGCCAGTACCAGTTTAATGCTGTATCAGACAATAACATGTGGAATTCACTGTATATTTCTCCCCATCCTAGCTGATACTGTGTTTGTAGATGTTCTAAACGGAAGATAAAATCTTCCACGGACAGCCCAGACGAATTTCCGTCATACTTTAGCCCAAACTTCTCAACTCTAATCGCCTTATGATTTCCCGCATGCCAATGATTGGGTAAAGGGTTATTTCTGGGTGATGCTCTAGGAATATGTTCCTCATAAGTAGGAAATTGTATCGGGATATTATTACGCTCTCCTCGATTCTCAGTTGTGTTACCGTTCCCTACACTACTGTTCGAACCCTCAGATAGCGCTCTAACCATAGTCGTAAGTCTTTCAATGTTCTCGTTTACACTTCTCAACTCTTCGCTAATACACTCTTTAACCAACGGCCGTAAATTCAATTCAGTTTCATTAATGCTCTCGTTTAACATAGCCCTAATCGCATCCACCCCACCGGATGTATTATGCAGTAAAGCACTATGTGCGTTCGTAGAGGTACCCGGTCCCTGATCCAAACCGTCTCTTGGGTTGTTATAGTATTAGACATGTCGATAACCGAGGGTGGGTGTGCCTGTCCTTGATTCTCCATTGTTAATCTATTTGTTTTCCGAACTTTTGGAGGTACATGCACCGAAGCTGTACTTAAATCAAACGCAGTTCTGCGATGTCTCTTACTCCTTCTGATCGGCCCTGTATATCGACTCATGGACTGTATAAAATATTTCCCGTTTGCGTAGTTCAGAAATCATCCAACGTTTAAACACAATTATTGCAAGTTCCGATATTATTTTTCTTATTATTATAAATTTACTATTATTATTATTATAATTTTTTTTTTATGGTTTTTGTGTGGGACATCAAATTATTACAACAAATACGACAAAAAATTTCATAAACATATAATGAAGGGGTACCTATATGAATTCTTTAACGTGAGTGTGTGGGTTTTCATTTTGTAAATTTTCGAGTGCACCTTTTTGGCTGCCAATGGATATGCTGATCGACTGACTTTACAATTACGTGATTAATTTGAAACAAATCCGCGGCATTTTCGCTTTTGTATTCTTCAAACAAGAAAAAGGTCTCGCGGTAAGAATGGGTTTTCAGTCTACCTCAGAACTGTGTCATACACATTCTGGCTATTCCTTCCCATTTCAAATATTTGTTGATCTATTGGTTGACTTTACACATTTTTAACAAAAAAAAAACACTGACAAATAAAAGGTCTAAGACAATACATACATTGTTACACACTTACACGAACAAAGCTATTGTACCGACCTTTGGTACATGGAGAGCTACGCCCTAATTTGTATTTTATACCTAAACCTAATATTGCACTTGAAACATGATTCATTTTATGATTCATGGAGACAATACCAGTTAGATAAAAAAGCAAACGCGGCTTATCTCTAAAAGCTATTTTTCCCTATAGTCTATTGCGATGTGCGTTGATCTTATTGCACGAACCCCGTTAATTTCCGTTATTTAGCATAATCGCCAAAAAATCCTGCCTATGGCTTTTGCGCGCTTCATTTAATAAGTGGCTTGCCCGCGCGATTTTCGCGCCTTTCTGCTAACATAACGTTCAGGATTTCTAGATTTTCTTACTCATTTAGATTGGGCGCCATTTCTGTTACGTACCACCGTTTCAACGCCGACTATGTTCGGTCCTCCGACTGCTCTGGGTCTCTCAGGTGGATTCCAACCCGTTCCGAACATAGCGGAAGTAGACGTACAGTAAGTGATTTGGACATTACCATCTGAAAACAAAACAAACACAACACTACACATATCCATACAAACTGAGGATTTTTCATGACCAATCCTCGCACTCAGCCCGCCCTTCCATGGTTCTGAGAATAATCCATTTTTAATATTTAGCTCAAAACCCCATTGACCTCACACACTCACCAAACGGTATAAATTCACATTTAGGCCCCCTTCACACTAGAATTTAACACATCATGATTATGATTTCAAATTCGATCACAATTCACATTTATTATACACATAGATCTTTTTTCCTCGATTAATAGATAAAAATAACATAAAACCTAACAAGCCACTAACACCCTTTGCAACCTTTTGGAGTCATTAACATGAAATTAACTAACACTGTAGAAGATATGTATTTGGCCCTTTAACGGCCCGTTTTTTTATTACACCACTTCTCCAGTTGAAAGAGCTCTCTTAACTAGACTATCGAGATCACAACACTCTCGACTCAAAACTAATACAAAAAAAACTATCCTCTTCAATGCCGTAACTTCCTACTCCTGAGACAACTTGGTGTTAATAACCTTTACAAAACTTCAAACTCTTAAACTTAACAAAACATATATATTAAACCCAATAGGACATCACAAACATTCACTTAAACTATAAACATTCTTATTATAAAAATCTTTTTCTTTCTTTTCTTAGCAAATTTAATCTTTTTCTAATTAATTTTCTTATTTGTAATTATTCTATTCTTTTTCTCTTTCAGGCTTTTCAGATTTGGTTAAACTTGGCCATCTTTATTTCGCACTTAGGCACAGGTACGGTACACATTACGTTATTCTTTTGTTACCTTACGATTGATTTATACCAATTGTGTTTTTCTTAGGATCGCAGAAGATTGGTCGGTTTAATTGCCCCTGTTGTCCAGTATTTACGCAAGGATCATTCTTGTCGTCAGTGGCCTCCAGTATTTCTGGCTGATTCTTCAGTCTTCGCAAATATTTTATGCTGGTCCCTGTCCAAACGGGCTATGGGGACCAGCACTGGATTTGGTATGCTCAAGGAGATTGACGTTATCTACACAATTACACAAAAAAAACATACGGACGTCCACACAGTAAGTTAAACTGACTTTTCTCTTTTTTTTCTCTAATATTTACTTACATTTATTCCTAACACTACACACATGAAACACTTTGATTTTAAATCTCGGAATAAGGCTTTGATTTACCTTTCTCCGTTTTATGTTCTTGGTGACTTTTTTTTTAGACTTGATATGAGTCTTTAATTTTATTTATTTTACTTTGGATATTCAAATTATGTCGTGTTTACCCCAGCCCACTACTCTCAGACAAATGTCCGTTTTTCGCGTCGAATTGTCCTTTTATACGTCTAAATCATTCCGCCGGAACTATTGTTTGTATTTACTTCTGCTAGTTATTGTATTTCCTCCATTGCACTTCCTTATTTATTTTTCTTTCTGGCGCTGTTTTTTTGTCAGTGTTGATTATTATGTTACCATCATTTTTTTTTTCCTACGGTAACACTTATATGCTTGACACTTTTGACAGCCCAACATTTGTCGATAATGCCGCTCATTTCCTCCTCGTGCATTAATAACTCTACGTTCGACCGAACAGGACCATACATTTTTCCTTAAAAATAATTATTGTGGATAACCACAATAACAAAACAAAAATACAGGTATAAAAAAATTCTCATAGCACTAAATAAATAATGTACGTTTTTTTTTTTCTTCTAGGACGAACAACACATGGCGGAGCCTTGATGCCCTCATCTTTCAGATGGATTTACACCTCCGGGCTCAGGCAATAAATGCGAGGCTGACCTGACACCTAATGCCCACGGCCACCCATGTACATGCGCCCACACCGTGGCCTGTTGCTGATGTTGCCGTTTAGATCCCACGCAACAGTTTCTTACTTATCCCAAGATTTTTTAAAACATTCAGCAATGTACAGTTTTGTAATAATATTCTCACTTGGCGTGGCTAGAGCGATGCAAAAGTAATCGATATTCGTGACCTTAAAGATGACGACGCACAGTGGCGCCTTAATAACAGGTGTCAAAAATTAAAAATTTCATGTGTCCCTAAAAAATATTAAATAAACCTATTTTACATGAGATTGTACAACGATTTCAAATATACTACTCTTATTATTCGGTTCAGAAGATATAGCCCTTCAAAGTTGACTGACTTTCAGTTTAAAAAAAAAAATACTATTTTTATGTATTTTGGTCCGCTTTCAAATACAGTATCTCGAGAAGTAGGGAACGGATAGTCATTATTTGATTCTATTGGTAGATCTATTTGTTAAGAAAAGAATACAAAAATTGTACTGTTTGCTTTGTGTTTGTTCCGTTCGTTATTGTTAAGATATATGAAAAAAAATAGTCAAACATCCAATACAGGCTATCTTATTTAGACACGTACAGGATATCAAGACTACTGGTAGATTAGACTATATATTTGAAAACAATCTTAATCCCAAGATAATTCTACGACTGAAAGTTGGCAAGACAAGTAATTTTAAGAAACATTAAACATGGCTTCAAACAACTTTAAATTATTTTACCTGTCAACGACATCAAAAATTTCGTGGAAGTTGTCTTCGAGAAACTTAATAGTTCATACGGCAATATAGAGAGAAACGAAAATATAAAAAATAAATTTTTTTTGTTGTTGTAGCAGTATAGTATGTCCCTGTTTGTTTATCTGGTGTTACTTGGTACGCCTTGTGTGTAATTATCTGCAGCACTTGTTTCCAGGCCAAGGAAAGTAGCTACTTCCACTTGGTGGGTCCAAAGAGACCTGGGAACAAGTACAGTTGGATTGGCAGGGTAGTTGAAGAGGTGTAGTGTGTCGCGTGGTCCCTGGTTTCAAGCGGGACAGACGTTCGACGTATTGCCGTCAATTCTTGCCCAATATGAATTTAGGCGGCTACACCATCCAGATCTGAGTTGGGCCAAAACAACTCTCGTCTGCCGCCGTAAAACCTCTTCCTCCGTAGCCACTGATGGAGGGTGTTCTCCTAACACGACATTCACTCTGTAGTTGTTCACTGCTTTCACGACTGCGTCTGAGTGAATGTCTGTTAGTCCTGCCTGAAATGCACCAGAGACTCTCTTGTACCGTTGGATCTCACGCTCTAGATCATGAAGATTTTTCCTGACCCGTTCGAGGGGAGGGAGCCTATCCATAAGGTGGTGGTTGGGATGGCTGGACCGGTAACATCCAAGCAGGAGGCACCCTGTCGCAGTTCTCAGGGCGGCATTTTGGCATGTCTGTAGGTTCTTCCACTGCGTCTCGCTCACGTTCGGTGACCACACTGGAGCTGCATAGTTCACCACAGACCGACCTATCGCTTTGTAAGAGGTCAACAAGGTTTCTTTGTCAGTTCCCCAAGAGCTGCCGGCTAGCGACTTGAGGACCTTGTTCCTACTTCTCATCTTGTTGTAGACAGCTGTGGCGTGCGCATTGAATCTGAGGAGACTGTCAAATGTGACACCAAGGACCTTGGGGTGGTTGGTGGTCGGAATTGTTGTGCCATCGACTATCACATTGAGCTGCTCCTTTACTTGCGCTGTCCATGCGTTGAACAGTGGCGGAAATTTTCATCCTTTTCGCAGCGAAGAAATTGGCAATATCAGCGAGGTAGACATTCAACCTTCCACATATGTCATCAGTCGAGGGGCCCGACGCCAGAATCGTACAGTCATCGGCATACGATACGATATTAACGCCGTCAGGTGGCGGTGGAATTGCAGAAAGTAGAGCTTAAACAGTGCCGGAGATATCACCCCACCTTGGGGAACTCCCTGTTTAACTCTAAGGGGGTTTGACTTCCTGTTTCTGAATTCCACGTACGACTGTCGTCCACGCATGTAATTTACGATCCAACGTTTCAAATAGTTCGGGAGGGACGTGTTGGCGATGTCCTCGAAAAGCGTGGCGTGATTTACGGTATCGAAAGCCTTCGATAAATCTAGCGCCACGAGGACCGTCCTGTCACTGGGCTTATTCTGGTTGGGACCGCGACTTATTTGTGTGGTGATGGCGTATAAAGCAGTAGTAGTGCTATGCTGCTTACGGAATCCATGCTGATGATCCTCAATTGATCAGGCTCGGGAGGATTAGCGCCTTAAGTGTCTTTGCTACTGGCGAGAGGGGAGAGATGGGTCTATATGATTCTCCCTTACTTGCGTCTTTACCAGGTTTCAGTAGCGGGACCACTCTGCCCATTTTCCAGGCTTTGGGTAATACTAGAGTGGTCAGGGACAAATAGAGGACATAAGACATATATTCGACTCCCGGTATGTCCAACTGTTTCAACATCAACATGGATATTCCGTCAGGGCCTATCGCTTTGGATAAATTTGCGCTTCGGATGACATCTGCAACTTCTCCAACTGTAAATTGTGGTGGTGCTTCTTCTAATAATAAGCGAGTGTAGAGTTTGCGCCAAAGCAGCTAGAAGCAAGTCGATATAAAAATTTCATTGTTTAAATACTGCAATTATGCGGTCAAATTAGACCAGTTAAAAGAGCTCTATATTAACTAGGTTTTTAGAGAATTTGCGAAATCTTTGCGGGCCTATAAGTGGCGAAATAAATAACCGTACTTGTAGACGCTATAAAAGCAATTTTGTAGTAATGACTCAATAAATTATATGTGATGTCAGTGATTAAATTTTATTCATTGTTATAGTTTTAAGCCATGTTAAATTTTAGAATAAGAGTGATAAAATAAATGTATAAGTTGTAAAACTTTAATTTATGGATTGCAAAATTACACAGTGCAACACACTTTTTCGGGGGTGAACCAAACCAATATCAAACGATAGCATTTGACCTCAGTAACAATACCCTAAAATCTTTTTAACATTTTATTAACATTTCATTTTGATTTTATTTTGGAACCTTTGACTTGTAGAGGTTATTAGTCTTCGGTGACTCTTAGTGACATTTTCCGGAGAATATTTCTAACGAAGATTCTTATCCTTGACCTCCGTCCAAGGTTAACTTTTAAACAGTTTTTTAAAATTGGGCCAAAAATGTCCCATACGGGTGGGAGCTAGAGGGTTAAAATGTTCCGAGAAAATATTCCCCTGATTGTTTTAATATAGGTCTCCTAAGACATGAAATACCTCAAACGTATTTTTACAGATGATTTTTCATATTTATTGATTTAACTTTTGACCAAAAAAATCAAACTTTAAACCACTGTAAAAAAAATTTGTGACGTAGTGTTTCAAAATGGAGTTTAGGGTTTTGTTACTGAGGTCAAATGCTATCGTTTGAAATTGGTTTGGTTCACCCCCGAGACAATGACCATCAAATTGTGGTAGTGTTATTTGTGAAAGAGAAACTTGTTTGACAGGGTAATGACGTGAGTGTGTGAGTTTTGGACCATGGTAGGGAGGCAGTATGGAAGTGCGTCACCAAGCTTCCTTGTGAAAGGTGTATTTTGTGTTGTTTTAAAGTGATTGTTTGCTTCGATGTTTGTAAATTCTGTTTGTCTAATAATTTGTATGTTCGTCTCTCAAGGGCTAAGGTTGACCGGAGGACTTTTCGGAACTCATAAGAACCATAGTAAAGGACATTCAAGAACAAATAAACAAGATTAAACCCACAAAGTTCGAAATCAGTGAAGGAAAATACTTTGAATGTAGTTACGAGTTCCACCTGTCTATGGTTGATGGAAAAGTCGTTAACGAAAACCCATTGTTATTGTTATTGTTTCGGCCGCTATAGTTAAAAAAAATAAAAAATTTTAAATATTTTTGGAATAATTTTTAATCATAAAAGCCTTTAAATACATAAAAGATCAAAAATTTAAAAAAAAAATTATTTTACTTCCTATAAAATTTATTTTTCCACAAATTTCAACTTCGCTTACCATAAGTAGGCACCTAAAAGGCGTAAACCCCTTTTAAAATTCAGACATTTCATAGGTTGATCAATTATCTATCATATGCCTTTTAAATTTCTTGATTATCTCATTTGGTTCAAAAGTTTTAATTTTTGCAACGAAAAAAACTAAAATAGCCGCACTGTGCGACGATGTTGAAGTGATGTAGACATAAAAACGACGACAACAACGGTAATTGCCGATAGCTCAGAGAATTGTGGAGCTTTCAGAACCTACTATTCTGAAGTTTTTAAAGAACATAGCTTGAGAGACTTGTAGCCGACCTGATGACTAAAATTTTTCTACTGTTTGAAAAATTCGAGAAATTATACAAAAGATCAACAATAAAAAATATAGTGGTGCAGAAGGCATTTCAAACTTTATTATATGAAAATTTCCAGATGTTATTATAGGATTGCTTGCATTTAAGTATGCAAAGGTCATACCGATAAGATGGAAAATAAATAACAGCAGTCTAGGAGACTATCGACCCATTTCATTAGTTTCGAATATTGGGAAAAACTTTGAGAACATATTGAAGAACAAAACTGAAAAAGAATTTATAATTGATCCTATTTCGACTTTACAGTTTGTATTGAAGCGTTTCCACTCCACACATCATGCTCTTTTAAAGTTTCACTCAGTTCTGACAAAAAATCTCAGGACTAAGATTTGTTCGTGGTCATATCCTTGGACATTGAAAATGCGTTTGTAATAAACGTATTCTCTACAAACTGGCAAAACTTAATGTTAATCTTTTCCTTGTGAAGATGAATTATAACTTTCGATCTGATAGCAAATCATTGTTCAAATTAAAAATTCCACTTCTGATCCTGGATCTATCAAAAGCGGAGTACCTCAAGGTTGCGTAATCGCACGATTCTTCACCTTTCCAGGTTCTTACCAAAGCTGCCTTCCACATTAGAAAAATAAGCGCGTTCTACAAAACATGAGCCATAAAAATAAACGCATCGAAATCAGAGGTCATTTGTGATTACATCTTAACTTTTATGGCACAGACATTCCCTTCAAATTAAGCATCAAGCAAATAAGAGTGCACTTTGATAAAAAAAAATCTAAATGCGTATTAAATATGGGGATAAATTTTACTAAAAATGCTTGAATTTAAGTGATATTAGAATTCCAGCTTGTTTTGAAAATAATGTCCGCCATTCTGTATCCGCCATTTTTTTTTCAAGTCTAGCCCTGGATTCGAAATCTGCGACGCTAAAAACCCCTTAGTGGTATATTTCATGCCTATCAGAAGCCTCAATAATTTTCGGACCAAATTTTTGAAAAAAAATTTTCGAAGGAAGGGTAAAGTCAAAGAGCAAAATAAGGAAAAATGGCAAAAAGAGGCAGTTTATCATAGGTAATTTCGATAGAGGAAATATCAAACATCAGAAATTTTTAAATTATGTGAATTTTTAGCCTCTTGAAAAACACTTTCTATTGAATTATACACAATTGAACCATTTCATTTCTCGAAAAAATATATATCTATTACATTGCTTTGAACTAAAATCTACCGTTAGTTATAAATCACAATTTTTTGCCTTAATATTTTATAAGGAAAATCTCAAAACATAAGCCAACTTTGAATTGATACAGCATAATGGTAAATTATCACATGTACTTTTATTTTTTTTTCCATAGGGAGATCCATAGTTCGATTCCTGTCTCCAGACATCTACATTTTCATTCATCGGCGACCCCCTTAATGTTGCTGACAACTTCGCAATATATTGACGAGGCAACCAGCCTGTCTAGTAAAAGCTTCTTAAACAGCTGACGTTTAAGAAAAAAAAATCAAAGTTAAAAATCTTAAAAATTAAAACCGCAAAATTATACACAAAATTCAAAGTTAAAATCTAAAAATTTTTTTACCAAATGTTTTATAACAGTTCCTTTGTTTAATATATATTGCTAAATGGGTAAATCCCAGCGTGTCGGACGTTTCATTTGTACGCTTCTTTTAACGAATTTTCATACTATCCATGGATATATTTGGGAAAGGTGTGTATTATCGATGAGCTATCTATTAGTACGATAAATAGAAATTAAACAATTTTAAGTTTAAAACTTAACCGTTTAGTTACATTTTTATTTTTAGAATGCGTTCTGACGTTTCACAAAACGGAAGTCATTTTGGGACTAAGTTAATATAACGCCAATATCTGCGAATTTATCAGGCGTACAAAAATTCGTGAAGACAATATTTTTTACAAATTTAATAAGCTTTCGGAAATTCTATACGTTGTCTCAATTAAGGAAGTAGTGCGGTCACAATTATGTATATTATATGTTCTGACGTTTCACATTTTTCCACTTAATAAATATTATACTGCATGATAGTATAAAAAATTACAGGTCGTTTCGCGATCAACTCTATATATTTTGAACATGATGAATTTAATGGCATACTTAATTTTTTGCTGTATACCAATTTTTTTTCGAAAAATAACTTTAAAGTTTTTTAGGGATGGGCCCAGTTTTTTTGCGACTATTTTGCATAATTTTAACTAATAGGAAATATGTTAATTGTAACAAGTGGTTAATACGTGCAGCTATTATAAGAATCCGAATTCGGTTAAAAAAACTGTTATATATACACTTTTTCTCACTGTGGTTTGTGATTTTCGCGATTTACACCCCCAATAGCTAGATGCTGTTTGACATATGTATGTAAAAGTACAAACAAATCTAATATAATTATGTTATGATAAAATTACTAATATTAAGACCTAGCGTTCGGACGTTTCAATATACAAATTGATGTAAAACTAACGCCTTTTTATTTTTGAATAATTCTTCTTTTATTCGGTGGGCCTGGGTCATTTTAAAAATATTATTTCTTCACGAGTCTTTACTTTTTGCAGTCGTGTTTCAAACTATTGTGATATTTCCGTGTCGGACGTTTCATATAGGGGACTCCTGACAAAAGGTTGGATTACCGGTTATACATTAGTTATTATACAAATCTCATTGCAAAATATCAAAATATAGAGAATGCTAAATATCTATATGGAAAAAATAGAGCAAAAATTTAAATTTAGATTTAACTGTTGTCATAAAAAAAAGTATACAAAATAGAAAATAAGTTTTTCGTATGGGAGATGCAAAGTGTAGCAGATAGGAAAACATAATTTCAATTTATGAGTTGAAGTTAATAGACCCATTGATGCTGCTTCATATATATTATGAAATTTTTGCGAAAATGTTATCTTTTATTTTTTGATTCTGGTTTACCTTTTTCAGGATTTGCCCATTAGCCCGGCGGAAGGTTTTACACAAAAAACCGCTTTGCCGGTTTCGGTTTTGTAAACACTAGTTGAAGTAAATGATATTAATGAGAAATTCTAAGAGTACAATCCCGTTATATTTTTATAAGTTTACACAACAATATAATATGCACAGAAAGGGCCAACCAGATATTTAAATTAAGGTTTTGTTAAAAATAATATTTATGAATTTAAAATAATAAGTTAAGACAACAAAAAAAAAATGAATTAATTACACTGTGACACAAAATTGAACTTTTCGAATCGGAATGGGATGTAACCAAAAGCAAATAAAAGTTGACATTTTGTATAACAAAACCCTCAAAGTGTTTTTCAAGGTTAGTGCCAGATTTTTTTTACACGCATTTGAAGTTGGTGATTTTTGAACGCTGGCTGGCAAGAAAAAATCATTTAAATAATGCTTATTTATTTTTATTATCCCGGAAAGTTGTGGTATCTTACTGTTTTTGGGGTCGAGGAATCCATTTTTGACATTTATTTTTATTTATGAGCTTTTGTACATTTTGTTGTATTATATTGCATTTTTTATCTTTACTCTCGATTACAGTCTTAGATTAAGAGCTATCGATCTGAAATTTGGTAAGCAAGCTTCTATCATCCATGCGGAGATTAAGTTCTAAGATGGGCATAATCGGACAAAACCTACTCCCACCTCCCATACAAATTGTACCTTTTTAGGGTCTGTCCCTGCGATCACAGTTGTAGATTAAGAGCTATCGTGCTAAAATTTTGTATGCAATCTTCTATTCCCTAATCGGAGGTTAAGTTATAAGATGGGCATAATCGGACGAAAACTACTACCACCTCCTATACAAAATAACCCCATTTGGGGGTGTCCGTCTGTTTGACCTTGCGATTACAGCCGTAGATTAAAAGCTATCGGTCTGAAATTTGGTACGCAAACTTCTAACCTCTTAGACAAAGTAAAGTTCTAAGATGAGTAAGATCAGACAAAAACTCCTCATACCCCTAAAAATGGGGAGCTTACATTGGAGGTGGAAACAGTTTTTGCCCGATCATGCTCATCTTAGAACTCTACTTCTTCTAAGTGGGTAGAAGTTCGCATAAGTTCGATAGCTCTTATCCTACGGCTGTAATCGCGAGGTCAAACAGATGGACACCCCCAAATAGGGATATTTTGTATGGGAGGTGGTAGTAGTTTTTGCCCGATCATGCCCATCTTAAAATAATATCTCCGCTTAGGGGACATAAGCTTGCATGCCAAATTACAACTCGATAGCTCTTAATCTACGACTGCGATCCCATGGACATACCCCAAAGAAGGTAGAATTTGTATGGGACGAGGGAGAAGGTTTTGTCCGATCATGCCCATCTTAGAACTAAATCTCTGCTTGGAAGATAGAAGCTTACATACCAAATTTCAGCTCGATAGCTCTTTATCTAAGGTTGTAATCGCGAGGAAAGACAAAATATGCGATCTAATCCAAAAAAATGTACGAAAGCGCCATCTGGCGGCGCTCCTAAATAAAAATAAATGGCAAAAATGGTTTCCTCGACCCCAAAAACAGTAAGATGCCACAACTTTCCGGGATAAAAAGCATTATTTTATGAAATTTTAATTGCATTTTTCTTGTTAGCCAGCGTTGCGAAGAAGCCAACTTCAAATGCATATAAAAAAAAATCTCGCACTAAACTAAGAAAAACCCTTGAGGGTTTTGTTATGTATGACGTAAACTTTCATTTGCTTTTGGTTTCATCCCATTCCGATTTTGGTTGTTGCACAGTGTTATTAGTTTAAAAGCAAAAAAAAAAGAACAAAAAAAAATTTGTAAGGAATATTTTGACGAAAACCGTCCAACCGGGTTTTTTCTCCGACAACGTATGCCGGTTTCTTTAAAAATGTCAAATACCCGATTTAACCAATATGTATACAGTTGTGATATCATCTTGATATAGATTGGGATCTCACCTTTAAATGGGTGGAAACATTCGATATTCATATGAAAAACGTATGTTCTATACTAAGCGTTCACTAGTTGAAAGAAGTTTAATTTTTTATGAAATCGATAACTTAATTCTAATCCATGCTAAGGGATCGGCCGTGGCATAGTGGTTAGAACACGCGACTACCATGCAGGAGATCGCAGGTTCAAACCTGGCTCCAGTCATCTTAAAAGAAAAAAAAAATAAATAAAATTTTCTTTCATTGTCGGCTCCCCTCGAATGTTGTTGACAGCAACTTCGCAGTATTAAGCGTCGATTCAATCGTCGTGTCTAGTAAGAGCTTCTCAAACAGTGACGTTCGCATTCGTCGATAAACAAGTAGGTGCCGTTAGTTGTGAATCTAAAAATAGAAAGCGTGTTAATTCACAACAACGCGAGAAGCTATCCCATACCTTATTCATGGGGTGCAAAGGGAAATTAAGTTTTTTTTTATGCTAAGGGTAAAATGTAAGTTTTACAGGCAACGCGATTCAAGTTTGTGAGTAATGAACTTACATGTTTAGTCCAAATTTCCTAATTACAAACTGTTTGGATGAGCTGATCCTTCTGAGCTTTAAATATGATCTAAATTGAAGCAAACTGAATTCAAAAGCTAATATGTTTTAATATTTAATTTTATATTAAAGTTTTTAGCAATTTCCGAAAAGCCGAAAGAAACCGGTTAAAATCGGTTTTCTGAATAAGTCAAGTATTTGAACACTAAAATTTTGACCTAACATACTGCCCCCATTGAAAGGCACTTGCAATCAGCATCGATAGGTATGAGTGCTATTTTATGTAGTATATGTATTAAAATTCCCTCAGGTCATAACCTGTAAAAATTTCTTTAAAATAGAAAAAATTTGTAAAAAAAAAATGGAATTTAACCCATTAAATTAAAATTAACACTCTTACAACCAATCATGGTAATGACGTCATTTCGACATTAACCACAATGTCTCGACAGCGCCCTTTGCTGTGCCTTCTCCTCTATCATCACAAACCTTAAGGGAAGAAAGCATCTCAAAGTTAATGAGAACTTTTCCCAACGGTACACAGTGGCCCAAACGGACAATCTAGCGGGATTTAAGTCGAATTCCAATGTTTGAAAATACCGATGTTTTTGTTTTCTTTTAATTGACAACAGTTGTAAATGCTTATAAAAGCTTTTGCATGAGCATTATGGGGCATTCCTGATCTGCTACGAGCCTTCAAAGTGAATACATTTTTAGCACATGACCCGCATAGATTTGGCACCATTTTTTGACTTCGGTTTGTTGAGCTAAATTTCAAATAAATTATAATTTATTGAGCCAATATCTTTTTTTCTCATTCAGAGAAGGTATGTACTTAATTAAAAATATATGTTTGTGAACCGTCTTTTCATGTGTACCAAAAAAAAATATGGTAGAAGTAAGCTGTTGTAGCATATATGGTCTAAGAGCGTAAACTGACACCTTTGGAATATAACTAGTTTTATTCAATCGTATTCAAGCTAAATTTAGCGTTCATGTAAAGTGTGAGTCCTTGTGGTGTAAAAATATCCAAAATGATAAACAACTACGTCCAACTGTGGGAGATATATGGAGAACAGTCCCACCATCTCTAGTACCTCCCATACAAAATGACCAATTTTTAAAAAAATAAAATTTGTTCAATAACTTCCAAACGGGCAAATGGAGGATATTACAATTTTTTCGGTTTAATTAGCTTTCAATAGTAAACAAATACTGAGAAAACCAAAGCATTTGCCCCACTCCTTCTGGTACCTCCCATACAAGTGACCGAATTCACCCTTATAGTTTTAAATAAATTTTTTGGTAGGTACCTGAATTCAGCCATATTTTGTACAAGATATAAGCTAATTGAAATTTGACTTAGGAAGGAATATGGACTATATCGGACGACCCCTTCTGGTACCACTCATAGAAAATAACCTGACGTTTTTTCAGCCAACCAGATTTGGCAGCCCGCGTTAAAAGAGTTTCCGAATCAATAATATACTATACTATATAAAATACTATCTACATCATGCCAATATGTCTGTAGAAGCCCTTGAAGTGAGGAATAAGAAATTTCTGGATTTAAATTAATACTATATATTTCTTCAAATACTTTAAATAAATTACTTTAAAATGTAAAATGTTAAGAACTGTAGAAAATGTCAGTTGTATGGGAGCTATGACATATAGTTGACCTAGAAAATTTTAATTAAAAGAATAAGTGGTATATGAGGTAAAAAACTTAAGTTTAAATTTTCATTAAAATATCTCTTCATTTACTCGAGATATTAATTAAATCCCGCTAGTACTGCTGTTTGACCCACTGTGCGGTGCAAATAAAGCATCCTCGAAGCGCACAACATGCCAGCATAATACACAGACAAGCCCTTGCCTATGTATGTGTCCATCGGACACAATTGCACAGGAGTTTTGTTGTTGACAAAGTGCCAACCCCGTTCTGAGTAGCGTCAGTGTTTCGTTGTTCTTGTTGATCTGCAATGAAATATGATATTGTCATAGTTCGGTTTAAGATCAGTTCTATTGGCAATTATTTATTATTGCCAATAGGTTTTTAGTCAAGAGTGTGAAATGTATTATGTTGACAGCAGGTTAGGCGTATGACATCATTTCGACATTAACCACAATGTCTCGTCAGCGTCAACGACCTTGAGCTCGACTAATTATTTCAAGGACAAATTTAATAGCTACATACATAATCAGTTAAAGCAGACAACACAATAATTGGAACTTATGTTAAATCTAACGTTTTTTTTTAAATATTTTTTTCTTTGATTAGTAATCTATTCTCTTTGTTATTATATTTTTTTGTTTAAAATTTTGCTAATTTTTTTCATATATGTATCTTGTTTAGATTTTTGTGTCTTCATTTAATATTTATTTGTGGGGTTGACCTTCAAGCGTCTGTCGGAAAATATTACCACTTTATAGGCAGATATTAGCGATTCGCATTTTAATACAAGTTTAACTAGTTATTTTTCACTTCCGGTATTGAGTGCCTAGTCTGCGCCATCTATGGCCTACTTCTGGTTTCTACTTATTTTCTTGTTTCATACCTGACAATGCTCGTGGTTCACCTTTCACATTTATTTTGCTGTTGGTAATACCTATCCAGTGGTGTTGGTAATGTATATGGCACCTGTAGCGATCTTCGTTTAGGCGTTTTTCGTATGTTAACCCGTGCTGCAGGAGGGCGAAAATTTCCAATAAAAAAACTCCTGTTAGTTGAGGCCTATCCTTCGTTTTCATTGCCACACTTACATTAAAAATGTTATTAAAATTGTGCTTATCACACCACATGAACAATTGAACGCCGACCTGTTAAATTTTGTTTAAAAAAATGGCTGGAAAACGAGGTTTAAGCGTATTTATGGGTTGTACACAACTAAATGTAAAAGAATTGGGTATGTGCAGTAGGGGATTACTGAACGTAACACGTAACCTAATATTTCATTTTCAATCACCTTGTATTTTATATAAACAAAGCTTGGTACATTTCCCACTCATCAATCTAAATATTATTTCTTTAGATTTTCATTCATGCTTTAACACTTTTTAGTTTTTTGTATTTGAATCTCGCTGAGTTCGTTTTTTAAAGCGTTTAGGAGCCCAAAAAAACTGAGCTAGGGTTTTTCTTATCTCCGGTAGTACTATCGAACATTTAAAGGCAAGTTCGGGTGTTTTTAAAAAAGTTGGATTTTGTGTCATAGTGTAATTGGTGTCTGGCTTCCGGAGTTTTTATATATCCCTTAGCCAACTGTGGATGCATAATTTCAAATTGCCTTTGCTTGGTGTTTCAATTTTTCGCTGCATTTTCCCTATTGAAAAAGATTTGTTTTAATATTTATCTATTAATGTGAATAATTTTAACAAATACTTACATTTTCCCGCGTTTGCTGTCAGTGATTTGATTTTTTGTTTACGTTGTTTGTATTTCATTCAATGTCAAACGAAACCTTTTCCGTTTATTTTGGAATTTATTCTGTAATCTCGAATCTTGTTGAAATTTAAAATAGTTAAAGCTGAGGTGTTTTCGAAATGATTTGTCTCGACTCCATACTGGGAGTAGGGGCCGCTGCGTGACCCTCCAAAAAAAATTAATATGTTTCAAAATTTTTAATGTTCGAGGAAAATGCATTTAAAAACCCATTTAAAAGATGTTTGCATTTATATAGTGCTTCAAAAAACTTCAAAAAACATGCTAAAAAAAATTATGTCTTTTTGGATGAAGTTGATTTAGCATTTTTAAGGTAGTAAGATCAGTTTTTTTTGGATATTCCTTTCTTTCTTGGAAATTTTGAACAAAATTTGTATAACCTCAGTTATAGGGAAGAGGAAATATATGATTTTATTCGGGAAGAAGTTAAGTTCATCAAAGCACATAACAGAGGCGCAAGACTTCTTTAAAAGAAATACATTTGGCGCTTTTTAATCGAATAAAGCCTGGCTGGGTAGATGGTTAAGACGACAACTGGAGTAATTCTTAATCAATTCAAGTAGAAATTTACCAGTGGCATAAAAATGGGAAACTGTGAGAAATAGCCATGCCCCTTCAAGTACCTCCAATACAAAATGACATATTTCACTAAAAACCATATTCTGTCGCAGACTTCATGTTGGAGGGTTCTACGAAGCTAAAATTTTGCTGGTAATATTGTTTTATAGCGTGTAATATATACTTCAATAATGGGTCTGATTGCCCCGCACCTTCTGGTACCTGCCATATAAATTACCTTAACCTTGCAAACATTATAGTAGACGAAAACAGTATTATTGCACTGATGTTAACAAAATTTTTCACATCTTATTTTTTTACACAATTATAATGTGGAAAACAAACTAAGCATATCAGATTTAGATATAGCCCCCATATATACGTGTGTTTCACGATATATTCTTTTTTTAACAGAGATAGTGAAGTTTGATTATACATATGTAACTATAAAGGATAAATGAACACTTGACATACATTGCATATCGGTTAAAAGGGAATAAAATGAAGTTTAATAACACTATATAACAGTTATTTGGAACGAGGGGAGTGATCTAGTGCATGTTGTAGGCCTAGTCGAGTAAAACATAACCTGTATACCAAAGTTTCCTAACAACCTCAAAATCTTGACTTTATCTCCAAATACCGGTTTTCAGATCTTTCCTCACTTACGAGTTAATAACTCAGCCAATTCTCAACCGGGTTTAGATTTCTTAACGGTTTTGGAAAGAAGAATCTTAGACTTTTCCAACAAAATATATACAATTATATTATATTTTCTTAAATATCGATCAATTTTGAACGTGTAATTACAAAAACGTCCAAGTTGACCAGAATTGATGGTTACCATAAAATATCAAAAAATGGCGGCAATCAAAAAGAACAATTTTCAAACTGCCCGATTTAGCGTGAAATGTCCCATATATATTTCAATGTGTGCCGGTCAACATATATCAATATGGGAATATATGTCAAAATTTATCTTGAGAAACAGTGATTTGTAATCGATAAAAGAACAACAATCGAGCAATAGGGGTTTAATCTAAAAAAAGCTGATATCATCAAAAACAGAGTTTTTGGTCTATCGCCAAAAAATTCATAAATCTTAAAAATTTCAATAGGTTTTTACGGTTGGGTTCTTATTTTCTTTAAAAAAGAGTCAACTATTTGTAAAAAATGGGCGTCGGGAGTGTGATGCAAGGTAAAGCTTCATATCTGTTTAACTTGGCAAACCCAGAGTGATCCTTGCCAATTGCACTAATGCAGACGGAATTCCTCCACGTGGTGACGCCTGGAAACGTGCCTTTGACACCCGTCAGAACACGGCTAACTGTGAGTTGCGAAACCTAAAACCCAGGCACTGATTAGGAGCTTGCATCAGCTCATTGAGAACAACTGGCTAAAGGAGAGCTTTCCCTGGGATTGGAGTCTCAGTCTGTTATGTCCCATATACAAGAAACAAGATCGTAGTGAATGTAAGAACTACCGTGGAATTAACCTATTACCAATTGCGTACAAGTTCCTTTCAAGCATATTGTGTGAACGTCTAAAGCCAATTGCAGAAAAACTAATTGGACCATATCAGTGCGGCTTTAGACCTGGTAAATCTACGACGGATGAAATATTAACTATACGACAAATCCAGAAAAAAAACTTATGACAAGCAGATCGACACCTACCAGCTCTTTGGTGACTACAAAGCTGGCTATATGAGGCCATGTCTGAGTTTTGTATCCCTGCAAAGCTGATTCCGACTTTGCAGATGTACCTTGGAAAACACCAAATCCTCAGTTAAGATTGGTAAAGATCAGTCTGAACCATTCAACACGGAAAGTGATCTCAGGTAGGGTGATAGCTCGTCCTGTACAATATTTAATATAGTTATTGAGACGGTGATGAGAAAGGCTGGTGTCAACATGTCTGGCACCATATTCCACAAGAGCCACATGCCACTAGCCTATGCCGATAACATAGACATCATTGGCCGAAATCTGCGTTATGTTACTGCAGGTTTCTCATCACTAGAAAAGGAGTGAACGTTGACAATTATTGTTTTGAGGTAGTAGATGAATTTACCTACCTCGGATCTTCCGTCAATAACAAATAAATCAAACGGAGAATAGTGCTCGCCAATAGATGTTTTTATGGACTTCGGCAGCACTTAAGCAACACCACTTTATCTCGGAATACTAAGAAACAGCTATACCAGGAGCTTATCTCACCCGTTCTGTTGTATGCTGCCGAATCATGGGTGCTTATGACAACGGACATACAAAACCTGCGGGTATTCGAGGGAAAAGTTCTCCGAAAAATATATGGACCTATGTGTATCGACTGTGAGTTTCGTCATCTAATGAACCATGAGCTGTATGAGCTTTACCACCAACGTAGCTAAAAGAGTCAGAATCCAACAACAACCCGGCTGGGACATGTTGCCAGGATATATGTAAATGCTCCAGCGAGAAAGGTGCTTTAAGCCGAACCCGAACGACGGCGCAGAGCAGGGGGACCCAAACTTCGTGCAAGGACCAAGTGGTTGGCGACGTGCCACTATCTGGCGGGACTAACTGGAGAACGCACGCAAAAGACCGAAGCGTGTGGAATTCTTTAATACTTCAGGCCTCAAATTTATTACCCACGTTCGTGAATTTTAATGGGCCACTTAAGTAAGTAACACCGCGGTCGGTTATTAGAAGAAGAGCGTGGATTGGAAGAAGAAGAGCTTAGGTTGGTAGATGTGAATATCGTCAGCTGAAATGCAAACGGCCCTATTTAACATTTTCATTACTTTACAGGAGAAACAAAAAACTGTATAAAACTATATATATTAATGTTTTTAGAGCAATTTTTTTCAATGTAACTTGTAAAACACCGACATATTTAAATTTAAAAGAAAAAATATGTTAGTTACCTCCTTTTGACGTCTGATTTTCTGAAACAAAAAGCCCTAACTACAATTCAAATTTTTTAGTTATTTGTCAGTAACTTGTCAATTCCTTTTTAATGAAGTAAAATATCGCTGTTATAACAATGGGTAAATAATTTTAAACAAAATTAAGGAAAAATTATTTAAGCATGGTTGCCAAATGTCAGTATGAAAACAAATACTTAAGATTTTTAGATTTTAGCTTGCATTTTTTTTAATGCATGATTACGTATAATTACTTATGTATAATATTTCCCCTGCTTGTGGTGCACAATCGTCCAAAACTTGACTTATTTGTGTAGGAGGTATAGGTACCTGTTTGGAATTTATGTGAGAAATATTTATTTTCAAAAAAATGTAATTTTGATATAGGGTACCAAAAGCGGTGAACCGATACAGTCCTTATTCATTCCTGACTCAAATTTTCATACGTACAACTTACGAAAAATTTGACTGAATTCAGTGTACTCACAAAAAAAGATATGTATGTAAGACTATGGGGGTGATTTCGGTCCTTTGTATGGGAGGTATCAGAAGGGGTGTGTCGAATAGTTAGGTTTTCTGAGGTTTTGCTTCATATCACAATATAAATTAACAGACTAATTTTCATTACCTCTCAAATGTCCGTTTGGAAGTTATGGAAGAAATATTAATTTTCCAAAAATAGGTAATTTTGTATGGGAGGTACCAGAAGGCGTCAACCGATATAGTCCATATTCATTCCTGAGTCCCATTTTCATAAGTGAACATCATACTATAAATTTGAGTAAATTCAGTTTACTTACAAAAAAGATATATATGTTAAACTATAAGGGTCAATTAGGTCATTTGTATGGGAGGTACCAGAAGGGGTATGGCAAAGGTTTCGGTTTTCTTAGGGTTTGTCTACTTTTGCAAGATAAATAAACTGACCAAATTTAAATATCCTACGATCGTCCGTTTGAAAGTTATGAAAGAAATATAAATTATCCAAAAATAGGTAATTTTGTATGGGAGGTACCACAAAGGGTGGGGCTATTTTGCACATCTACAATCCCATAAGTTCGTTTTGAAAAATATTAATACTGGTAAATTTTCATACCGATCCGTTAAGGTTTACTCGGGTTATCCTGCTGACCAGCCATCCAGCCAGACAGACGGACAGACGGACATAGCTCAATCATCTTTAAAAGTCCCGAAACGAATTTGGTCTTAAGATACTTGTGGTCTAACTCGTCTCCTTCAATGCGTTACACTTTTTTTCGTATCAAATGATATATACCCTCATCCCTAAGGGTCTTGTGTTTGTTGTTGTGTTAGTTAGGGCCCTTTGCATTTATTAAAACGAACACTTTGTAGTAAGGGCCTTTTGTATTTGGTTAATAAAACTACTATTTTTAATCGAAGGACTCTGTAATTCTGTATGAACATGTAGTTTGAATAAATACATTATAATCAATCAAAAAACCCATTTCGATTTTTTTGTTAGTTAGGGCCGTTTGCATTTCAGCTAACGATATGCAAAAATGGAAATGGTGGAAATACTATTTATTTCCATCGCATTTTATATTGTGCTATCAGTTGAGTACCGAACTACAAGTGTGTTATTTAAGGGCGTTAGTAAAACAAATTTCCCGACGGTCTTATTTGAGTTCTTGAATTGACGAATAATTAACAACTAAAACCAAACAACATTAAAAATAAATATGTAGGTACAAGAATGGGGGTTGCAAATGGTTCGGGTTTCTAAGGATTTGTCTACTGTTGCAAGATAATTAAACTGTCAACATTAAGGTTTCTCTAGTAGTCCGTTTGGAAGTTATGAAAAAAAAAATTATTTTTCCAAAAATATGTCATTTTGTATGGGATTTACTGAAACGGACCGACCGATAAAGTACACATTCTTCCCTAAGCCAAATTTTAATAAGCGTACATCTTACGCAAAATATGACAGAATTTAGTGTACTTACAAAAAAGATATGCATGTAAATGATAATGAATTAGGTTATTTGTAGTTGAGGTACCAGAAGCGTTGTTTGAAAAGTTTTAGTTTTCTGGTGATTTATCTAATACTACGAGATAATTATACTGACCAAATTCAAAATATCCTCCAGTTGACCTTATGTGAGTTATGGCAGAAATATGTATTTTCTAAAAATAGGTTATTTTGTTTGAGAGATACCAGAAGGGGTGGGGCTACTCTGCCTATTTCCAATCCCATAACATCCCATAAACGTCTACAGAGATCAGAGAAGGTTTACTAGAATTATTCTGCCCAGCAGCCATCAGACAGACGGACATGGCTCAATCTTCATCAAAATCCTAAAACAAATTAATCTTAAAAAGGTCAAGGGATGACTAAGGTAACAGAGGGGTTAATATATGTTAATAGCGAATATTATTTCAATAAAACCAACTGACACTTTCTATATAGAAAGAGTGGATGAATGGGATATATATTATAAGTGGGCGGACCACACCCATATTTGGTTTGCAATATTATAACTGCCTATAGACTATATGTGAAAAATTTTAATGCTATGTCATCATTTGTAAAAAATGGAAATAAAAATGAATTGAGTGATGTTTTACGACTTTGAGTACTGTTTTAATGAATTTAGTAAGTGTAAGCGACTCCCCCTGCAACCAGTTTTTGTCTGCCGGAATAGTTTATCTTTCTGTGCCTTTATTGTGTTTAGCCGTAAAAATTATACAACGAAAACATTGGTATGGCAACTCTGCAATATTTGCCAATGGTTTCTCCCACTTTCCTCTGTGTATGTTCATTAATTTGTGGTGTCAACGAAAGCGATTTTCCGATAAATTTTGTTTTTAATCAGATATTTGTAGTTTCGACCAGCACACTAATTGAATTAAAGAATTTCAGTACTATTCACTGTCAATACATTTAATATAATCCCGGGCAAGATTTCGTGCATCACCTATGTTGAACGATTTGTGTCGCCATCCGTGTATAACTAAATTCTACCAAAATATGTATCTATTGAACTTATAAATAGTTAAATCAATGTTTCGGTGCTTTTTTATAAAATAGAGAAATTGGAATATAATAAATCTATTCCTGCGATGGAATCGCCAGGGCCACATGTATATGATGGTGAAAGTGTTAATACGCTTCTAGTGACGGCCAACGTTGGAAGTTTGTTTGAAGATGTATGTCCCATTCAGCAGCAGAAAGTTATTTGTTATTGACTAAAACATGCCTGTTCAATCTCTTTTAAACAAAAACAGCCTCAGCGTTTGCTCAGACCATGGTTGGCGGCTTTTCTCCAGAAAGTAGCTGAGATAAGTCCAAAGTTTTTGGCCTTACATCTACAGGAAGTGGGAGGAAAGACTTACGAAAAATCTATGGAATATGTGCAGGAATTTATAAAACGATTATGTGAAGCACCCGAAATGCATGAATTTGAATTTATACGAGTTTATATGGACGAAGACTTTAAATCGGCTGAACATTTTACGGTAATTTAATTATTTAATTCTTAATACATAAAACATTCGTTGCACAATGTGTTAATTGATTGTCAATACGAACATTAATTTCAGGGTAACATCTATTTCACGCCATTGGTATATTTTCAAAGTTGAGAAGAAACACATTAAACTAATTTTAATATACCCAAGTAAAACAAGATGTCTTTTAAATAAGGAATTTAATTTTTCTTAACGGAAACTCTTAATAGCCTTATAGAGTCTGTTTTTTGCTCCTTTACCGCAGGCATTAAGAGTCGTAAAATATTTTTTTAACGAAATCACAGTAAATTTTTATAATTTTCGTAGTCTCATTTAATTAATTTTAAAATCTATTATGTATATTACATGCTCTGAGAATTATTTTTAATCCCATTCATCCAGAATACGTACCGCAGCCGATGGATCGATGGCTAATGCACTGTAAAAATTTTGTGCGTATGCAATGTTTGGTACATTGATATATTTTTAATCTTGTTTGTGTAGATAATGTAGACGTGTGGTCATCATTGATGCCATTTTCGCACTGGTGTGTTTAGGCTTCTCGAAGCTTTTTACACTTAAAGTTTTGGTAATTTGTTGAGAAGGTACAGCAAAGGGTACTGATGAAGTAGTTTGACAACTCTCGAAATAGCTATCCGCACTGCAAGCTGTCAACATAAACCATTTCATACAGCTCTTGTAAAACAATAATAGAAAATTGATCTCAAACCGAACACTGAAAACATAATCATATTTTATATTTTTATACATTTTATATGTCGATGTCTTAATTTAGAAAGGGGGTATCTCGTTTTTTTTACGAAATCGCGTTATTTGCATTTTATTGTAGGGGACCATCAAATACAGCATAACTGTTAAATAACGTACAAAATCGTTTCAGTTTTATTCCGTTTTTCCCTCCAGAAATAAAGTATAATAAATTAAGATACGCCTTTTTTGACTTTTAGCCATTGATATGTATTTGTGTGTTTCTAAGCACTTTTGCGGCTTCCAATACACTTGTAAGTCAGTGTGCTCGTTTTTGCAAAGTCCTCTTGAGGATTTAATGTTAATATATAAAACAATTTAATGTCGTTACGAAATTATGTATTATAGTTACATTACATTACATTACAAGAACACTATGTGTACATATTCAAAAAAGTCCGCTTAATTTAAAATGTCAAACTGATATTAACAAATTATAAATAATTCAATTAGAGAATGAATGCCTTATGTGCGTATATTTAAATTCAGGGAGGACATATGTCCCCTAGGGAAGGGGTAATGTCCAGAATGAGGCAGGTTGGAGTTGACAAAGTCATGGCGATGGAAGTGGCAGCATATTAATGATGGAGTTCCCAAAGCGGTATCAGGCCGGAGTTTAAATTGCCAGATGCACGTTCCCCGACCTTATATATTTAATATATTCAAAAATCATATTTTTAAATTAAAAAATTTCGTATGTTAATTTTTGGTGCACATACGACAGAATACATCTCAGGACGACACAATTATGTGACGTACGACAAAATGCATGCTGAATATCTCCGAAGTTATAATGTATGGGAAGACACTGAATATTTGTTAATCTCAAAACCGAAAAATTTCACATTTCAATTTGCAATAAAAATTAACAAGTATTTTTTTGTGAAGTATTTGAACTCTTTCTTGGGACCGGCCGTGGCATAGTGGTTAGAACATGCGACTACCATGCGGGAGATCGCCTCCAGTCATCTACATTTTTCTTTCATTGCCCCCTCGATGTTGTCGACAGCAACTTCGTAGTATAGTGTCGTGTCAATCGACATGTCTAGTAAAAGCTTCTCAAACAGCGACGTTCGCATTCATCGATAAACAAGTAGGTTAATTCACAACATCGCGAGAAGCTATCTCATACCTTATTCATGGGGTGTAAAGGGAAATTAAGTTTTTTTTATTTGAAATAATAATATAGAATAATATACATAAAATATTACTCTGCGTAATGGAGTGAGTATCACATTTCTTGTATTTTTATCCAAAGTTCAGTCTTTTTTCTTGTCAAAGATTATCTTTTACAATATTCCTCAAATTGTCAATTGAATTTAAATCCGGAGATTGATTGATTCTAAAATATCTTTTTTTTTTGTCAGAAAACCACTTTTTTGCAAGACATGCCGTATGCTTTGGATCGTTGTGCTGTTGAAACTGCCACCTTATTGGCATACTCCATTCTGCTATGGCTGGTTCATTTTTTCATGGATCCAATTTTTGGATCTAAAGAAAAGATAAACAATCACATACATTGATGCTGCCGCCACAATGTTTAAACATTTTTCTGGTATAGCGTGGAATTAATTCCGTTGTTATTATTTTTACTTGTACTTTCTTTCTAGAAAGCATTAAAAATTTTCTGGATGTTCTACCATGAAGGCCGTTCTCCACCAGACTTCTCTGCACCGTTCTTGTGGACGCCTGACAGCCTCGCTTCGATAAAATCGTTATTAAAGTATCTTCATATTTGGCGGTTTTTGGGGGTTTTCCTATTAAATTAACAAACTTTCGTGCAGATAACGCATTAAAAACAAATTTTTGGTATCGTCTTACCAATTTAGCAATTTCTCGAATTTTTTCAAGTTTTTTATTATTTTTCTTTCTCGATGATTTACGCGTCTCATTTTGACTTTTAATATTTCACAATTCATAAAGGGCACTTTACACTAGCAAACTTCTCTTGGAGACAAAAAAAAATCGTGTAAACATCTGTTTATTTCGTATATATTAATCACAATAAATTTTTTTCCTACTTTTATTTTGAAATTTTTTTTTGACGCGAAAAAAAGTGGCGAACTTGTCCCTACAATACACTATGCAACAAATTAAAACTTTTTGTAACATACAAGTACTTGACAGTATAGGTTTGATTTTACCATTGACGAATAATAAAACCCTATACTCAGTTTGGCGAGAATGGTGACCAATTTTTTTTATGAACCTCAAAAGATTCTCAAAATCAGTGAGCCCTTCGAAAAATGGTGTCATCAGTTTTTGTCCAGCAACTAACTCACAATTCGTGATAGCGCTAAACTATATTTGGCAATAATGTAGCTGTTAGTTTTGCGCACTAACTTTATTAACAAATTATGTCACAAATGCTGGTTATTCCTGCATTTAAAAAAAAATTTACAAATTATTATTTTTTCACTGTTTTGAGCATTACTTTGAGGGGGTCCAAATTTTTTACTAACACATATGCACACATACGAGGCTCTTTAAGGGTTTGCCTGTGATGAAATATCTAAGGCATCGAATAAGGCACGTAACAATAAAAATAAAGACCTTTTTTGTGGACACTGCTTGCTTTGATCACGTATTGACTCTCAGTAGCTGAGCGACGATATAGGTTATATTCGTATAGGGCGGTCAGTAAGAGACCAATTTATGTGATACGCTCAACCACAAACTCGAGAGCGAGAACACGAACGAAACGAAAAAGAAAGTTGCTGTTCAGACACTGCGATTCAGTCTCATTTTTTCGTTATTTAAAGCCAGCAGACCGGGCAGAGAAATTTGGTTGAGCATATTTTGCGAGCTCTGATTATAAATAAAAGCTAAATTTGTTAAGATTATGTAAAATCAATTGTTTCTCTATAAGAAGATGATTAAACCAAGTGTTTTTAATAACTTTTAATATTTTGGTGGACGTTTCGATGAAAATGTTCATATGTAAAATTAAATCAAAGACAAATAAATATTTATGCAATAAAATATAATTCTTCCTTATGTTATATTTTTTTGGGGCCGGTCGTAGCATGAGATTCGATTCCTGTCTCCAGTGATCTACATTCTTTCTTTTATTGCCGGCCCCTTGATGTTGTCGGCAGCAACTTCGAAGTATAGTTTCGAGTCAATTGGCATGTCTTACGAAAGCATCTCAAACAGCTGACGTTCGCATTCGTCTATTAACAAATAGGTGCCATTTTTGTGAATCTAAAAATAAAAAGCTGTTAATTCAGAAGCTATCCCATACCTCATTCATGGGGTGCAAAGGGAAATTAATGTTTTTATGTTATATATTATGCTTAACAGATATTTTTCTATTCTAAATTTTCAGGCACTTGGAAACCTATATTTTATTCACAACGATGTGAAAAACGTCAGAATTTGGAATTTTCTCACCCACAGTTGGGAAAATGCCGAAGGAAAAAACTTTTACTCGGGTAATATAGAAACTATAGCCACTAAAGAGAAGTCAAAATTCCCGCAGCACTTTTTCCCTGAGGTATTTATTAATGCAATTTGATGTGCGGAGTATATGTTATATTAGCAATTGTCGATGATTTTCATTAGTGATTGATCATAAACTAGAATATAATTGAAATTTTTAATTATTGTAGTGCAAATGGTCCAGAAAAGGGTTCATGAGAACGCGTTGGGAAATCCAGAAAACTATTTTCGATCTAGTCAATATACATCTATTTCATGACGCTTCAAATTTAGCTGCATGTGAAGAGTTCCCGTCCGTTTATTGCCGCACAAGAAGGAGAGCTCTTGTTCATACCCTAGAAAGGCAAGAATGTAAATCAATATATGTAATTTAAAATCTTATTATTTGTATATACTACATAGATTTCATTTGGATGAAAAGAATGGATTCGCCCCCTTTTTTTTGTTTGGAGATTACAATTTTAGATGTGATACGGAAGGCGTAATTAAGGTGAGGTATTAATTATTTACATGAGCATTTGCAATACTAATGGAGACATGTTGAGAAATATTCCTTTTTTTTGTTCAATGCATTAAAGGCAAAGATTAGTTTTAACGAAAAAATATGTTGTAAAGTTTATATTTAATTTGCTTGAAAAAATGTTTGCTGTGCACTTTTTAACTGAATACCTTGATGAACTTAAAGGAACTAAACAGGTTGATGATCTTAACACAATTGACACTAGTTGGGCAAACGGACACAGATGACTATAATTCAAACTATTTCAAACTAATTTTTAGAGCAATCGATATATAAAATTACAAGTACAAATTCTAATAAAAAGGTATAAATAGGTAAATTTAACAAATAAAACCTTTACAATCGCCTCTATTCCAGTTGTCGACACAAAGCGTAGTCGTTTTCGATAACTATCGACGACTATTGACACAAATTTGGTATTCCGTAAGGTAACGACTTGAAACTATTTGAAGGTATAATTTTAGGTTGTGTTTGATGACGTCAAGAATCAAAAAGCATTTCGGAGTGGAGCAGATCCGTTCAATTTTAAGGGACAATTTCTTTGGGCCGCCTTTAAGAGATACAAAAAAATCCTTTGCGGCTGTAGTAACGATTCTGGTCTTCTTTATTAGGATCGAAAATTTTGATATGGGTTTATTTCAGGATAACTTTAGAGTGGTACCGTAAAAACAAAATACAATTTGTTTCCAAAATGTTCAATTCCCTAAATTCCTCGGAGCTTCGTTCAATCGAGAAATATTGGCCAATAATTAAGCAAAAGATAAGAAAATATTCCAAACCAGCAAAGGAGAAGCCAGGAAATGGAAAAAAGGAACAAATTTCGTGGATCGAACTTGTCGTTATTGCCAACAAATTTGCTTCGGTTTGGAGTTCAATTGGATCTGATGCAAGTTTCGATAAAAACAATACAAATCGTACGAGCAATTATTTCGAACGTTTAAATCTAATAAATAACCCTTCTGATAGTCTGTTGTGTGCTGATTTCACAACTGAGGAGGTACACGAGGTTTTAAAAAATACTAAAGAAACAGGAAACCTTGGACAGGATAACCTATTCTATGGTTTAAAATACTCCGCTTGCATGAAATTGAGACTGGCTAAGCTGTACAGCAAAATATTAAGAACTGGTATCATTCCATATGATTGGAAGGCGTGTTCCTAAACCGGGAAAAAATCCAAATAAAATTGATGGATATCGTCATATTTCACTGATACCAATCTTATCAAAAAATTTTGAAACAATAATATTAATTCGCTTTTGGAAATATTGTAAGGACCAAACGCGGAGTGCATACATTGTGCCATGATCTCGAATCAAAACTTCGGATGAATTTATTCAGAAAGAGGCATAGATCCATTTAGTCAGAGGACATTGAAAAGGCCTTTAACCGTGTGGTTTCAATATTTGTGGTTGATGAATTGAAGTAGTTGAGTGTACCTCTTATAATGATGAAGTTGATCTTTTATTTCATTCTAACAGGAAAATCATGGTTAAGTTTGATGAACATCTTTCTCAACAGAAACCTTTAGACAATGATGTTCCTTAGGGAACACCATTGTCTGTCTTTTTATTTAACCTGGAGGATGTAAAAAAAAAGAAAATAAATACAAAATAAACCACAAGATGATTAATATTAATTATCTAAAAGATTTACCGCTTTATTGGGAAACTCGGCAATTGAATGTTGGTATACCTTGTAAGGATTGATTCGATTAGGGAGAGTTCTCAACAAGAATTAGTAATTATAAGCTCGCTGTAGCGAACAAGGCCTGAAGAGCGCAAAGGATGGGGAAAATCGTTACTCGTTATATTGGATCTACTGTGATTTTTTACAAGCAATACAAATCAAAGTTGTATAGCAGTAGATCCTTACGCCTATTCGAAAGAATAGTGTGGTTCACAAACAGAGTTACCGTGCAACGTCAAGCATTGTTGCAACATGACTAGTGGAATGTATGTTATATTATCCAAAAATTAAAATGAAATTCAAAGTAAGAATCATTTAGCAAAATTGATCAAATAAAAAAGTAATTCAAAAATTTAATTTATTAAATTAAAATATTGATCTCGGCAACGGACCCGAAAGCACGTGTCCGAAAATAGTGTATCGAGCCAGAGGGAGACCTGATCGGGGGGTTTTTATTGGCCGCTGCTAATTCGGGAGACGTTAATGGGGACACGTCCATGACTGTCACTACCGCAAAAGTCGCTGGAGTTGTAAATGGAGTTCCAGCCTTTGTAAAGGCATACCAGATAGTTACTGATACATCTTAATCGCTGAGCAGTTCCTGCTCCGAATTATCTGCGGGTGTAAATGGCAAATTCCATGCTATACTACCAAAAAAGGAATACAACAAGTGCAAACAAAATACAAAAAGCTAAAATTCAAATAAGTTAGTCAAATTGATGACTAACTAGTGGTATATCGCCTTACAACATCATTTTCGACACGAATTTTGACGATTCGTATGTGGGTGGGTATTGCGTTTGTCGACAAATCGGTAGTGGCGCTTTTAAATATCTTGTGGTTGCAAAGCAAGAAGTGCAGTATAAGTAGCACTTTAACAATTAACGAAATATGAAGAAGTTTGTTTTTAACGGTTTGTTCCTATAATGTAACCGCTTCTTTAAAACAATTATCGGATCCCAATTATCCATCGAAACGTCATATAATGTCATAGCCAATAAGCATACGTTATTGCCGCGTGAATTATCATAGGTGTCGTACAGAGCACGCCATGCTAAATCGAAAACCCTCTGGGTGAGAGGAAATTTGGAAGCGATATCCTTGGCCTCCCCAATAGTTTTTCTAATTAAGTGACGTTAGAATCCACTTAATCTACCATTGCGAATGTACACGGCGGTAAATAGATCATGAAAAGTGGGCCAAGATTGAAAATCGCACTGAAAAACGTCAACATCACACGCTGGTAAATTCATATTATGCATCTCTTCGTTGGCAACTGCAAGTGCCGCTGAAGTGTTGCCAATTGGGGCCAGGTGTGATTAGTCTGAAGATTCAGAGATGTGATGTTTCTACGAAACTTAATATTTTAAAGTATGAAATCCAGAATTAGGCAAAAATGCGTGGAGCTGTTGTACCCGAAAATAAATGTCAATTTTACATGAAAAAGGACCACATATAGGCATCGGAATTGAAATCTGCTCATTTTTGGTATATGGTTTAGTTCAACATTGGGTAACTATTTATGACTGGACAAACAAATCTAATATAATAAATTGATGCAGCGATAAACAACTGCTTCGGAGGTGCTAAGGGCCCCATTTCTGTAGTCTTTGAGAAGGGAATATAATATGAAAGATTTCTCTATGGTTCTACACGCAAGATCAGTGAACCTTGCATCGACAATTTTGGTTTGTTATAGATGACAAAACATTAGCGGTTTTCCCCCTCTGAGTTATATTTACAACTCTGTTATATTTACTACCATTTTACACTACAAAGCATGAGCGTCTTTTTCGTATGTATTGTAAACTAATGAATCAGTTTATTTTTGTTTTAGTTTTTGTCAGTTTAAGTGCTTAAATAAAGTTTTTATCCATATTCTACTTAATTTTTTAATAGTTATCACAAAATTTAAAATTAAAAATCAAATCAAATATTTTTGCCGGCAAATATTTTTGACGATCAGCTGTTTTATTCTGGTAAATTTATCACACATGTTTACTACAGCTTTTTGCGGGATTTTTAACCACGGCGTAGTAAATTGTAGTCTAACACATTTTGTTGTTGCAGTGTTGTAAATGTTAGTACTTTAACCACATTAACAAGATTAACAAGGTCTACAAGGGTACTTTACTACCAAGAGTGAAAACCGCTATTGAAAAGTTCCTGTGCAGCAAGGCGTATTGTTTAAATATTAAATAAACTTGGAATACCGTTACCTGATAAACCTACTATATATCCTGATTTTCATAATATAGTTAAAAATGAAAATAGTTTAGCTGTAAGCGATAAGAACACCACACAAATTTATTTAAACTTTGGTAACAGAGAAAATTTATAAATTTTTCCCGGAAAGCGTACTTTACTCAGATGGATCGTATACAAATGGAATTACTGGCTATGCGGTTATTCAGCAAACATAATACTCTTTTTATACAACGATTATACAAGGTCTTTTACCAGAATTTGCTGATATTTTTTGGGCTGAGTTGGAAGCTGTTCGTTCAGCAATTATTTTTGCAATCCAGCTTAATTTAAGGACGATAATATGTACTGACAATCCTAGTGTTGTAACTGCTCTTCTACACAATAAAAACGAAATGTGTAACAACATTCTCAATAATCCGAACATAACTTAACCCATCCAAATTCTGCGGGTACCATCCTATGTTGGCGTACCACCGAAACTATACAAGAAGTCAATGCAATCTTATTAGCGCGCCTGAGTGTTGGGAAAACATTGTTCAACCAAAGAATATTAAATATAGAAGAAGTATATTAACTGTTTGTTTTGATCATTAAATAACACTACGGTAAGTTGGTAGAAGAAGAGCGTTGATTGGAAGAAGAAGAGCGTAGGTTGGTAGATGTGAAAATGCAAAAATTAAGAATATAAATTATGAAATGTTAAGGCTGATTATATGTTAAATTTATCTTTGTGGCTGCCGAGTCAGGAATAGTTCTTTATATCGTGCTATCATCAGTTCAGTACCGAAATACAAGTGTGTTATTTAGGTGCGTAAGTAAATACATTTCGCGACAGCCCCATTTGAATTTTTGTAAATTCTATGTTACAAGAATAAGCCTTTCTCGAGTATTTTAGACTGGTCAGCATGGAAAAATATTGCGGGCTTGAACATGCATCAAATTTTTGATATTTAAGCCGGTAGTCCAATATACAGCAACTTCACAGTATAAGTGTAGAGATAATCGGCATGTCTAGAAAAAGTCGATAAACAAGTAGGTGCAGTTTGTTGTGAAACTAAAATAGAAAGCGTGTTGATTTACAACAACGCGAGAAGCATCCCATACCTTTTTAATGAGGTGTGTAGGGCAATTAGTTTTTTTTTCCAATATACATCTGTTAATATCATTTACTTGAAACATGATAATTATTTATAGTTTTTTTCTTTTGTTACTCATATAAGTTTTATTGTAAACTTAGCTGTAGACTGTATTGAAACACTTATGCAGACATAAGTGTTAAGCTGCGTTTTTTCTTTTTTGTATTTTATAAATTTATTTATATAATGTATATTCAATAAATAAATAATTATTTTAGATCATTTATAAAACGTTGTCATAAATAACTCTGTCTCCAACGAACCGAAGCAGGACATTTACATAGAATAGGTTCTACAGTTTCGGATTCTTCACCCTCACACCAGAGAGAGTACTTCTGAAGGGAACACAGAGACGAGTCACCATAGAAATATTAAGATATAACAACGTCTAGCTATTGGTGGATATCCACCCATTTCGCCTTATGATCACTGTAAGAAGAAATGTTGTCACACAAGCCAATATCATAATTTCTGCGAATACTTGTATATCCCTGCATGGATTGATGCCAACCATCCTTATAAATATAAGATAATTTTTAAATGACTAGTATAACATATTTAAAGCATGGGCGTTTACAGCTTATCTGACATTCAATTTTAGTACGGATATTGAAACATTTCGTCGCTTTTTATCAAAAGAGATTTGCCACAGAAAACTTATACATATCTATGGGTGGCACAGGATTTCTAAAACTGCGTTAGAAGGTAATTAAAATACTTGCAATTGGTGAAGAGAATTGCATGAACAAGTCCAGTAGTTCCTGACTCCAAAAAACTTTTATTATCGGCATATTTCGCCTTAAATTTCAGTATGTCGTTTTTTGTTAGAGTAACCTTATTTGTAGACGATATTCATGACACCATGATGTGTACGCGGCCCCATACGTCATAGGGAAATACCCCAGGTTTCGCGGAGTACATTAGTAACTGATGGAGATATATACTAGAACATTTCAAGGCGACAACATCCACAAGAAACATTTTACTGAAAATTGATGTTAAATTATATTCTTTTTCCAATGTAGGAATTAACAGCAAATCTTACCGCTCATCGTGTTCAGAGTATGAAAAACGACAGTACAAAGGTTCATTATCGCAATTCTGTTGGTGATAATATTCTAACTGTCGGTAAAAAGGAGTTCAACCATGCAGATCACCAATTAAAGTTTAAAGAGGCTTGGGTAAATATACTTAGCAAACAAAAGAGGGAGCTACAACATTTTTTTATGAGTTGCAGTTGAAGAAATTTGATCGAGAACTGGAGCCACTGAGGGATTTCCTCAATGAATTTTTAATAGAGTTTCCCCCTTCGTATCCATACGAAGAAGATCCTGAAATGCCCACGGACTTTATGTCGACACGGTGTCCATCCTGGTGTGATCGTGTACTTATGAGCCACAAAGCAATGAATATAATAAATACCACAGCGCCACCAGCCATATACAATTTAATTGGCGAGAACGTGTGTATGGGAGATCATAAGGTAACCGACGTTTCATAGAGGAGACCACATACCAGTCATTCGTGAGCACCTACCGTAACCGGAATTTGCAGGGTAGTGAAGTGAAAATTCATTACATTAATTTGTGTTACAAAGCAAGACAAATAGAGGTCAACAAATTCTAATGGCAACCCAAACTAAAGCTCATGTTGACCCAGTGTGTGGTTTCCTTAATTCTGAATTAACAATTACTAATTATTTGTTGTTTTCAAATTTCAGCCAGTTTATTTAAATGTTGCCATAAAGGCCAATCAAGGTACATATTCATGTTGTAACAATCACGACCCCGATGCAAATAATATGGCAACAATACACAATATTCCCGATGTCACCACCGAAATGCCACAGCCGTGTCCGAATAAACAGTTCAGAGAACATCTATTGCGATGTAAAACCTCAGTTTTGAATGAATCCAGTGATATGTATTCCAAAAAAGGGCTCAACACGTTTGACAATGTTGATAACGGGTGGATTAGCAACGATGAACACCTTCGTGACAGCTCATGGCAAAATAATACAAATATAGCTAAATGGCCACATGTCAGCATTAACGTCATTGATTCCGACAATATTCATGTGTGCTTGTGTTCTGAAATTTCAAAACTGAACAATCAAACAGATGTTGACAGCATATGTCCAACATGTCAAAACATAATTAAAAAGCAACCAGCAGAGCCTAGGTATCGTTTAGTTTCAAAACGTTTAGTATTATCGAAAAACATTATAGTCAATCGTATAGATACACAACATTTAAGCACGTACTTTGATTCAGAGCAAAATTGTCAAGACCCGTATACTCCAGAAAGCGCTGAATCGCATTCCCCATGCCCTGAACTAAATAGTTCCATATCCACTTCGAGTAATAGTCGAATTTCGTGCTCTGATGGCAGGGAATTTCTGGACACCGAAGGGCCAGTAAGCAGCGAATCGCCACGGAAAAATTCCGATATAAAATGTTACGGTCATACAAATGACGTCCTCTCTGTTGGAGAAGGCAAACAACAACGAGGAGTTGTATCTCCCGGGCAGCTAAAATCGCGGCTTGAAGATTTGCGGAAAAAGAATTCGGAGCAAAACTTTCAATTTCTTACCAAAGGCGACGGTGGTGACACAGGGGTTGGCGATGTTAAAGATGTTGATGTAATTTGCTTGTCAAATAACTTGCAATCGCATCGGCATTCAAATAGTTGCCTGCCCAAATGTTGTAATATTCACTAATAGTGTTATAATTAATCTATTTGTTTCTCAGCTTTTTTTTACAAACCTATCCAATTTTTATTTTTGTTGGATTTTAATTTGCTACGTCCTACTTACATATTGCTGGCCAACTTTGATTTAATTTTTTTTTATTGTTTTTAATAGCGACTAACATGTATTTTCTAAAGTATAATATTTTGCTGGTCAAATTACTTAAAACGTTCTGTTAAAATGTATACATGAATGTATATACGTATTGCGATGATGTGAACTTTAACCAGTTATTTTAATTTTTTTAGTGCACTTTTTAATACATGGCATTATAAGAAACCTTAAGTTTTTTTGTTGTAAGGAATCTCCATTATTACCTCTTGTTGTCTAGTTATCGTAACATACATTTTGTATAAGCTAAGTTCTTTTTATTTTTTACTGGGCTTTGTAGTTATACAAATAAATAAACAAACATTTTATTTTTTTTATTACTTTTTTTGTTAACATCCTTGAACACAGTAGACGTGCTTTATAATTTTCTTGTAATCGTTTACTTTGCTGAAGGATGTTTTGTGAATTTTATTTCGTTTCTGCGTTTTGTTTCGCATTTACATATCCTCGAACTGGAACATTTTATCTTGGCAATATTGCCAATGTACATATATATGTAAATATGTTTCAGGAGCAGACAATTGCGTGCTCCAGATACCACCTAAGGAACTTCAATTGCTAATCAAAGATGAATTAGCCGACGAAGTGATTTGGAAAGAGCAATGCCAACTGGACGTTTCAGCATCATCGGATTCGCCGTGCATATCATGCAAAACGCGATATATCCAAATTACTTCTTTACCTACCAACGACATTGCGTCTTACGATAATCTAGCCGAGTCCAAAATAAGTCAGAATAGTGATGATGACGACCAAACTGTAGTCAACCAAACAACATATAGTGAGACACCAATGGCCATACTAAAGGAAACTACCGTGTAAAAATGAAAACCGAAACCATATTTCATATTGTCATATTTTATCATGGGTAGGCGGACATACTACTTTGTGTGCATTGCCCTTCCCTTGTTTTTATCTTAGAATAAATGATGAAAATGTCTATGATGAAATCCGCACTCAAGACAATTCCATGTTATATTGCTGTTAAAAATGAAATCGATGTTGTTATTTAACTATTCAATTTGGAGAATATGTAGTAAATCTATACATAATGTGAAATATAAAATTTAATATTCTAGCAAATCTCTATCTTGCGTTCTCAATTTAGAACTAAGAATTTAGAACTCAGTGAACTAACTCGTGAAACCAATTCTTTTATATTTCTTTTTGTTTTTCATATAAAACGAAAATTTCAGATTAGTGTATAACAGTTTATCTTATAAATGCCTAGGGGAAAACATTTGTTTTAAAAGCAAATACAAAATTCCATTCAAAAAATTGGTTTTCTCGAGGTCCTTAAATAAGTGCAATCACAAATCGCTGATAAGAGCAACCAGCATTTTTTTTTTAAGTTGCATTATATAGTTTTGTTTTTGATCGTACGTACTCTAAATGGGGGATGAAGGTTAAATCTACGGATTACATTTACATTTGAACCTCGATTATCCGGACCTTCATTAACCGACACTTGTGTGTTTGAATTAATATCTCTATTTACCGTGGATTACCTCTACTATTCGTGCTTTCATCTGTTACATCTATTATTCATGCTTTACTTCTAATAAAATTTGGAAATATGGCTCTGGTGATTACATGATCTGTTATATCTGTGTCTATTTTACAAAAAAATCAACGGTATATGTATTCATATCTATGTAATAGACAAAATTTCATGTGTTTTTGTAAAAAATAAATAAAATTTGACATTCTCTGCCAGGCAGTTGCCGAATGCACACCGTTTTCTCTCTTAACGGTTGACTAACGGACTATCGATAAGTGTTTGGTATCGTGTGTATATATACGCGAGTGTAATTTGTAAATTAAATTTTCACTGAAAATAAAACTTTTCAACTTTTGATATATTCGTTTTGGTTATTGGACAATTTTTGATACCTAAGAAAATATTCTCAAACGTGCATCATGAACGGGGTTCATCCCCCGAACCACAATAGGTTCGAGTTGCTAGGCGCTACCACTGGGAAGAGTAAGGGCAACAGAATCAAACGCCTTCGTCCAGATGAATTTATGCCTTTACCTGAACCAACGCAAAGTGATCAATACCGCCCACGCTTCATTGTCGCTTCAACTAGACCCACCAAAGATGATGAAGAAGTTTTACCGTTGGCGTCGTATAATGTGTTCCAAGTGGAAAGAGGACTTAACTACATATCTACAGAACGTCTTGAAGTAAATGAAATGAGAAGTGGAGATCTTTTAATCAAAGTTCCAGACAACAAAACGGCAGAAAAATTTATCAAAACTTCTTACTTGGACAATATTCCCGTTAAATTCGCTCTACACAAAACATTGAATACAGTTCAAGGCCGCATCTTCTCTAGAAAAATCATAAAAATATCAGAAGAAGAATTGCTTTCTTCCCTCAAAGACCAAAAAGTTGTTGAAGTTCGCAAAATAACAAAAAAAGATGACAATGGAATTACGGCTACAGGTGCAGCTATCATAACGTTCGACCTATTCAATATTCCAGAATATTTAAAACTTGGATGGGAAAGAGTTTCTGTAGAAGAATATATTCCAAATCCTATGAAATGTGCCAATTGCCAGAAACTTGGGCATACTAAAAACCGTTGTAGGAGCATTGAACACTGCAAAGAATGTGGATTCCCTAAACCTCACGAAACATGTTCACGCAAATTTTGTGTCAACTGCCAAACAGAAGATCACACCTCATATGATCCGGGGTGCCCAACATTCTGGAAACACAAATCGGTTAATTATTTGCGCATCACTAGAAGATGTACAACCCGAGAGGCCTGGAAAGTTGTTAACGATAACCCTACCTCAAACCCCCATCGAAAAACGGTAAAAATATTAAAACATATGCCGAAATTTTAAGTAATGAAAATAAAAAGAAGACTGATATACCGTTATGTTCTACGTCATTGCAAACAACAACAAAAAATCAAAAAGTCAACCAGAACACATCTGCAGAAAAATTAAACCTAACTGTTAAACAGCAAAAACAAAATAAATCTCTTTCTATGAATAACTCAACTAAGCTAAACGACAATTTTACTACATCTCAATCTACAACAACAACAACAACAAAACCTACTAATAATATAAAGGGTACACAAAACTCAAATGCAGAAAAAGAATCTTCTTTTGACTCTCTCGATAACAACTTCCCTGATGATTTCTCTTTCAATACGGAAGAAAAAAATAACATGGATCAAGATAATTACGTCTCTTCTGAAGATGACATTTTTGTCGATATCACGAAAAATCATAACACAAACTCTATCAATGATCACTTCATTTCAGAGGAGATGATAAACGATATAACTGAAGATTTGGATTTAGATAGTCCAACTAGACCAAAGGCTGACAGTTCTGGAGGAGAAACTTCACCATATGCTAATTTGTACAAGAAATTCCCCCAATTGAATACTATCATTACTCCTACCACACTCAAAAAAACAATGCCTAAGGGCAAAAAAAAATAAAAAATTAAATGGATCTTGACCTTAAATTAAAAATACTTCAGTGGAACATGCAAGGTTTTTTGAACCATAAATATGCTCTGGAACTATTAGTATCCAGGCATAAACCAAATGTTATAGCATTACAGGAAACGCACATAATAGACAAGAACCTACATCTTTTGCATTTACCTGGATACAGAATTTACCACCATAACAAGGACTATGAGTACGCGAAATCGGGCATAGCTCTACTAATTAAAAGTAATATAAATGTCATTCGACATAAGATCTCTTCAGGGAATTTACTTTATCAATCGGTAATTATTCGATGTGGCTCAGATGTACAGATTACTAATGTATATAAAGAGCATGATTCAAATATATCGTCTTCTATTGTAAACAATATCGTATTGGCTGGAGGTACACATCAAATTTTGCTAGGCGATTTCAACTCAAACTCTACTGGAGGTAATATCTGGGAAACTTTTGCGGATGACAAACAGTTGGTAGTCTTAAATGACGGTTCACCAACTTTACTTAACACCAGGCACACGTTGACTGCCGTTGATGTCACTATGTCCAGTGTTGACATAGCTCCTTGTTTGATCTGGAGCTGTTTACCAATACCCGAAGTTGGGGATCATTTTCCCATTTTAATTTCAAATAGTAAGGAAAGCACGAAAAGAAAATGTTGTTCCCGCTTCCAGGATAAAAACGCAGATTGGGGCCTTTTCGAGAAAAAGGCATCGCTAATAACAGAAGAATATGAACCGACAATTAATATAAATAAGGAAGCCGCGCAAATTAAGCGTATATTTAGACGAACTGCTAACGAAACAATACCTCTGAGTCGTGCTCCACGAAACAAAAACAGTCCGGTGTGGTTTAACTCGGAAATTGCCAAATTAATCCGATTGAGAAATCAAGCTTGGAAAACATTTAAACGACGGCGTAACAAAATCAATTGTATAGAGTACAGAAGGGCATGTGCAATGGTCAAAAGACAAAGTAAAATAGCGAAGAGACTAACATGGGACAACTTTTTGAATTCTCTTGACCCTTTCATGGACATTCGTTACTTGTGGAGCAAAGTAAATAGCTTAAGATCGGAAAGAATTCATAATTTTCCTACCATCTGTATAGAAGATAACAATATTACTAATCCTATGGAAATTGCTAACAAATTTGCAAACTATTGGTGTTCACTTGTGTCGGACACTGCATTTGATCCTGAAATTATATCAGAAAAGAAGAATCTTAACTTTACCAACCTACCACAACGCAACGTAATTTACCAATCATTCAACAACAAAATTGACATTGCCGAACTAGAGGATATTTTGAAAACTCTCAAGGGTTCAACACCAGCTCGCGATAAAATAACTTATTCTATGGTTAATAATGCTCCCCGAAATTTAAAGAATCGTCTATGTGCTTTATATAACAACATATTGGCCAGTTGTATTTTTCCGCATGATTGGAAAATTGCTGTTCTGTCCCCAATCCCAAAACCGGGTAAAAATCCGAACCAGCTGGAGGGCTACCGCCCGATTTCCTTACTGCCAGTCCTTTCCAAAATCTTGGAAAAGATTTTGGCTAAACGTTTCTGGAAGCTCACAATGGAAAAAATTTCTAAAATTCAACATGCATTCATTCTGAGACATGGAGTACATAGCTTATCTCACCAGCTGGAAGACACACTACGTCGTAATATGAAGAACAAAAAACATAGTCTTGTTCTCTCCGAGGATATACAGAAAGCATTCGATAGGGTGATTTCAACCTTTATAATTATTGAGCTTAATGAATGGGGTATCCCAATGGAAATTCTAAGACTGCTCAAATCTTTTCTGGACAATCGTAGAGTTGTAGTTAAAATAGATGGATATTTCTCCTCAACTTATCCTATAGACAATGGAGTTCCCCAAGGCTCACCCTTGTCTGTGGTCCTCTACACAATATATTCAAACTCTTTGGCAAGAGCGATCGAAAATCTCCCAGGTATTGATTTTGTGGGAATTTATGCGGACAATATTTTCGCTGTTTCGTCAGGAAAGCCGGAGGTAGTTAAGGCAAATTTGTTGAATTTGGATGCCAAAGCGTCTCAATGGGCTAAGAGTAGAGGGGCCGTAATTCCAGCTGACAAGACTGAAATTCTTCATGTTTGTAGAAAGACAGCTTGTGACACTAACGTAGTTTGTATCAGAGAGGCCAATATTCAACTTTTGGAACAAATGCGGATTTTGGGCATCCAATTTTCTAGAAAATTGCTTTGGAATAATCATACTAAATTTTTGGCAACAAAATTAAGTAAAATAAACAATCTTCTTAAGTTAATTTGTTCCCGTAACAAAGGAACCCACATTGAGACAGCCCTGAATATTTGGCGATCTTTGACAACTGGTGTTTTAATTCATGGAATCACGATCTACGGTTGGACCTCAAAGAAGAACATTACAAAACTCAACACCTTACTAAACAACTGTTTTAGGACAGCTACAGGTCTTCTAAGGCCAACACCCATCATTTCTCTTAGAGCAGAAGCAAAATACTTAGACTTTCAAAGCCTCTTAGAGAAAAGTGCAATCAGCATGGCATCTAAATCCATAACTTTACCATCTGAAGGACTTCATCAAACATTCTGGAAATATCTGGACAATCCCCAATATAGCCCATCATCATCGATGAAATATATAATGTTTCTTCTGCATAAAAACAATATTTTATTACCATTAAAACCAACATCCAACACAAGCACTGGCGCGATTATCAACATAGATGACAGCTTAAGTAAATATAAAAAGGAGGAAACCAACCCATCCAACTTCAAAAAATTGTTTGCGGAAAGAATTGCAAATTTTTCACCAAGCGTTATATTGTACACAGATGGGTCTTTTCATTGTGGAACTACAAGTTTTGCTGTAGTCAATCAATTATCGGAAAACCAATTTGAGACTGTAAGAAAGGAACGTCTTCCAGACCATACCGGTATTTTCACAGCCGAAATCGTTGCTATTAAATGTGCAATTGAATATGCTGCTAAACATAGGGGAAGTACTTTAATATGCACAGACAGCCTGAGCGCTACGAGGGCTCTTATTAAAAATTATAACGGAACTTATAATGACATGCTTCACCCGGATTCTAATTTCTCCATTTCATTGCTTTGGATTCCTTCTCATATTGGCATCCAAGGAAACGAAAATGCGGATATTGAGGCAAAGGATGCTCTTAACATACCTCAAATAACGGAAATACCATGCTTTCCAAGAGTTATTTTAAACCAATACTTGATGATTCAAAAGGAAGAAAATGAAACTATTCAGAGGCCTAAGTATAACAGTAACTTTGGAAGATCCCAATGTATTATGATGGCGCGTCTTAGAGTTGGTAAAACATTATTTAACACCAAACATTATTATGACAAAACAGATCCACCAAACTGTTTATTCTGCAATGTAGTTATTACAATTCCTCATATTCTTTCTGAATGCCCAGTATCCCGAATTGATGTACCACTGGAGAAGATTTTAGACTGTTCAACCGACAAAAATCTATCAGAGATACAGAAGTGTCTTTTAAAACATAATATAAGAGATATTTAAGGTCAAAATTGTATTTAATATACAAATTAGAAATCATAAACATAAATTGCTTATACCTTAATAACAAATTTGCATACGTTTCATTTAAATTAAGAAATTTAATTACATTCTTTAATACTTTAATTTGCAAATTTCATACGTTTTAACTTATAAATGGAAATAGTTTCATTAATAATTCAATAAATGTAAATATGTAAATAATTTAACTTTATGTAAATACTATTCGTACATTATTGATTTTCCATTTCATTTTAGTATTCATTCGTGCGCAAATGGTCTAGTTACCCGGCGCCTTTAATTTTATATTTTATAAATTAAGTTTGTAAAATATTTTTGAAATAAATAAATAAATAAATAAAATTTGATACAATTTAATAGTGTTAATGCAATCTATTTTTACCGTGCTTTTCGAATACCCGTGTTGCATCCGGTCCAGAGCGAGCCAGATTATAGAGGTTCAACAGTATTTCGAAAAGAAATTGTACTCCTAACTACTGTAAGTGTTCGATAATTATCTTATATAATAATAATTTAAGTCTGTTAAAAACAAAACAACATTAAAAATTAGTCAACACTTCAAACTACATAAATTACAGAAATGTTAAAACGAACATTCTTAATATTGATAACATGAAATTACAACATGTAAGTATGTAACGAGATGTATGTACATGCAACAAGAAGTGTTATCATATACTCACAAACATTTTTCAGGTACTTTTCGTGTATACTTTTCAATAGCATATTATATAAAAAAAAATTTAAAAGTAAGACTTTTTTTTAATTACATTCTATCTATATAAAATAATTAAGACTAATATATATGTTTTTAAAGATAAATATCACAGATTAAAAATTAAGCTAGCCCCTGTGGGAGCCTGGTAAAGTTTTTACATAAATTTCTGGCGGATTGATGCAGTGCGGATCGTTGATACATTGTTTAATAATTTAATAAGGGAAACATATTGTGTTCACCCAAATGTCAGATGTCTGGCAATACTGTTGTTTTACAATGTACTGGCAATGCTTTTTCTGATAACGTTGCCAAACAAAAATGTTTAGCTCATACGGTTTTTAGACATTTTCTGTACATACATTTAAATAATATTGCAAGGTCTAATAACGGTCTGTACGTTGCACTTTAACTACTTTGCGCTTTTAAAACAATACGTAGATAATGTATAGACCACCAGTGATCTAACAGACCTGAGAACTTTCAATTTACGTCTTGCAACGTTGTCAGAAAAAGTATTGTCAGTATTTTGTAAGACAATAACATTGTCAGACATCTGACTATCGTTTGAACACATTATTTGTGCACGGGAAATTAACATAGTAAAATAACAAAGTGAAGTGGCCTTCGATAGCTCAGTGAAAGCGACGTAGTTTAGAGGAATTTGGCCGTTAAAACTCACAACAACATTAAAATCCCTTGACACAAACCTTGTTATCTACAAATGAACGAAACAGAGTTGACAACAATGATCGTATGATAATCTGATTACATGCCCGATTGAGTATCGATAAATTGAAAAAAATCGATATAAAGAATTATCACCCCAGCTACTTTCACCGGCTGTTACAACAACAACAAAGTGATTCCAAAAATTAAGTTGAGTTTCATCATTAAATGGCAATACTGAAAATAATATTGCTTTAAAGAATTAAATAAATTTTAAATGTCAAAAATTTTGCAATATATGATTTTTCAGGAGAAATAAAAAAGTAAATAACAAACCAAATTAGGTGCACACGGTGTAATTAGTATTGAGTTTCAGTGCAACAGTGACCGAGGCAGGGACGTCATTATATTTTTGTCCTGAAGCGTTTAAAGGGACTGATAAGGAAAGGAAGTGGATGCCTACACAACCTTTAACGATATTTTCATCTGTTCTCGCACCCATGTTGTGTAAGTTTCTCAACAACTGTTTACCATGTTGGCCTAAGTGTTATTTAGATGGTCTGAGATTACGACCAGACCTACATCATGCCAAAGAACATAGAATTTACAAGAAGTCCAATAAGGCTGTCGTGAAATGTAGTGTACTTACGCCCTTGAATAACACACTTGCAAAGAACTTTTATTATATAAAAAGTATATTAACTTTTTTTTTATCATTAAATAACACAACGGTAGGTTGGTAGAAGAAGAGCGTAGATTGGAAGAAGAAGAGCGTATGTTAGTAGATGTAAATATGGAAAAATTAAGAAAACAAATTATGAAATTTTAATGCTGATAAAATGTTACATTCATCTTTTTGCCTGTCCAGTCAAAAAATTGTGGATATCCTCTTTATTTCCATCGTTTTTTACGTTGTGCTATCAGTTTAGTACCGATCTACGTGTGGTAACTGAAATAACAACATCTAATTTGGGGATCATATAAATATTCTGATTTCGAAATGGTGCTAATAAAGTTGGTTTCTTACAAATTTCTAAAAATGTATGTTCAAAAATTGAAGTTTTTCAATAATTTACTTAAAAATTAGCATTGCTTACTTGCAATTATTGTTTTGTTTACATATGTAGTCCGTATTTACTTCGAATATTCGAACAACAATACTTTTTTATTGCAAATAATTCAAATCATTTTCTACTTTTTCGAGTTAGTGGTGTCAAAAAGGGCCGATAATTGCCGATAAATAGTTTAACAATATCAGTAATTGCTGATAACGATGTGTAATTGATTATCACTGTATCTAAAAGTAGAATAGGATGATACTTGAAATTAGTTAATAAATAAAATGACACTTAAACGTAACGCGAGCATAATGAAATTGGCCTTTAAATCGAATTAGCGATATACAATAGTTTTTTGTCTTTTCAAAAACCGGATTTATCTGCTAAAACTACATATGTATAGACGTTTGCCAGATCTTGCAATGTTGGGAGATCTGCTAATGAACCGGCAAAGTACTGATATGGACAGTGCTGCCAATATAATAATTTCTATGCAAATGGTGTATTTGGCAGAAGCATAAACTTCGCACATCTCTAAATTACAAGTGTTTGCAATTATCTTACAATAATTTGATAACGGCAACATTTTGCGGTTTACACAATTATCGGATGTCTGGCAATACTGTTGTTTTTACAATGTACAATGTAATGGCAACTGGGAACAAGTCTAGTATATGGATACACGACGTAGATTTAAATTTTTTTTTGAGGTTGTAGGGATTTGAGCTAAAATAAGAATAAAAAATTTTGTTTGGGACGGACATAGTTCAGGAGATATCGCCCCTTAAAGTTGTAATCTATATAATTAAATATCTCCGACATCTGGCGACAGATCGAGACTATATATACATCATTAAAAAGCCCTCTGAAAAAGCTTTCCAACCGTATATATACAAATTTATTAACCCATTATGTGCTAAAAAATCAAATTAACCCATTTTGGGTCATGACTTTTTTAATAAAATAATTTTATTTCCAAAAAATGCGTATATAACGGTTAAATTTTTTGCACCAAACGAAAGAGGAGACTTTAATCTTTCCAATGAGGTATCGTACATTGGCCTAGCTTAATAAGTTCCTAAGATATTGAGCTTCAAAATACGTCGTAGTTAGTTTCTCTATGTCAAACACCTTGTAGTGCATGACGAATGCGGTGGTGGGCACGCCCCCCGCCGCATACGCCGTTATTAGTCTCACTACCCTCCACCCCTTTTTGCAGTACGAGACGAATGCGGTGGGAGGCACGCTCTTTCGTTTGGTGCAAAAAAATTAAACCGTTATATACGCATTTTTTAGAAATAAAATTATTTTATTAAAAAAAGTCATGGTCCAAAATGGGTTAATTTGATTTTTAGCACATAATGGGTTAATAAAACAATTGGTGTATATACAGTTGGAAAGCTTCAGAGGGCTTTCCAATGATATATATATAGTGTCGATCCGTCACCAGATGTCGGAGATATTTATATATATAGATTCCAACTTTAAGGGGCGATATGCCTAAACTATAATTTTCCCCCAATAAAAAATAGCACTATTAGACTCAGGATAGCAATGTTTATATATACCTTAAATGTTAACCCAATCGGGCTTGCGTCCATATACTAGACTTAAGCCAACAACTGTGCCGGACACAAATTGTAAGTTCACACGGTTGTTAAACTTTTTCTGAAAATTTTTCAGGATATATTGTTAGATCTGGCAACCGTCTGTGCGTAACTTAATAATGATTCCACAAGGATTTATTAATAAATAGTGGCACGTACCAGGATTCAGCTATGTACAAAAAATGTTCACAGTGTTTATTGTTTTCAGCTTAAATATTTTTTTAAACATGATAATTTATTAAGTAAGTCAATGTTTTATGATTTCTCAAAATCAACTACGATTATCTCTAATTGCGCAACCACAACCTTTTTTCGGTGTACAAATAATTTTGTTTGTCAAATATCTGTTTTGTCTGTTAAATTTGTCAGTGTTTTGGCCCCATTTAGTAAATTATTTGTATGAGTCAACCCTTGCGTCTGGTACGTTTTAAGACAACCTTACATAAATATATATACTTGGATCAAACAAATTTCGGCCACCTCATCTCTTTTCGTATTATTTTGCGCGAAATAAATCCGATTTCTTCGACTGGTATTAAATATTACATGGTTTCGAAATGAAGTCGTTTTTGTTGATAGCGATCTCTATTTTAATTCACAATGCGGACAGTGTTATGTTCCATCTGTCCCCGAATACACAAAAATGTTTGCAAGAAGACATACAAGCAAATCAGCTTGTTATGGGAGAGTATGAGGTGTCCGACGTACCTGGCCAGGTGATCGATTATATTGTAAGTATGGCAGGTAATGTAATGCATAACAAACAAATTTATCGTGAACAATTTAATTTAGGCCCGTGACACAAAAGGACATATCCTGTCTCAGAAGGAACACATTACCAAGGGCAAATTCAGCTTTATGTCAGAGATTTATGACACGTACGAAATCTGCTTCATTTCCAAAGTGCCACCTCGTAAGTAATTCTTTTGGTTGTATGCTAAGCGGAAAATTTAATTACTCTTATTGCAGATCAACGCGGCGTTGTCCAGGAAGTTTCCCTTATTACAAAAAAAGGTGTCGAAACTAAGAACTATGAAGGCGTAAGGAATATTATTTGTTCGTTATGATACATTTTTTGCTGATTCATATATATTTTAGATCGCTGAGGCATCGAAAATAAAACCTCTTGAGGTTGACTTAAAGCGGTTGGAAGATTTATCCGATTCGATTGTTAGAGACTTTGCATTGATGCGAAAACGCGAGGAAGAGATGAGGGACACCAATGGTAATTTAAGAAATATTTGTTTGCTTCTTTTATATAACTTTTCGAAATCTTCTTTTTAGAAAAAACAAACAGTAGGGTGTTGTTCTTTAGCATCTTCAGTATGTGTTGTCTCTTGGGATTAGCAACATGGCAAGTGCTTTACTTGCGCAGATACTTCAAAGCCAAAAAGCTAATTGAATAGATTCGTTGAATGTGTTTTCATATAAAGCCGAAGCTCAGATGCGGGAAAGTATGCGTTATTTTTTGTTATAGAAAAAATTGTCCCCATTAACGTATTATTACAAATATATTCTTCATACATTAATTTAATGTTTTTGATTACTGCACTAATTGATTGACATAATCAAATCAAAGTTTTTCAATAAACGAGTTTTCCTAAATATCAGAATAATTTTTAAGGTCTCTATTTGTTGATCGTGGGAATTATTTCTCATAGTTGGTTAAAAAAAAATATTGAACATATTGATAACATACTTGCTTGAATGAACTTTTATAGAACTCATGAAGCATAGGCTCCAAAATAATATACATATTACCCTCAAAATTTGTTCCCCATTCACTTCACCGTTGTAAGAAATTATTTTTATTTCAAAATTCACTTGTTCAAAAAAAGTGTTTTATCTTGGAAGTTGCATCATGTAAAATAATTTATCATAAAAATTTAATTTGTATTTGTTTACTGAAAATTGTTCGCATCAAATCGAAATAAAAATTATTAGATATGCGATCTAACAATAATATTAGTTGGAACTGTCAACTTATAAATAGTTCAGCTAATGCAATATTTATTCAAAGGAAAAGTTTATATATGGGTATTTCCAGCGGGAGGACGGATGATTTCATAGTACAAAATTGCAATATTTTTAACTTTTTGTTTTTGTAATCATATAATGAATTTATTGATCTGTAACAAAACAAACTATATAAATCGTTGGAAAGTCTCTACTTTCCAAATCCGCTGAGAAACTTAAAATCGGTTCATTTTTATCCGCGCTACTGGCTTATAAGTGTGTAAAAGTACGAAAACCCGGTTTTTTACCCGTAACTCAAGATTTTAGGGGTTTTGGGAAATTTGAAAAACAGATTCTTGTAGTTCTCAGCTGCACCTACCAGAAAAAAATATAATATTTTTGTTTTGTTTTTTTTTATCGCCCTGTGTAATCCGTAGATTGAAGTAGCATAAAAGGTAAAAGTACTTTAAATGTGAAGTAAGTTGTTTATCAAACCCCAACATGTCTTCTTTATTTTACAAAGAAGAATATACTGATCACATAAGAAATTGTGTGTGTCCGTAACGCATGTTTGAGCCTGCAATAGTTTTTGTAGGCAATTTCGACATACGACAAAAAAATACAAAATTTTGACTAAAAGGTCTTTATTAGAGCAATAGAACAAAACGAATGAAATCATAAAGACATGCAGGACAAAAAATGATATCGGCACACACAAATACTCATACACACAAACAACGGCCAGAAACATGTAACTTATTTAAGGCAATGTAACTGAGCAAGAGCCTTCCATTGGAATATCTTGCTTGACTTCTCTATTACTCCCACGCAATTTGTGTGTATGTGTATGTGTGCTCACATAAACAAATCTCAAGACATTTAAATACAAAAAATCGAAATGCAAACGGTATTGCAGAGCAATATGAAGACATGTACATATGTAAATAACAAATGATTTGCATGATGAAAGTTATGAAAAGTTGTTGACCATTGAAACCAGAGCACAGAGCCGGACTGCGGTTAACATTCTCCCCCCGTTGAAGAGTTTAGGCCTTCAACAGAATCACTGATAGGTAAAGCGGCTAATTTTGAGACAGCTCGCTTCAATACTCCGTTGCTGGTTTTAACGCTTGCGACACGAGCTACACCATCATCACCACATATTACGTCAGCAACGCGACCCATTTGCCACTTAAGTGGCGGCATATTTTCATCCTTTAGCAACACCATGGTGCCACGGGCAATGTTCTTAGCTTCATCTCGCCACTTTGAGCGCTCTTGCAGCAGCGACAAATAGGCACTGCTCCATTTTTTCCAAAATGCTTGCTGCATTTCAGACACTTTCTGCCAACTATTAAGTTGTCCGCAGTTGACCCAAGACATGTCGGGTTCGACGATTGATACAAGTGGGCCACCCACTAAAAAATGTCCGGGAGTCAGCACATCTAAATCATTAGGGTCTTCTGATATAGGACACAGGGGACGAGAATTTAAAATCGCAGAAATTTGACATACTAATGTGCGCAGCCCATCGCAGGTCAAAGTATTCAGACCGACTGTTCTATAAAAATGGTATTTTGCCGACTTCACAGCAGCTTCCCATAATCCACCAAAATGGGGCGATCTAGGCGGTATAAATTTCCATTCTATGCCATCGTTGAGACACAGCTGATGAAGATCCTTTAGATGGGACTGGCTCAAAAACATTTTCTTAAGCTCTGCCAATTCGTTCTTAGCGCCCACAAAATTTGTTGCGTTGTCAGACCAAATCGTTTTGGGTTTGCCTCTGGTGGCAACAAAACGACGAAGAGCGCATAAAAAAGCTGGTGTGGACAAATCTTGAACGACCTCAAGATGAGTTGCTTTCGTCGAAAAACACACGAAGATGGCCACGTAACATTTTACAGGCGGACGACTTTTCACCTCAGATTTGTAGTAAAATGGACCACAAAAATCGACGCCAGTTGTGTGGAAGGCCCGATTTGGCCTCACGCGATCTGAAGGTAAACTACCCATTACGTGTTGCATTAGTACAGGCTTCAGCCGAAAACATCGCAGACATTTAGATATTATTGAGCTTACAAACTTACGACCTCCTATGGGCCAATACTGCTGACGGATTGACGCTGTCAAGCACTGTGGACCAGCATGCAACAGCTTTTCATGATAATGCATGACCAATGATGCAGTAAAAGGATGACGTTGAGGCAAAATAATTGGATGTCGGGCATCAAAATCCAGACTTGAATGCTGAAGACGGCCACCTACTCGAATCAGTCCAAATGAATCCATTATTGGCATCAAAGATGACAGCTTGCTGGATGAAGAAACATTTTGTTTGTCTTTCAAGGCTCTATACTCAGCAGCGAAATGAATTAATTGTATATTTTTAATTATGAGGCGGGTTCCGCAATTGATGTCGTTTAGGGTGAGCTCTTCACCTAATTCTCTCGATTTCAAGGTTAAAAATTTAGAGACGTAGGCAAATATTCGTTGCATTTTCGAAAATGAGTTGCGATACTTACATTGTATCGACAAATCTGAAATCGAGGCCGTTACCAAAATGACTCTACGGCGTTCAGGTAGTTCAGCCAAAAATTCTACGTTAGCCGGCCAACTCGAAGGCCCGTAGAGCAAAAAATTAGGACCAACATTCCATATGGATGAATGTAAAAGCTCTTCGGGCGTTGCTCCTCTTGATAAGATATCCGCCGGGTTCAAATCTGTTGGAACGTAATGCCATGACGTTTGACTGGTGAGAGTTTGAATAAGGGTGACTCTATTTGACACGAAGACGTTAAAATCTGAAGGTTGTTCCCGAATCCATGACAGCACTACCATAGAATCCGACCAACAATGGACTTCATAATTAAAGGGCAGCGTTTTTACAGTCGCATCCAAAAGTTCAGCTAGAAGAACCGCTGCAGACAGCTCAAGTTTTGGAACAGTAAGGCTCTTGAGGGGAGAAACTCTAGATTTAGAGCAAAGTAATGACGTTTTTATGACATCGCCCACTTCAGATCGAATATATAAACACGCACCATACGCAGCTAGACTAGCATCACAGAACGCGTGGATTTGTACCTTTGATTGGGGCATCGAAACATAACGGGGAAAAGTAAAACGATGAACAGCCGAAAATTTTGAGATGTAATTGAGCCACGATGAATGTAACGATTGGGGTAAGCTTTCATCCCACTGCAACTCAGCCTTCCAAAGATGCTGCATGAAGATCTTGGCTTTGGTGATTACGGGGCCAATTAATCCTAACGGATCATAGAGACGAGCAATCGATGACAGCACGGAGCGTTTGGTAACCACCTTGAAATTGTCGATAGGATTGAACGAAAAGATAAAGTTATCGCTTTTGGGATCCCATATGAGCCCAAGAGTTTTTGTGACGTCAGTTCCATCATGAAATTTCAAGAATTGCTCACACTGCTCTGACGGAATGCCATCTAATACTGCCGGTACGTTCGAACACCATTTACGTATTATAAAATCTCCTCTTTCAAGTAACGCTGCCACTTGTTGCCTAATCGTTAAAACCTCACTAACGACATCGCCACCGGACAACATGTCGTCCACATAAAAATCACGTTTCACAATTTTTGCACCCAGTGGATAGTGATTTTCTTCATCAGCTGCAAGTTGGTGCATGGCACGAATGGCTAAAAATGATGCTGGTTTGGTACCGTAAGTGACTGTATTTAATTTATACACCTTTATATCTTCATCTTCATTTTCTCTCCACAACACGCATTGAAGGTAATCATCAGGATGAGAGACTCGTACACACCTGTACATTTTGCAAATATCTCCACTCAGTGCAATCTTGAAAAAACGGTAGCGTAAAAGAGTATTAAAAAGCTTTGGCTGAATGCTGTGGCCAGCATGCAAAACATCATTTAGCGAGAGGCCACTAGTTGTTTTTGCAGAGCCATCAAAAACTACCCTCAGCTTGGTAGTTGTACTATCCGCTTTAAGCACGCAATGATGAGGCAGGAAATATTGGTTAGTTGCCACATGAGATGAGATTAATGTCATATGATCCAATGCAGTGTACTCCCTCATAAATGCAGAATATTGATCTTTAATCTCAGGGTGCTTCTTAAATTTTCTTTCCAAGCTCTTAAAACGCTGCAAGGCACGCTCATATGAGTCCCCGAGGAACCGAGCATCACGACCATCGACCTGAGGCAATCGCACTGAATAAGCCCCCGAAGTAAGGCGAACGGTGTTTTTTAAAAAATGATCCTCACAAAACAGCTCCTCATTGGTAAATGATTCGCTATTCTCAAAATTGTTTTCGACTTCCCAGAAGTTTTTTACGACGACAGACAGTAGTTCTTCCTCTCCCTTATCCTTTTTGCAAGCGACAGCTAAAGACCACGAATGATGAGTACGACAACCACCACCAGCAACCACCCATCCGAATAATGTTTTCTGCAAGGTGGGCAGATTGTCAGCCATTTTAATTTGCCCCACAGACATTAATTCGAAAAATAATTCGGCACCAATAAGAATATCGATGCGACCACAATGGTGAAACGAGGGATCGGCCAACTGTATGTTCTTTGGAATATTCCAGTCACCAGTGTTAATATTGACGTTTGGCTGATAGTCTGTGATGGTAGGAACGACCATGGCAGTAAACGACGTTGAGAAGTCACCATGCTGAGATTTTACGATGATATCTACCGACTTGTCTATAACAAAACTTCCATCACCTACGCCAGAAATGGTTGCATAAGCCTGATCACATTGTAACTGGAGCCGATTCACAAAACGGCTGGCAATCAGATTGAGCTGTGAGGCTGAGTCCAAGATGGCGCGACAAGGAACAAAAACACCGAATTGGTTTTTTACTAAAACAATGGCCGTAGCAAGCAAAACACTTGCACCAACAATTGACGACGACCTTTTAGCAAGAGGACTTGTGGACGAAATAAGTACTGACTGCGATGCTAATGGAACTATTGGATCTGCCGGTGAAGATAAAGGTTGATCTAAAGATAAGTTATCAATGTGCAACATGGTATGGTGTTTAGACGAGCAGTGGCGACAGAATCCAGAGGTACACCTGTTAAGCAAATGTCCCTTTTTGAGGCAGTTAAGGCACAACCCGAGCCTTTTTACCTCCTTAAAGCGCTGAGAGGGCGGCAGGTTTCCAAAACGAGTGCAGCTGGTAATAAAATGCTCACTTGAATCACAAAATGAACACGAAGCAGCGGAAGTTACAGACGAAACATGAACATGCCGATTGTGAAGGGCTGCCTTTTTGGCGACTTGCTGATTGGGTGGCTTATTTGCGATTGAGTTTTGTACATTCTCCAGCATTCGGCACCTGCGTTCCAAAAATGCAGCCATAGAGGTCCATGTTGGCAGCGCGTTGATTGACAAACTCTCCTCCCACTTCATCAGCGTTTCTGGATCCAGCTTTGTTGCCACCAAATGGATTAAGAGCCCGTCGGCAAGTTGCTCCTTCGTAGCGATCGTCTGCATAGCACGCAAGTGCGAATTCAGTTTATCACTTAGATGACGCAACATACTTGGAGAACCATTTTCCACAGTCGCTAAATGATAAATCTCCCTTACATGGCTCTGAAAATTAAGTAGCTTGTTATCGAATCGATTTTTCAATAACTTCACCGCCTCCTCATAGTTTGAGTCACTGAGCTCCAATGACGAAATCGTATCTAGCGCGGCATCATATAAGCTGGTACGGAGATGTTGAAGTTTTTCAAGGTTCGTTAGGTCATTGTTATCGTGTATAATTGTTGAAAACAACCCAAAGAAATTAGGCCAATCTGCATATGAACCTCCAAATTTAGGCAAGTGTATCTCAGGCAGCCTTGTTTTGCGTACAGATGGAGATTGCTCCATAGAAAATTGACGAAGAGTTGATGAGCGCAGCATACCTGGCTTGCAAGCAACGTTGAGTTGGCGGGTTAATTTTGACTTAACATCAAAGTACAGCGAAACAAACCTTATACGACCATCGCCTTCCAACTCGCCACTTTCGCTTTCCTCCAGGGCACACTGAGCCTTTTCAAATGTATTGTTTATCTGTTCTACGTAGTCCAAACGAACAGAGAGTTCCGCTTCATCATACTCGCCCAGCTGTGTTGTTGTTAGAGAAGCCTTCAAACCCTCTAACTGCTTCACCATTGCTGTAACACGCGTTCTTAACGGCAACAAATTCACCGAATGCTTTGCTACATTACCATCGTTCGATGTCTGGTCTTTGCTGGTTGCCATTTTACGGTACTTCTACTGCTGCTTCACAAACGAAAAAGCTATTGTGAAATTATAATAATATCCGAATTGATATTAAAATTTGCGCGATCTACTAATAAGATCACGTCGGGGTCACCAATGTTTGAGCCTGCAATAGTTTTTGTAGGCAATTTCGACATACGACAAAAAAATACAAAATTTTGACTAAAAGGTCTTTATTAGAGCAATAGAACAAAACGAATGAAATCATAAAGACATGCAGGACAAAAAATGATATCGGCACACACAAATACTCATACACACAAACAACGGCCAGAAACATGTAACTTATTTAAGGCAATGTAACTGAGCAAGAGCCTTCCATTGGAATATTTTGCTTGACTTCTCTATTACTCCCACGCAATTTGTGTGTATGTGTATGTGTGCTCACATAAACAAATCTCAAGACATTTAAATACAAAAAATCGAAATGCAAACGGTATTGCAGAGCAATATGAAGACATGTACATATGTAAATAACAAATGATTTGCATGATGAAAGTTATGAAAAGTTGTTGACCATTGAAACCAGAGCACAGAGCCGGACTGCGGTTAACATTCTCCCCCCGTTGAAGAGTTTAGGCCTTCAACAGAATCACTGATAGGTAAAGCGGCTAATTTTGAGACAGCTCGCTTCAATACTCCGTTGCTGGTTTTAACGCTTGCGACACGAGCTACACCATCATCACCACATATTACGTCAGCAACGCGACCCATTTGCCACTTAAGTGGCGGCATATTTTCATCCTTTAGCAACACCATGGTGCCACGGGCAATGTTCTTAGCTTCATCTCGCCACTTTGAGCGCTCTTGCAGCAGCGACAAATAGGCACTGCTCCATTTTTTCCAAAATGCTTGCTGCATTTCAGACACTTTCTGCCAACTATTAAGTTGTCCGCAGTTGACCCAAGACATGTCGGGTTCGACGATTGATACAAGTGGGCCACCCACTAAAAAATGTCCGGGAGTCAGCACATCTAAATCATTAGGGTCTTCTGATATAGGACACAGGGGACGAGAATTTAAAATCGCAGAAATTTGACATACTAATGTGCGCAGCCCATCGCAGGTCAAAGTATTCAGACCGACTGTTCTATAAAAATGGTATTTTGCCGACTTCACAGCAGCTTCCCATAATCCACCAAAATGGGGCGATCTAGGCGGTATAAATTTCCATTCTATGCCATCGTTGAGACACAGCTGATGAAGATCCTTTAGATGGGACTGGCTCAAAAACATTTTCTTAAGCTCTGCCAATTCGTTCTTAGCGCCCACAAAATTTGTTGCGTTGTCAGACCAAATCGTTTTGGGTTTGCCTCTGGTGGCAACAAAACGACGAAGAGCGCATAAAAAAGCTGGTGTGGACAAATCTTGAACGACCTCAAGATGAGTTGCTTTCGTCGAAAAACACACGAAGATGGCCACGTAACATTTTACAGGCGGACGACTTTTCACCTCAGATTTGTAGTAAAATGGACCACAAAAATCGACGCCAGTTGTGTGGAAGGCCCGATTTGGCCTCACGCGATCTGAAGGTAAACTACCCATTACGTGTTGCATTAGTACAGGCTTCAGCCGAAAACATCGCAGACATTTAGATATTATTGAGCTTACAAACTTACGACCTCCTATGGGCCAATACTGCTGACGGATTGACGCTGTCAAGCACTGTGGACCAGCATGCAACAGCTTTTCATGATAATGCATGACCAATGATGCAGTAAAAGGATGACGTTGAGGCAAAATAATTGGATGTCGGGCATCAAAATCCAGACTTGAATGCTGAAGACGGCCACCTACTCGAATCAGTCCAAATGAATCCATTATTGGCATCAAAGATGACAGCTTGCTGGATGAAGAAACATTTTGTTTGTCTTTCAAGGCTCTATACTCAGCAGCGAAATGAATTAATTGTATATTTTTAATTATGAGGCGGGTTCCGCAATTGATGTCGTTTAGGGTGAGCTCTTCACCTAATTCTCTCGATTTCAAGGTTAAAAATTTAGAGACGTAGGCAAATATTCGTTGCATTTTCGAAAATGAGTTGCGATACTTACATTGTATCGACAAATCTGAAATCGAGGCCGTTACCAAAATGACTCTACGGCGTTCAGGTAGTTCAGCCAAAAATTCTACGTTAGCCGGCCAACTCGAAGGCCCGTAGAGCAAAAAATTAGGACCAACATTCCATATGGATGAATGTAAAAGCTCTTCGGGCGTTGCTCCTCTTGATAAGATATCCGCCGGGTTCAAATCTGTTGGAACGTAATGCCATGACGTTTGACTGGTGAGAGTTTGAATAAGGGTGACTCTATTTGACACGAAGACGTTAAAATCTGAAGGTTGTTCCCGAATCCATGACAGCACTACCATAGAATCCGACCAACAATGGACTTCATAATTAAAGGGCAGCGTTTTTACAGTCGCATCCAAAAGTTCAGCTAGAAGAACCGCTGCAGACAGCTCAAGTTTTGGAACAGTAAGGCTCTTGAGGGGAGAAACTCTAGATTTAGAGCAAAGTAATGACGTTTTTATGACATCGCCCACTTCAGATCGAATATATAAACACGCACCATACGCAGCTAGACTAGCATCACAGAACGCGTGGATTTGTACCTTTGATTGGGGCATCGAAACATAACGGGGAAAAGTAAAACGATGAACAGCCGAAAATTTTGAGATGTAATTGAGCCACGATGAATGTAACGATTGGGGTAAGCTTTCATCCCACTGCAACTCAGCCTTCCAAAGATGCTGCATGAAGATCTTGGCTTTGGTGATTACGGGGCCAATTAATCCTAACGGATCATAGAGACGAGCAATCGATGACAGCACGGAGCGTTTGGTAACCACCTTGAAATTGTCGATAGGATTGAACGAAAAGATAAAGTTATCGCTTTTGGGATCCCATATGAGCCCAAGAGTTTTTGTGACGTCAGTTCCATCATGAAATTTCAAGAATTGCTCACACTGCTCTGACGGAATGCCATCTAATACTGCCGGTACGTTCGAACACCATTTACGTATTATAAAATCTCCTCTTTCAAGTAACGCTGCCACTTGTTGCCTAATCGTTAAAACCTCACTAACGACATCGCCACCGGACAACATGTCGTCCACATAAAAATCACGTTTCACAATTTTTGCACCCAGTGGATAGTGATTTTCTTCATCAGCTGCAAGTTGGTGCATGGCACGAATGGCTAAAAATGATGCTGGTTTGGTACCGTAAGTGACTGTATTTAATTTATACACCTTTATATCTTCATCTTCATTTTCTCTCCACAACACGCATTGAAGGTAATCATCAGGATGAGAGACTCGTACACACCTGTACATTTTGCAAATATCTCCACTCAGTGCAATCTTGAAAAAACGGTAGCGTAAAAGAGTATTAAAAAGCTTTGGCTGAATGCTGTGGCCAGCATGCAAAACATCATTTAGCGAGAGGCCACTAGTTGTTTTTGCAGAGCCATCAAAAACTACCCTCAGCTTGGTAGTTGTACTATCCGCTTTAAGCACGCAATGATGAGGCAGGAAATATTGGTTAGTTGCCACATGAGATGAGATTAATGTCATATGATCCAATGCAGTGTACTCCCTCATAAATGCAGAATATTGATCTTTAATCTCAGGGTGCTTCTTAAATTTTCTTTCCAAGCTCTTAAAACGCTGCAAGGCACGCTCATATGAGTCCCCGAGGAACCGAGCATCACGACCATCGACCTGAGGCAATCGCACTGAATAAGCCCCCGAAGTAAGGCGAACGGTGTTTTTTAAAAAATGATCCTCACAAAACAGCTCCTCATTGGTAAATGATTCGCTATTCTCAAAATTGTTTTCGACTTCCCAGAAGTTTTTTACGACGACAGACAGTAGTTCTTCCTCTCCCTTATCCTTTTTGCAAGCGACAGCTAAAGACCACGAATGATGAGTACGACAACCACCACCAGCAACCACCCATCCGAATAATGTTTTCTGCAAGGTGGGCAGATTGTCAGCCATTTTAATTTGCCCCACAGACATTAATTCGAAAAATAATTCGGCACCAATAAGAATATCGATGCGACCACAATGGTGAAACGAGGGATCGGCCAACTGTATGTTCTTTGGAATATTCCAGTCACCAGTGTTAATATTGACGTTTGGCTGATAGTCTGTGATGGTAGGAACGACCATGGCAGTAAACGACGTTGAGAAGTCACCATGCTGAGATTTTACGATGATATCTACCGACTTGTCTATAACAAAACTTCCATCACCTACGCCAGAAATGGTTGCATAAGCCTGATCACATTGTAACTGGAGCCGATTCACAAAACGGCTGGCAATCAGATTGAGCTGTGAGGCTGAGTCCAAGATGGCGCGACAAGGAACAAAAACACCGAATTGGTTTTTTACTAAAACAATGGCCGTAGCAAGCAAAACACTTGCACCAACAATTGACGACGACCTTTTAGCAAGAGGACTTGTGGACGAAATAAGTACTGACTGCGATGCTAATGGAACTATTGGATCTGCCGGTGAAGATAAAGGTTGATCTAAAGATAAGTTATCAATGTGCAACATGGTATGGTGTTTAGACGAGCAGTGGCGACAGAATCCAGAGGTACACCTGTTAAGCAAATGTCCCTTTTTGAGGCAGTTAAGGCACAACCCGAGCCTTTTTACCTCCTTAAAGCGCTGAGAGGGCGGCAGGTTTCCAAAACGAGTGCAGCTGGTAATAAAATGCTCACTTGAATCACAAAATGAACACGAAGCAGCGGAAGTTACAGACGAAACATGAACATGCCGATTGTGAAGGGCTGCCTTTTTGGCGACTTGCTGATTGGGTGGCTTATTTGCGATTGAGTTTTGTACATTCTCCAGCATTCGGCACCTGCGTTCCAAAAATGCAGCCATAGAGGTCCATGTTGGCAGCGCGTTGATTGACAAACTCTCCTCCCACTTCATCAGCGTTTCTGGATCCAGCTTTGTTGCCACCAAATGGATTAAGAGCCCGTCGGCAAGTTGCTCCTTCGTAGCGATCGTCTGCATAGCACGCAAGTGCGAATTCAGTTTATCACTTAGATGACGCAACATACTTGGAGAACCATTTTCCACAGTCGCTAAATGATAAATCTCCCTTACATGGCTCTGAAAATTAAGTAGCTTGTTATCGAATCGATTTTTCAATAACTTCACCGCCTCCTCATAGTTTGAGTCACTGAGCTCCAATGACGAAATCGTATCTAGCGCGGCATCATATAAGCTGGTACGGAGATGTTGAAGTTTTTCAAGGTTCGTTAGGTCATTGTTATCGTGTATAATTGTTGAAAACAACCCAAAGAAATTAGGCCAATCTGCATATGAACCTCCAAATTTAGGCAAGTGTATCTCAGGCAGCCTTGTTTTGCGTACAGATGGAGATTGCTCCATAGAAAATTGACGAAGAGTTGATGAGCGCAGCATACCTGGCTTGCAAGCAACGTTGAGTTGGCGGGTTAATTTTGACTTAACATCAAAGTACAGCGAAACAAACCTTATACGACCATCGCCTTCCAACTCGCCACTTTCGCTTTCCTCCAGGGCACACTGAGCCTTTTCAAATGTATTGTTTATCTGTTCTACGTAGTCCAAACGAACAGAGAGTTCCGCTTCATCATACTCGCCCAGCTGTGTTGTTGTTAGAGAAGCCTTCAAACCCTCTAACTGCTTCACCATTGCTGTAACACGCGTTCTTAACGGCAACAAATTCACCGAATGCTTTGCTACATTACCATCGTTCGATGTCTGGTCTTTGCTGGTTGCCATTTTACGGTACTTCTACTGCTGCTTCACAAACGAAAAAGCTATTGTGAAATTATAATAATATCCGAATTGATATTAAAATTTGCGCGATCTACTAATAAGATCACGTCGGGGTCACCAATGTTTGAGCCTGCAATAGTTTTTGTAGGCAATTTCGACATACGACAAAAAAATACAAAATTTTGACTAAAAGGTCTTTATTAGAGCAATAGAACAAAACGAATGAAATCATAAAGACATGCAGGACAAAAAATGATATCGGCACACACAAATACTCATACACACAAACAACGGCCAGAAACATGTAACTTATTTAAGGCAATGTAACTGAGCAAGAGCCTTCCATTGGAATATCTTGCTTGACTTCTCTATTACTCCCACGCAATTTGTGTGTATGTGTATGTGTGCTCACATAAACAAATCTCAAGACATTTAAATACAAAAAATCGAAATGCAAACGGTATTGCAGAGCAATATGAAGACATGTACATATGTAAATAACAAATGATTTGCATGATGAAAGTTATGAAAAGTTGTTGACCATTGAAACCAGAGCACAGAGCCGGACTGCGGTTAACAACGCACTTTATGTTAGTCATAATTTTGAATACACCATTAAGTTTCATTTTTTCAACTTTTCGAGAAATCTACAAAATAAGAAAAAAAACGTGCGTCCGCAATGCCAGGAAATACCCATATATATTTATAGTGATTTGTGTGTTTTCTTCGTTTACGATATGCATAGACTTAGCTTTTCGTGGAATCGAACTGGACATTTAAGTTCATTGGCTAATCTCGAGAGCATAGATTGGTATGTTGATATTGGTGCTACTCCATATGTTAGCAAAAGTATAAATATTACAACATTTTTAAATGACTAAAGCCAGTTTTATCAAATCCACAACACACAAGACATTCACACTACGACAAATCCTAATAAAGATTCATCGCAGCTGTGGGACTCCCACAGCGTTGCTCACAGGAGTTTTTACAGAGTGTACCTATAAAGGGCGTCCGAAAGCGCTCCGCATGGGATAGTTTTAGGAGCGTTGACTCATATTGTCATTTTATTTTGTTTGCATTCCAAAAAAGGGGCGTGTAGGGACTCCTAAAGCGCTCCTCAAAGATTGTTTACTGAGTACGCCCGACATGTGATTGTATTCGGAGTGTTGTTAAAGCATTCAATGAAACATAAAAATATATGAGTGACCTGGTCTGTAAAAAGGGGGCTTAAGTGCAAAACATAATTTTGAAAAAAACGATCTTAAAGTTAACAACTCAATATTGGTACTACTTCACGCTTTAATGGATTCAAACTTTTTACTCGGGGATCGCTGATTACGAATCCGTTGTTAGTTTATGAAAATTAAAAATGGCTGATCCAGTATGGCTGACAAGAAAATTAAAAACTTATCGGATGTGCTTTAAACTGGCTATTCGGTGGTTTTTGGGGCGTTGATTACGAATCTAGTATCAGATTTTTAAAAATTCAAAATGGCGGATCTAATATGGCTGGCAGTTTTAAGATATCCGTTAAGTTTTTAATTTTTTTTGTCCGCCGCCTTTTTGAATTTTAAAAAACTAACACCGGAGTCGGCGACTCCAAAATACCCTTAGCATAGAGTTCCAAGCGATTTCAATCCTTTTTTTCCTTTTTCTGGATCTTTAAAAAACCCTTTTTTTGCATTAGTACTCTGCTTTAGCTTCAGTTTTAATAAACTTTTTGACAAGTTATGACTTTTAGGTTTGCACCACTTTCTATCGGAAAAGTGAAAAATGATTTTTTGACACGTAAGCCCCCTTTTCACAGTCTGGGGGGTCACTATGTTACTCGATTCGAGAGTTAAATATTACGGAAACGGATTTTTTGAACCAAGTAACTCTAATTCGGAAATACATTTTCTACTTTTGGCCTGGCATAACCAATTTTCGTATTTCATATTTTACTTAAGGTGTGCATTAGACCGCGCACGAAAAAAATTCTCAAATTCGAGGGCAAATATTAAAGATAAACTCGAGACAACTTGAAAAATCTAAATTTCTTCCCTTCTCCAACCCCCACAAAACCGGCAAAATCGTTTTTTATCGCTGCTTTTTTGTTTGTGGTTTAATCGTAACATACATGGCATCGTTGTAAAGTTCTCGACGAGTACTACATTTGACGTATGAGATCATTCTGTAATGATGGCCTCATTTAAAGCAGTTTCTACCCCCAACAGTTAAAAATAATTTTTCCTAGAATTTAAAACCAATAATAATAAGATTTGAAAGCAAAAATTAATTAAAATAAAATAATTCATTGAATAAAATAACTTAGATAACAAACAAATACTGAAAAAAACATAACAATAATAAAAAAAGTGAGAGGTTACATATTAATATATTTTTATATAATTTGTATTACATTGTGTTTTAAGAAAGCTATTACCTTTCTAGTTTTTTCAGTCTTAAAAAATTATTAATAAAAATAATTTTACATTTTAAGCAGAGGTCCGGTAATTTAATACACGCCACTATTAAACTTTTTTAAGTACGTCTGGCTTCACCTTTAAATCATAACAATGTTCTTTATTTAATTTAAGGAAGTCTTTTGTGAAGAGAATACCTTCATGAAGAGAATAAGCATGGCAACCTGTCCCAGCCATCGTAGTCGTTGGATTCTGACTGTTTTAGCTACGTCGATGTCGTGGTAAAGCTCATGGTTCATCCGATGGCGAATCTCGCCGTCGACACAGATAGATTCATATATTTGTCGGAGTATTTTTCTCTCGAATACTCCCAGGTTTTGTATGTCAGTTGTTTAAACTAGAAATAGTTTAATGATTTTATACAAATGTTCCTAGTATCGTTGGCAACCCTAGTTGTGGCTACTTTCGTCGTTAGACTCTATTTCATGCATTTCTATGCATCCTTGTAAAGTAGATTCTAACGAGTAGCGGGTTTAGCTGAATAAAAGCCACTTTGCTTCATTACTTTTTCTTATTGTTTTTTTTATTAACAAATCACTGGGCTTCGCCTACAGTCGTACGACAACATAAAAGGTAATTTCGATTACAATAAAGTTACCCAAATTTCGATTTGGTGCCATTAACATAAATTAAACCAAAACCGTGTTTTTCTTTTTTCATTTATTGCCTCCGCAAACATTGGTCCTAGCGAACCGGATTTCATCCAGATTTTTTCATCACGGACTTTTGGTTTATAGTTGCAGATTTCAAAATCAACAACAACAATTCTGGGACATTCTGTCACATACATATATATATTCATATATCACCAACTCTTTTCATAAGAATAAAAAAGTGAGTACAATTCAGTTTTTTAGTGAGCTCGCGAGTGATTTCAATAATTTTGAATAAAATTAAAAATAAAATTGAAATAATTAAAAAGTGCGTTTAATTATTCTAATTAAACCAATTCGCTTTACAACATCAATTCGGTTGTAACATATGTGTGTGTGAGAAAGTGAGCGCGATCGCAAATTTGGTGGTGGTTTTTCGCAACAACAATTTGCAATACTATTCGAGTATAGTAAATTTGTGAAAGATCTGTGAAAATATACATCACACAGTACATTCGGTACGCGGAAAAAATATAGAATTTTTTTCTACACTTAATAAGTTGAATTTCCGTTCATTTAAAGTGTTTTAATAGCAATTTCGCGATAAATTTATTAATTTTTTTTAATACACCAACACTTTCGCACTCACTTGTCACCATTCTTCTTCTTGTTCTTAAGTCTATGATAGAGTTGTGTAAATACAACTATCACAAGTGATTGTTAAGAGTTGTGAGAATAAGAGTAATCGGTACTCGTTATTCGAATATATATTGGAAATTTGATACGGCATTTCGATTGTCGTCAAATTTGTTTGATAAATATTTCGTTCGTTAATTTTAACCCTTACAGGACCGGTCGAGTCATTTAGTTGAAATTTTTTCTAAAAATTTTTGAATATTTTTTTCTATATTTTATTTTTTGTGGTTTTTTTTAAAAAACGCTTTGGGAGTTTCCATCATCGCCGACACGCTTTCGTTTTTTTTTTGGGTGTGAAAATATCAACGTTGTTTGTTCCTTGATTATAGCTTCGCTAGAAATCGTTCAGATAAATCGTTCAACTAAAAGAAAATTGTTCTTTAATTGAAATATCGTTCAGATTAATCGTTCAGCAAGTTTGGGTTGTTGGCTAGTAATTGATACAGTCCACGGTCATTCGGATCATATATTCGTGCAATTTTTTTACATTTTTTCTTGATTTTCGTCGGAAAAAAGGGAAGTTTGATTCTTCTGACATTTGGAATTGGAGTACTTGACATCTTGGTAAATCGTTTGCAGTTTATTTTCGGAACAACATGCCTAGGAACGCATATGAAAACCTTGTTCGTGCATCGAGTGCTTTGCTGAAGTTCGAGGCAAAGTATATGGTGAGAAAAGAGGAAAGTCATACGATTTACACTCTCGAGGTGCAGTGTGCTCAGCTGGAAAAACTTTTTGGAAAGTTGGAGGAGACAAACGAAGCCTGTCAGGAATATTTGGATACCGTGACGGACAGGAAAGAGGAGTTTATGGATGATGCCGAGGCCAAATATGATGCGGCAAACGATGCATACGTCCGATGTTTTTCAAGAATAAAGGAGACAAAGGATAAACTTGGCGGTACAAGGAGTGCTCCCGTTGTTCAGGAGTCCCCTTCGGAGGGACATCATAACTTACCGGTCACGCCATGTGATATGGACGATTTTAGGGGAGACTTTCTGTCATGGCCAGGTTTTCGAGATTTGTTTACCGCTTTATATGTGAAAAATGGTCGGTTGAGTGGAATTGAAAAAATGTGTCATTTGCTCCGAAAAACCAGCGGGGAGGCAAGGGAGATTGTTGCCAAGTTCCCCCTCACTCATCATAGTTTTGATTTGGCTTGGAAGGCGTTAAGTGAAGCATATGACAATACTCGTATGTTGGTGAATAACCAACTTCATATTCTGTTTGATCTTCCTAAATTAGAAAATGAAACCACATCGGGTTTAAAGGAAATTCAGCGGGGCATAAACGGCTGCATTAGTGCAATGGACATTTTCAAAGTGCCCACGAGTGATTGGGGTCCAATTCTTGTGTTTTTGTGCCTTCAGCGACTTCCAAGAAACACTCATGTTTTATTTGAGCAGACGGTAAAGAACAAAAGAGCTTTGTCAGAATGGAGCGACATGGATGCTTTCCTTACGGAGAGAATTCAAACCTTAACAAATCTTGGAGAGATTAAGAGGACCGCTTCGAACGGAAAAACTACGGACGGGAAAATTAGGAGTCATTTCACAAATGCATCGGCGTCGGACACTTCTACCAAGAAAGGCTGTGTTTTGTGCAAAAAACAGGGTCATGTGATGCGAACTTGAACGAAGTTTTCCCAACTCTCAGTGTCGGAGAGATTTGTTTCAGTCAAGAAAAATAATTGCTGCATTAATTGCTTGGCCCCCGGCCATGAGGTCAAGGATTGTAAAAGCAAGTACAGGTGCTCCAGGTGTAATCAAAGACACCACACACTACTACATAGAGATGCACCTGGCGACAATTCTCACGCGGCTTCGGTCAACACACCAGCGAATTCAGTGCCGAATTCGATTCCAATATTTCAGCCAGCTAATGTTGCACCAAACAATAATCAGCAGCCTTCTACTTCTACTGGTATATTTTCTTCTGGAAATGAGCATCGGCAAGTGTACCACGCCTCGCAGAGCAGAAATGTGTTGTTAGGAACCGCAATGGTGTATATCGTTCACCAAGGTTATAACTTTTCAGCACGAGCTCTCATCGATCCAGCGTCAGAGGCTTCATTTATAACGGAACGTTTGCAGCGACGGTTAGGCATTCCTGCCAGTTCAACCTGCGCCAGTGTTTCTGGAGTGAATTCCTCCGTATCGGCCATTTCTAAAAAATCGTGCTGGATTACCTTAAGCTCTCCTAGGGACACTTCGGTGAAAATGGAAACGTCTGCGTTGGTCTTGCCAGTCATATCTGGTAGTTTACCATCTTTCACAGTACCTTCGAATGTTGTTTCTCGGGTGCCTGGCATTAAATTGGCGGATTCTAATTGGTTTGAGAGCACACCCGTCGATTTGCTACTTGGTGCGGATTTATACCCCAAGATTATTCTACAGGTGCCCAGTAGATCGCTGCTTGATTCTTTGCTCGCACAAAGTACGGTCTTCGGATGGATTATTACTGGTCCAGTTCTAACTCCTTCGGTGCGTGTTTTCAATACCGCGATAGAGTTCTCAGAGGAGGATAAGGTTAACAAAAATCTTCTCAAATTTTGGGAGATTGAAGAGCCTCCTAAACGCCGCATTATGTCTCCTTCGGATAAATATTGTGAGGAAAATTATAAACGTACAACGCGTCGTGAACCAGATGGGAGATATGTCGTTACTCTTCCCGTCAAGTCTGATTTCGGCGGACTATTGCAGTTAGGAGAATCCCGGCCAAATGTATTGAAACAATTTCTGCGCAATGAGGCTTCTCTTTTACGAAGACCTGCGATTAAGACCGTTTACGATGGGGTAATCCAGGAATACTTAGACTTAGGTCATATGAAGCCCGTACTGGCTTCTTCCATGACAAATAATACGATGTGTTATCTGCCACATCATCCTGTGATAAATCCAGACAAGCAGACCACTAAGTTAAGGGTGGTTTTCAACGCTTCAAATAAGACATCTAGTGGAAATAGTCTAAACGACATATTACATGTCGGGCCGACTCTTCAGTCGGACTTGGTAATCATTATTCTACGATGGAGGCTATTCCGCTATGTTTTTAATTGCGACATCACTCAAATGTATAGGCAGATAAAGGTTGATTCGGCATTCACGCCACTGCAGCGCATTCTACACAGAAGTTCGCCTCAGGAGATAGTACGCGATTTTGAGTTGTTAACTTTGACATTCGGTGTAAATTGTGCGCCATATCTGGCAATTCGGACTCTACTTCAGTTAGCTGATGAGGTTCAAAAGGAGTTTCCGCTCGCATCTTTGATTCTTCGTAAGTGCATGTATGTTGACGATGTGCTCGCGGGAGCTCATAGCATCCAGGACGCCTTGGTCGCACGCAACCAACTGATGGCAGCATTGGCTTCCGCCAAATTTGAATTGAGGAAATGGACCGCGAATAACAAGTCTATTTTAGAGGGTTTGTCGTCGGATTTGTTGGTAGATGCGCAGCTTCTAGAGTTTGTTGAGTCGAGCGGTTCCAAGCCACTTGGCATTCGGTGGAATGCCCAACTGGATAAATTTTATTTCAATTTTCGGCCATTGGAAAGGAGGGCGAGTCACACAAAAAGGCAAGTTCTTTCGATAATTGCTCGGTTGTTTGATCCGATGGGTTGGCTCGGTCCCGTCGTAATTGTAGCGAAGATTATAATGCAGCGGATATGGCTTGATAATATCCAATGGGAGGATGCTCTTCCAGCATCAACGGAGCTTGAGTGGAAGAAGTTCGTCGATTCTTACCAGGATGTCAATAAGATCCAAATTTCGAGATGGGTAGGATACACACCGGCGCGGTCGGCTGAGTTACACCTATTTTCTGATGCATCTGAAAAGGCGTACGCGGGCACGATCTACATTCGAATAGAGGACACAACGGGAGCCGTGAATACCCAGCTGCTGGCGGGAAAGACTAGAGTGGCTCCAGTAAAATCTGTCTCATTGCCACGACTGGAATTATGCGGAGCGGTGCTCGCGTCGGAACTTTTGGTATCGATTTTGGAGAAAATTGATATCAACCTGGGAAAAATATATTGTTGGACGGACTCGATGATTGTCCTGGCATGGTTAAGAAGAACACCAAGTACGTGGAATACCTTTGTGGCTAATCGTGTTTGTAAAATCCAGGAGAACGTAGGGAATCATAATTGGCATCATGTTCGTTCTGAGGACAACCCGGCGGATCTTGGAAGTCGCGGTGTTACGCCTGCGGAGTTAGCGAACTCAGACCTTTGGTGGAAGGGTCCACACTGGCTGGCGTTGGAAAAATCAAAATGGTGTATTTCCCCAGAGCAACCAGCGGACACAGATATGGAACTACGTGTAGTGAAAACACATGCCGCATTTTTCTCAAATTATGAGGACGTTCTAGAGAGATTTTCATCTTTAGGTAGGGCGCTGCGAGTAATTGCGTATATCTTTCGATTCCTTCACAGAACACATCCCGTTCATAGAAAGTCTTTTACCTACACCGATCATGTGCTTCTGAGGGATGAGATAATGTTTGTTAAGACACGTTTGGCTGTCGTTTCCCAAAGGGCATTTTTCGCTGAAGAGTATCGAAGTTTAATGGAAGGAGAACCACTCAATTCTCGAAGTGTCTTGGTGCCGCTGAATCCAAAATTGGATACTGATGGTGTAATGCGTCTAAATGGGCGCCTTTCAAAAGTGCCGTCACTGTCATACCGGGAGAAACATCCCATAATTATACCATACACCTCGCGTTTAGCAAAGCTGTTGGCAGTGTTTGTACATGAGATTTCTCTTCATGGTGGCCAAACGCTCATGTTACGGTGTCTTCGCACCGAGTATTGGATACCTCGGATGAAGGTGTTAATTCGTACGGTGGTTAGTAGGTGCAAACGTTGTACGATTATGAGCAAAAGGTCTTGCGCTCAGATCATGGCTTCGCTTCCAGCTGAGAGAACAGTGGTAGGTAGACCATTCACGACCACCGGTGTAGATTTCGCAGGTCCATTTGAGGTGAAGACTTTAGCTCCGAGATCCTGCAAGGTAACTAAAGGTTACGTGTGTGTGTTTGTTTGTTTTTCAACTAAAGCAGTTCATTTGGAAGCAACGACGGATATGACCACAGAGAAGTTCTTGAGCGCCTTTCATCGGTTCATAGCTCGCCGTGGATGTCCTTCTACCATTTTTTCGGACAATGGTACAAACTTCGTAGGCGCTTCTAGAGAATTAGAGAGAGATTTTCGGCTTGTCTTGCAGGTTTTCCGTTTGCGTGTTGAGGCTCAGTACAGCTACCAAGGGTTGTCGTGGAAATTCATTCCTCCTGGAGCTCCTCATATGGGAGGTCTCTGGGAAGCTGCAGTGAAGAGCTTTAAACATCACTTCTACAGGCAATTTGAGGGAACCAAGTTCACTTTCGAGGAACTTACTACCGCTTTGGCTCGAATCGAAGCCTGTCTTAATTCGAGACCTCTGTGTCCTATGTCAGAGAACCCTGGCGAAGTAGCTGCGTTGACCCCAGGTCATTTTTTAATTGGCACATCCCTTTTAGCGCTTCCTGAACCCATTATTGATGAGCACCCTCTTGATCTGGTAAATCGTTACCGCAAGTTACAGGCACTCGTTCGTCAATTTTGTATAAGATGGAAAGATGAATATTTGCACACTTTTCACAAGCGTTACAAATGGAAATTCCCTCAGCGTGAAGTATCGGTAGACGATTTGGTCGTTGTTCGCCATGACCAGCTTCCACCTACGGCTTGGAAGTTAGGGCGTGTTGTCCAAGTTTACTTAGGAGATGACGGTCATGTGAGGGTCGCGGATGTTCGTACCGAAAATGGCGTTGTAAAGCGACCAATAACGAAACTGGTCATTCTGACCAATTAGATTACACAAAAAAATCAAACAGCACCTTAATTTTAGAACATCATGGATATGTCGGGCATTTCGTTCTTTGCTGACCCGTTGCCGGAGTACGATGATGTGGAGTTGTCGGATGAGGAGAGAGAGAGAAGCGCTGCGGCTGCGATAATTGTTCAGCACAAGCACGAATTGTGCATTCAGTCGGAGCCTGTACCGACAACTGAGGAGGTTCCAATCCCTTTAGTGGAACCAATGGAGGTGATTACACCTGCTCCGGCGGCGAGTTTAACTGCTGCGGAGGTGCTTCCACCTGCGACAAGGTCAGAAGGGGATGGCTCGACAGGGACCGTTAATGTTGAGAGAAGTGGGCGACTCTCATGTTGCCTATGTGCAAAAACCCACCCGCTTTACCACTGCACGATCTTTAAGAAGATGCGTCCGGAACGGAGGTTGCGCGTGGTGGTGATGAACCGGTGCTGTGCAAACTGCCTTATGCGGAACCATCAGGCTTCTGATTGCTCCAGCACAAGGAAGTGTCGGCAATGCGATGGTAATCATCACACCATGCTGCACTCTCCAGGGGATACCAGGGTGGCTGGCAACGATAGAAGAAGATCGAAAAGAGAGAGTCGGCGAAACGGCACTAGGAGGCCCAACAGATTCGACGCTTCGCGTTCATCGGGCCCCCCCTCTAATAACTCAGCAGCAAAAAGGGCTCCAGCGCGGGAGGCCACTCGGCCTATAGCATGTGCTGGTACCAGCCTATCGTCTCGGCCGGAACTTGTTTTGATGCCAACTATAGTGGCAAAGTTGTGCGTCAAGGGAAGTGAAATTCCGGTAAGGGCACTTATGTATCCCTATTACATGGGAGCGGAGTCGCAGACATGCGTCTGCACTTCGCTAGTTCGCCGACTGGGATTAGCAATTTTGAAAATCGATGGCATAAGTTTCTGCAAATTGCAGCTGCGGTCTTGCACGGACCAAACGGAAGAGCTTTCCGTAACGGCTAGGGTAGCCGATCTTGCCAGGGTCAAGGCTCCCACAACTTCTGTCCCTGATGAAGTGGCTCGCCACTTCCGGCCTTACCGCCTAGCGGACCCAAATTTCGCCAGTGCTGCTGGAGTATGCATGGTCCTCGGACCAGAGTTTTACAAGCTCATTTTAAGAGAGGGGGTCCTGGCGAGTGTGGAGTTTCCGCTTGCCCAATACACGATGTTCGGTTGGGTCGTGTCAGGTCCCTGTCGTATTTAAGCCACATAGTCGCCCGGTCATGGTGCTCTACGGGGTGTTCGTTGCCTATATCCTCCCATGACCCGTGCCGTCTGCGTTGTGGAGTTCTACGGGGTGTTCATTGCCCAATTCTCCCACGACCAGATCGGCTTCACACTATCCATTAACATCAGTCGTGCTGTTCTACGGGGTGTTCTTTGCCCAAATCTTCGCATGACAAGTTTTATAGCTTCAACGGGGTGTTCTTTGCCCATTCAACGCATAAAACTAAAATTATGTTGTCACCGCTTCATTCTTGTTCGACGGAGTGTTCTTTGCTCATATATCGGAATGAAGTGGTAAAATATAACTTAAAGTACTAAATGAATAAATAAAATTGAATTGAATCGCTCACTCTCTGAATTGTGCACATTTTTTTATAGATTTAAGTTAGTTATAGCTTATATAATTCTTATTACAACATTAAAATATGTTGCAAGGTGGCCGGCATGTTTAAACTAGAAATAGTTTAATGATTTTATACAAATGTTCCTAGTATCGTTGGCAACCCTAGTTGTGGCTACTTTCGTCGTTAGACTCTATTTCATGCATTTCTATGCATCCTTGTAAAGTAGATTCTAACGAGTAGCGGGTTTAGCTGAATAAAAGCCACTTTGCTTCATTACTTTTTCTTATTGTTTTTTTTATTAACAAATCACTGGGCTTCGCCTACAGTCGTACGACAACATAAAAGGTAATTTCGATTACAATAAAGTTACCCAAATTTCGATTTGGTGCCATTAACATAAATTAAACCAAAACCGTGTTTTTCTTTTTTCATTTATTGCCTCCGCAAACACAGTTGTCGTAAGCACCCATGATTCGGCAGCATACAACAGGATGGGTAAAATTAACACCTGGTATAGCTGTTTCTTCGTATCTCGAGATAAGGTGGTGTTACTAAAGTTGTGCCGAAGTCCGTAAAAACATCTATTGCCTAGCACAATTCTCCACTTAATTTCTTGGCTGACATTATTTTTCTTGTTGACGGAAGATCCGAGGTAGGTAAACTCATCTACTACCTCAAAACAATAATTTTCAACGTTGACGCTGCGTCCCCATCGAGAGGATTCATTGTTCGTCAAATTCATTATATTTGTTTTGTCCTCGTTGACCGCTAAACCCATTTTTGCTGACCCCTTTTCTAGCGATGAAAAAACTGCAGTCACATCCCGCAGATTTCGGCCAATGAGATCTATATCATCGGCATAGGCTAGTGGCATGTGACTCTTGTGGAATATGGTGCCAGACATGTTGACACCAGCCTTTCTCATTACCTTCTCCATAACTATATTAAATAGTGTACAGGACAGGCTATCACCCTGCCTGAGACCTCTTTCTGTGTTGAATGGCTCAGAGTGATCCTTACCAATCTTAACCGAGGATTTGGTGTTTTCCAAGGTACATCTGCAAAGTCGAATTAGCTTTGCAGGAATACCAAACTCAGACATGGCCTCATATAGCCGGAGGAGAGGCAGCTTTGTAGTCGACGAAGAGGTGGTAGGTGTCGATCTGCTTTTCATAAGTTTTTCCAGGATTTGTCGTAGAGTGAATATTTGATCCGTCGTAGATTTACCAGGTCTAAAGCAGCACTGATATGGTCCAATTAGTTTTTCTACAACTGGCTTTAGACGTTCACACAACATGCTTTAAAGGACCTTGTACGCAATAGGTAATAGGCTTATTCCACAGTAGTTCTTACATTCACTATGATCTCCTTTCTTGAATATGGGACATAACAGACTGTGACTCCAATCCCCGGGCATGCTCTCCTCTAGCCAGATGATCTCCATGAGCTGATGCATGCTCCTAATCAGCTCCTCCCCGCCAGCCTTAAACAATTCAGCAGGGAGACCATCGGCTCCGGCAGCTTTGTTGTTTTTAAGGCGGGAGATGGCCATACGTATTTCGGTCTGGCTCGGGGGTGGATAGTTAATACCATCGTCATGGATTGGAGCGGAGTCTTCTGGAGTGGTGTCAGTATCCAGTAAATTTCTAAAATGATCTCTCCATATCTTCAATGGAACTCCAAAAAGGTAGAAGAGGCGGTGATAGAAAATCTCTACAGTATTCTGAACGTTTCAAATCGGTTAAGGCATATATAAAGGGTATTAAAGCTATAGAATCACAATATGAGCGTGGAGATCTACTGTGCAATACTTATCCAGCCACCTGAATATAAAAAACTTTGTTCGACGTATTATAACAAAACTTTAATTTAAGTTTTAAAAATCCGGCTACACCCTGATTGCCTGCTCAAAGTGCATCCAGTTAAAAGATGCTATTGCACGCAATCAAGCTAAAAAGGAAGAAAAAATAGGCAAATTTAGGATTTAAAAGTTAAAAGCAAAATAGTTTTACACTAACCTTAAAACTTCTCAAGATAACGAAACTATGCTATCTTTCGATTGTTAACAAAAATTAGTATTACCTAAAGTTTCCACCAAAGCGCATACTTTAGCCGTCAGCTTTATGTATATAATTTAATTTAATTTAAAAAACATTTCTCTACACTTAGCTGATATCAGAGGCCTTGAAAGAATAAAACTAAATAGCTTCAGCTTTATTTCATCGTCTGATAAATACAACGTTTGAATATACTGTAAATCATTTTAAATTATTTTGCAATGGCTGGGGAGGTCAAAATAAGAATTCAATACTGTTGGGAATGCTCCACTATTGGTTAAAACCTAAGGCCCCAAATAGTTTAAAAAATGTAACAATCACATTCCCCTTTGTAGGGCATTTTTTTTTTTGCCTCTCGTATTTTTGGACATATCGAACGAGCAAGACTGTCTTTAGAAGTGATTGCAGAACCAGACATATATTTTGATAATTTCGAAGCATATGCCACGGTACTTAGACTTGGCAGAGACTTAAATTTTAAAGATTGGAAATAGATTTGAAGAACCGTACTTAAATTGCCTGGATCCTAGAATTTCCAATTTAATGTCTCGAAGAGATCCTTTCTACGGAAAGATAAAAATATTAAAATTGACGTGAAAGGAGAATCTCATTATGTATCGGAAGTGAATAGTTACGGCAATATTTGTAAAAGAGGTAAATTGTACCTCTGAACCAAAATTAAATGATGTGAGAAGCCTACTCGTGAAACTTTATGAAGGGGATTGGTATACTATCAATAATCTAAAATATTATAGATTTCTCCAAGAGGACCAGGATGAGGCTACATTAGAAGAAGCAACTGATACCGAGAAAACATTAATGGACGATGAAGACAAATCAAGAGTATAATATATTTCTAGTCATTTATTTAGATTGTCTATGTTTAAAATAAATTTGCAAAACTGGCTATGTTAAAATTTAAAATACAGATTAAAAGATTTCTATTAATCACTTTTCAATATTTCGACTTAAAATCTTTAGTCATCTTCAGGGAATTCTGATTAAATACACAAAAATAAAAATAAATTACTATAAACAAGAACTGCAAAGCAATTTAAATATATTTCTTTTATTTTATTAAAATATAAAAAGTACCGTCGTTAGTAAGTATTCTTTAACTACTGTCTGTCGTCTAAATTTGTTAGTGATAAGCAGGGCAACCGGAAATATGCCCTAAAAATCGTGTTTATGCGCATAAAATATGACCTGAAAAATGGAAAAATATGACCAAAAAAATCTTACTTTAAACCACTGTAACCCAAAATTGTGACTTATTGAAGCAAAATGTAGTTTAGGGTTTTGTTACTGAAGTCAAATGCTATCGTTTGATATTAGTTTGGTTCACCCCCGAAAAAATGTGTTGCACTGTGTTATCTATCAATTTAAAAGTGTCTTCATTCACCTGAACTTGTTCAATAAGCGTAAGACCTGATGTTTGCAAATTTTTAATATGTTTTCAATAAAACCGTAATTTGAAGCAATATAAATCAAGTCAGATCTAGTTTGGGGGTCTGTCAAGACATCCTTTGAAGTTTTAATGAATTGTGCATCCTCATCGTTTAATGCACTTAGGACCTAAAAATGTCTTCATAATTGTTGGCATAGTAGTTAACTCCTTCAAGCCATATTACCCATCGTGTTGTTATAGCTTCTGGAGGTAATGGAAGGTCTGGAAACATTTGTTTAAAAAGTTCCTCTCTACATGGAGCTTTTAAAAATATCTTCTTCACATTAGCAATAGTTTTATTTACGTTTTCTTAAAAATTCCTAATACATTCACACAGTCGATGGACACCATGAGCAATACATGTCACATGCGTCACTTTCCGATAAAATGCCACTATAGCTTTTGCAGCCTTTACCATGTATGGAACTGCATCCGTCACAAAAAGCTAAACATTATTCTTATTGAAGTTGACGTCCAGATTTTTGATGGCATCGTCCCACAGTCTAGCAATTGTTGAGTAATTAGCCCTTTCCAAAGCTGCTGTTTTTAGTAAAAATTTCTCACTTGCAATTACCTTAATACACCTGCTAAAATGTTTGCCACATTTTTGCCTGTTGCATCTATAGTTTCATCGATTGACATCCATATAAATTGATTTTTTAGCTTTGCTCGTATATTGTCCATGCAGTCGTTGTATAATATTTTTAAATGTTTAGTTTAAAAAACTGTTTCGGATGGCACTTGGTAGTCCGTGTATTCCTCAAATAGTGTTCTTGTATTTTGATTTCTCATTTTGTAAAGTGGACTGTCTGCAGACACAAAAGCTCGGCGCAGTAATTCTTGAAAATCGTGTTCTTTTGAGAGTCTATAGGAACATTCTGACAAAAATAATTGTTTGGTCTGCTTTTTTTATTTTCTGTGATCTGCTGCAATAACTTTGCTGCAGATTTTAGAATAGAGGAATCCACCATCAGCTCGTAAGTCTGGAAACTTTTCTACAGCCGCCTTTAGATTTGCTGCTTTTATCGGATTAGCTTTAGGCATTATGTCCAGGGTCGTAATCGGTGGTGGTTGAAAAGCACCTCTTTTTTATTTTTTGTTTACTTATAGAATAAGAAAGCGCGTTAAAAGATTAATAAACTTTTAACATTTCACAGTTGTGTAAAACATGATTTGGTTGTTACATTTTAAAAAACCAAAGTTGCAAAGACACTTGTTTATACGAACAAAAAAAATAATGTCAAAAACACAAAATATGCATAAAAAGGGATATTTTTGAAAAAATATGGCCTAAAAAATATAAATTATGCTTTAAAAAATGAGGTTTTTTTTAAATTATGCTCCTAAAACTAAAATTTCTCGAAATATGACGTTATGGGTAAAATATGCCAAAATATGCTCTAACAAATAGGACCATGAAACGTGAAAATACATTACCCATTTGTTAATATCTCGTTGTAAAAAAAAAATGCTGTAGCATATTTCCGGTTGCCCTGGTGATAAGCCATATGTTATATATGTTAATTCATATTATCATACCGATTCCTTAATCTAGAAAGACTCATAAAAAGCAAAGTATACAGGGGAGGAAAAACCGTAATAAAATTAGACAAACTAAAAAAGTGAGTTTTTATTCAAAACATTAGCTCTGTTTAATCTATTCAGTAAGAGATTTAAATACAAAATGTATCAGGATGTGGGATTTTAATTTGATTCATGGAGATATCAATAAAAAAAACTAATTTCGAAAAAATTTGAGTTGCCTTTTTTATATAAAGGTAACGATACATTATGTAATCCAAAAACCATATTTTTGCACTGATTTTCACCTATTAGCTTTTTTACACTGTTACAATGTGGTAACCAACCTAAGCATATTGGTTCAGATTTAGATATAGCCCCCATACAAATATGTCTTCAACATATCGTCCCCTTAATAAAACAATAGTGTATAATTTTTTTGGTGTTTTAAGAAAATCGAGTTTAAAGTTTTCGTCAAATCGGATGTCTATGAAATTTTTGAAGAAAAAATTATATACTATTTTTTCCAATGACCTTTTGACGCACTTTGTGGAAGTAAATTTTGACCAGTCATAGAATCAATGGTGGAGATTCTAAATATGCAATAAAAAAATAATGGTGTATGAGCACATACACTATTGTTATATTAAGGGAACGATAATGCATAGCATTTTGAACAGAGAAAATGTAGTTTAATGATAATTATAAAGGATAAATGAACACTTGATATACAATTATTATATACCGTTGACGTATAATAATTTATATAAAATTAATTAAAAACACATTTTGTTTTTGGCATGATTCCGAGTAAAGCGTAACATTTTGTTAAAAATTACACTATGACACAAAATCAAACTTTTTGAAAAACACCCGAACTCCCTACGACTTATATTAAAAATAGTGAAAAAATTAGAATTTTTATTGAAGTTTTCTGAAAATAAACGAGGGAGGCCTATTTTTTCGGGAAATTTTATTATATCGATTTCTGAACCGGTCTATTAGTTACAATTTTGCTTAAGAAGAGAAAGAGCTAAATTAAAAGCTGTAGAAACTGTTGGCCAGCAACTGATGTCACCTGATGTCACCTTTTGTCAAGGGATCCAAAGGATTCCCAAAAGTTTAGGGGGCCAATAAAAAATGTGGTAGCCAATCTATTCAAACTGAGCTAGGGTTTTGCTCAGCTCCGGCTGTACTATCGAACCTATATAGTCTCGTCTGGATGTTTTTATTTCACTTTTGCACTGTGTTATTTGTTTGAGAAATAACACCTTATATGAAAAATAGCGTAAAGTACAAACGGACTGAAATATCTTAACGAAATTTTGGAAAAATGTACAAATGTAAAACGGTCCTAAAATCAACGGATAACAATATGTTGCCATATTTCCCAAAACGGTTAAAATATGTTCCAAAATTCCGGAATCCAAGCACTATCTAAATGCAAAAAAACCAATCGATTCATAAATGCACATTTCACGAACATTCGAAATAACCGAGGTGACCAACTTTGGAGGGCTACCCCGTAATCCCTCACACAGTTCTTCTTCTTCTTTTTTAATGGCAGCAACAACAGAAATTTATCTATCAGTAGCTGCACGTTGAAAAGTATTCCAAGTGCTTCGGTCTTTTGCGCTCCGTAGATAGTCCGTCATACCAAGCTTAGATAACAGCTCTTTCACCTGATCCATCCGTCGGAGTTTTGGTCGCCCCCTCCTGCGCCGCCCATCGAGTTTATTGCCGAAGACTTTTCAAGCCGGAGCGTTTTCGTCCATTCGTACAACGTGTCCAAGCCAGCGCATTCGATCTGTTCGAACGCGCTTGACTACGTCGATGTCGTTGTACAGCTCATACAGCTCATGATTCATTCGACGACGGTACTCGCCGTTAACGATGATGGGTCCAAATATTTTGCGTAGTATTTTTCTCTCGAAAACTCCCAGAAAAGATTGATCCTCCTGCGTCATTACTAGGGCGACCAATTTTCAGCATATGCTGAATATTGCTGATGCTGCTTAATTTGAGGATCTTGCTTATTTCAAAGGTTTGTGATTTTTTATGCCCTTATTTAAATTTTTGATACATTTTGATAAAATATGTTTCTATCAATTGAAAATTTTTACATATCACATGCCCTTGCGGTTTATAAAAACATGACAGGTAGTATTAGATTTGCAAACTATCCTCTTATTTTACACACAGCCTGTGTTCAAGATTTTGTAATAGCCCTGTTTTTAACGATAGCTTAGATCGTTCGATTCGTTATATGCCTATAGTTTTCAGGCGCCTTATCGAAAACAAAAATTTGAACTAATGAAACCTAATGTGCCTCTATAACCTAAACCAATAACGACACGATGGGGAACGTGGTTGGAAGCTGCGGAGTATTATAATAATTATTTGGAAGACATAAGAGAAGTCATTCAAGAGTTTAACGAAAATGATTCGGAAGCATTGCCGAAGAACTTCTTTCTAATGAAAATTTGTAATCCGACTTTTCCTTCATAAAAACAAACTTTAAGTGCATCCGGCATGCCATCACAAAAATTGAGTCAAGCGGATTGCCATTGAATGAAAGCTTGGAAACAATACAATCAATTCAACATGCTATAGAAAAACATCTGATAAAAATTATTTAAAAAAATGACTTGCGCGAAATCCTGGCTTTGTGGAAATCACTAAAATCAACAATATTATTTTTAAAAATTCCAAAACAACAAGTGCGTTTATCGGACAATATTTGCCTGCTAAATCAACACTTTTTAAATACGCCCCCGTTTCATCGTGTGACGTGGAACGTGTTTTTTCTATATATGGAATTTTTTTTACAAACCAGCGTAAAAGTTTCACCTTGGAAAATTTCAAAACGCACTTAGTGCTTAATTGTAATCGTGACATTGACCAAGGTATAATTTCACTTTAAGAATTTTTTTTTTTGGTTTGAAAATTAAATTCTTTGTATGAATACCCGACTAAATAATTTTGCTAATTTACTTTTTGTTTTTTATTACTTCTTGAATAAGTGTGAAATTGTTTTTTGTTTGTTTTTCAATAAATAAAAAAATAATAAATGCTGAAAATAAAATTAATCGTGTTTATTTCAAGGGTTTTTCATGCTGTTTTAAGTACTGAAAACCGTTTTTTTCGTGCTGAAAAATGGTCGCCCTAGTCATTACCCAGGATTCTGCGCTGTAGAGTAAGACCGGTAGTAGCAGTGTCTGGTAGAGTTGGATTTTCGATCGTCGAGAGAGAGCTTCATCATTAAAACGCTTGCTCAGCGCATAGCAGCAGCAGTTTGCGATCAATACTCGTCTCTTGATATCCAGGCTGACATTATTATTTTTGTTTATGGCGGAGCCGAAGTAGACAAAATCATCTACCACTTCAAAATTATATATAATTGTCAACGTTCACGCAGCGTTCCAAACGAGTAAACTCTTTGTTCGTTGAAACAAATATCTTAGTTTTGTCCTCATTAATCAACAGAGCCACTTCTGCCGGGAGCCAAAAATCATCTCGAAAGCTTTAATTATTTAAAATTTCATTAACATACCATTATCGGCTCAAAACTACGGTAGAAAACAGTTTTCTAAAAAAATTTCTGACAATATTGTAAGATGTGACAATCGTCTGTACATAGCTTGAGTTATTGTGCTAAAAGTAGACGGTAATTTCGTAATTTTCAAAATATTGGACCAAAAATAATTCCGTGTTTTAATTTTATGTCGCTTTTTGAAAAATTCACATTGCTTCTCCAGGTCCAAACACTGCAAACAACAAAATAATACATATCCGAAGCAGCTGTTACATGTTAGTCTTTATTTATATTTCCGCTTAAAATTTTGTAGATGGAACAGATGTTGTGGTTCGGATAATAATTTAATTTAAATACTTTAAATTAAAATTGAACTTTATAGGTGAATTTTATTGATTCCAATAAAATCAATTGCTATTTCCGTGGCCTTTTTTACTGTGCTTAACTCATGCCGATGGTTGACGTTTATTTCGACCGTTGTTCAGCGCGTTTGGTGCCTTATACTAGTAATTTATACAATACGCCGGTAGTTGCTGTGTAACTTGCAAAACGATCACATCAACAAATTGTTTATGACACAGTTGATTGCACAGCAGTCTAATTTAACCTAGCCGCCCACGCGCATTTGTAGATAGGCCAGTATGTATGAATTTATTGTATACATATAACCATCAGCAATCGAAAGCTGTAAACAGCAAAATGTTAGGGGTACTCGTGTCTTTAATACTGCACAGTGTTGCGCAACCGTTTTTTTTTGTAAATAATTTTGTAACTTGTGAACGGATTATCGAAATTTATGATAATAACGAGTTTTTCCTATCCCTAGTGGGTGTGGGATCTACTATATGTTCTCCTCAGGTATATGAAAGTTTTTTAATGTGTGAAATTAGAAAGTGAAATTATGGACCAATTTACAGATAGTGGTTTTGAATATCTTCAAAAAAACATGTTTGCATGTGTTTAGTTGGTGTTGAAAATTGTTTTTTAGGATACCCATTCATTCGGGTTTTTTGATTCTTCGTAAATTTCAATCTGACGACACTATGACACAAAATCAAACTTTTTAAAAAACACCCGAACGTGACTATATAGGTTCGTTATTACTATCGGAGCTAAGTAAAACCTTTACAAATGTTTTTTTTTGGTCCCCTAAACTTTTTTAAATCCCTTAAGTCCCTTGGAAAAAGGTGACATCAGATTTTGGCCAACAGTTCCTACAGTCTTGAATCTAGTTTAGGTTACAACGAATAACTTTTCTAAACAAACCCATGCAATCTTAACATGTCTAGGGATATTTAATAGCTCTCAAAACACACTATTTACTTGAAACAAACCAGTTTTTAGGAGTTTTGGGCCAGTGTGCAATGTTACCACTTGCTATCATTACCAAAAACGTACTTATTGCATAACTGAACAACTTCTCTAAACAACCAATATGATCGGAACACTTCACTTCTTTAATTGTTCACAAAGAGCAGTAGGGTGTAGGTTTTTTTCAAATTGGGTTAAAAAAAGGTAATATTAGCGATGTTAGTCATCTAGCTTCACCTTAGGTTTGTTTTTGTTAAAATTACGAATATATTGTTTCAAATTTCGTACCGATAACTAGACATTAGACAGACAGACTATCTAGTAGTAAGCGTTCAATAGCTAAAGTGAAGACCTATAAAAGTATGTGTTTGCTTCTCTTATAGATGGCGAGATAGTTGATGCAGAAGTTGAGGTATTTTTGAATAAAGTTGGAATATTTTTCAGCCTGTAATAACGCAATATTGTCCCTATATGAAACCATGTTACCTTCGGTATATTTTTTTTTGTTCAAAAATCGAATACATTTTTCTGCAAGACAAGGTTTTGGCACGAAAATTTACATAAATGTCAATTTATGATCATTTCAACATGCACTCTACACTTAAAATTCTAAGAAATTTTGCAATAAAAGTACATTTTAATACAATAATTTGTACTATTTGTACAGTAAAATTTAAAAATTAGTACAATAAATGTACTTTTTAGTAAAATAAAATGTACTTTTTGCTACAAAAAATGTATTTTTTATACAATAAATTGTACTTGTTGATAAAATAAATTTTACTTTTTGTTATCGAATATTATCTGTACGTCAAATATTGAGAATAACAGAATAACTGTTTTTTAGTTATGTTTATTTTATTTCTCCTTCCCCCATGATCGAATATTTAAATTTGGTCTGCATATTCATATTAGTTTTGCCGTGTACTATCTCTCTAGGGAGTAGGCTAGGCAAAACTGTATTTTAGGATTTTAACGCTCCCTTCGCCCACGGATCAAAAATTAAAATGTCGTCTACATATTCGTGTTGTCTTGTACTGTCTGGCTGTCTATAAATTTCGTTTGCATATTAATAACTGAGTTGTCGTTTACTAACTGCGTACCAAATTTTATATCTCTAGGGCTAAAATACAGTTTTGCCGCGCCCACTGACCCAAAATGTCGTCTGCATATTCATATTCGTGTTGTCGTGTACTACCTGGGTGCCTCTATGGCTAAAATACAGTTTTCCACGCTCACTCCGCCCACTGATCCAAAATTAAAATTTTGTTTTCATATTAATGTTTGTGTCGTCAAATACTATCTGTTTATCAAATTGTATCTCTCTATGTTGCAAAACTAAAAAGTCATCTGCAGATTCATATTAGTGTTGCCGTGTGCTATCTGGGTGTAACATTTTATCACCTAGGGCTAAAATACAGGCGTTGCAACCTTCTCCGTCCACTGACCCAAAATTTAATTTTATTTGCATATTTATATTCATGTTGTCGAGTACTATGTTTGTATCATTTTATCTCTCTAGGATTAACAAACAGTTTTGCCACGCCCCTTTCCCTCAATGATCTAAAATCAAAATGTCGTTTGCATATTAGTGTTGCCGGGGTTAAACTAAAGTTTGGTCACGACCACTCTGTCCACTTATCGAAAATTTTTATTTTGTCTGCATATTCATATTCGTGTTGTCGAGTACTATTTGTGTACCATATTTTATCTCGCGGGACTAAAATATAGTTTGGTAAGGCCCACTTATCTAATATTCCGTCTGCATATTTATATTCACGTTGCCGAGCACTATCTGTGTATGATATTTTATCTCCATAGCTATAAAAAAAAGTTTAGCCACGCCCATTCCACCCATAGGGTCAGAAATACCTGTGTACCAAATTTTATTTTTTTATGTCCAAGATTCACTTTTAACAGCTCGCTGATACAATATTTGTAATTGTTGTGCCGAGTATTATCTATTTATTAGTTTGTATCTCTCTAGGGCTAATAAATTAAATAAAGTGCTAGACACAAAATATACAGGGGTTCTCATATAGCAATTGGGTTGGGCTGGGGTTCATAGAGTACAGAAATACTTATAGTTTTTTTCGGTCACTTCATTAAGTAATGTTTTATTTTATTTTTACATAAACAGTCGTAATTTTGCTATTTATTAACTGATTTTCAAAATTAATGAAAATCACAACTTTAAAACAAAGGTAACCTTTTGAAAATCGGTTCACAAAGAGAAGGCTTAGGATTTTGTGAACTTGCAATTTTTAGAATATCGCCATTTTACTAAATTTGCTAAAAAACGTTACTTAACGTCATGTTTTACGCAGTACATGTACTGTTTTTTTGTTAATGCACAACACGCAAAAGTACAGTTTTTTAAACCTTTTACTTTTTTTTTTATTTTACTGATTATGTACACATTTTTTGCAAACCAGATTTCAAAACACTTTTTCCATAGATTTTGACCTCCAAAACACGAAAAATGCAACAAAATTTATAAAAAATGATAAATTAGGATTTGCATTGCGTTTTCTATTTTTCCTACGACAATTAGTACATTTTTCACCCCAAAATTTTACAGAAAAATTTCAGTTTTTTAAGTTATTCAAATCGCTAGCATCGAAACGACATTTCTTATTTGAAAACTTTCAAGGAAGAACTTGTGGAGTACTTTGTTGTCTTTAATTTAAGTGGTTATATATGAAGAAATTTTGCACTCTCGCCAAAGGCAAAATATCCAGTATTTATAAAAACTTAATTTCTGTATGCCAACTTTCAGAGGCCAATACTTTTTAACCAGTCCATAGATTCTCTGCTGCAATACTTAATTTGTTTGTTGAGGTGACAGAACTACGCAGGTTTCAAAAAAATTTTATCTCGAGTTTTCGATTTTTCCTGATTTTAAAACTAAAAAAGGAGACGCCAATTTTCATGAAAAACACAATTTTTCAAATATATTCGGCCAGTACGGCAGAAATATGCAATTTATTGAGTTTAAGTGACATACATCTTGGTCACCATTTCATTCCAATTAATTTGGTACCATCTGGACTAATTGCCCATCTATAACTTGAAATATAGGTCAAAATCCAAAAGTATTTTTACAAACCAATTTTTTTAAAAAAAATCCACTCCATAAAAAATTGTTTAAATTTTTTTTCTTAATCAGAAACCAGTCCCCTATCATCTAAAAATAGTATCCAAAGACCAGAGAAAAATAATTATGTGTAAAGTAATGTAATCAATAAACAGTTCATTGAAATCGGGTCGTCAAAAACTTTATTTCGAATTTGAAACGCTAATAGGGCTTAAAAGTTGTGTAGACACGTCGAAAATACACGATGTCTTCCCAGTGCGTATTGACGACAAAAATCGAAAATTTTATATTTACGAAAAAGTTTAAACTATGGAAATTTTTTTCCCTACTTACTTCCAACTTTTACTAGTCGAAGCGCTACTCGTAGCCATCAAATAGCTGTAGAATCTATACCTGATATAGAAAATTTCGTAAAACGTTGAAATTTTTCACAAAATACGCCCATGGCTGACTTCGAAAATTTGTGTAGTTTTTGTTTTTAATAAATATCTGATATTTTCAGTTCTTTGCCATTTTGGATTCAAGTGGGGGAAATCGTAAAGGCCTAGGAGTTACCTCTTGGCGGTGGCTGCAACGAATCCAACCAACCACCCTCTTAGTTTTTTAAAGTCCTTTTTGCTTTTGAACATGGGCACAATTTTTAGATATAGGAGTCTAACCTTTTCATCCTAAATCCTTTTTGAAAAACAAAGTTCCAGCAGCCGAAAGGGACGTTTTACAAGATAAGCGTACGAATCGGAAAATTATCATACGGACAGTGGATAAGAATACCACCGCTAAGCTGCGTAAACGAGAAAAGAGGGACGCTTGTAGACGTGTTAACCAGATAAAGTGGTGCAGAGTGTGTTAGTGACGATAAAACGAGTGACAGTTATATAAAAGACGCTGACTTTAGTGTATTCGCTTTATCTGCTGATAGATCCGGGCTGGAACTGTCTACGTTGACCCCTTTTGCCGGAAAGTGGCAGATTTGAAATAGGATACTGAGCTGAGGCACCTCTCGCGACGACATTATGCTTACGATTGAAACTTCGAGTGATAGTCGGCAACAACGAGTTGTTAATGATAATCATAAAAAAAATTAAATAAATTTTAATTAACAAAAAATGTTAAGAATCAAACAAAGATAGTGTATTCCTTGTCACTCGTTCCAATCTACGGCCCTATTCTAATATTTTAGTTACAAAAATTTATCACAATATTTTTTTTACAATTTTGTAACCAATTCTTGTTACGGGTATTCTGGCAACTTAGTAACAAGGAAAAGTTCACCTTGTGGTGAAATGTAAATTATTGACAATTCAAGCTATTTTTTGGATTGAAAAAAAAAAACAAAAAATGAAAACACAATACAGAGAAAAGTAAACATATTTTTATTTTTTAGATATTTATACAAATTTGACTGAGCTTAAGGAGATGACTCTACCCCAGTTAAGTGGACAGTCGAAAATATTGGACAAATACTGTGCCATTGAGAATTGGTCACAGCTGTCCCGCAGGTTTCTTGGCGGTTGTTCCCTTTCCACACATTTTGCCACTACATCTCCATAGCAAAAAGGGCTTAAAGTGTTTACCCACGACTTCAATAATTTTAATTTTCTTTGTTACAACTCATAATATTTTTTAAAACCGCTGTAACTAGCTTGTTACCTCCTTTCTGGCAGGTAACAATTTTTGTAACTATTGTCACGGTGACAAGTATTCGGTATACCGATTTTTTGATTTTGTAACCAAAGTAGTCTATTGTAACCGTTGTGACTATTGTAACCACGTCAGAATAGACCGGCTAAGGTGAGGTATGTCACATCATTCGTTTCTGGAAAAAATATTTTTTTAACCAATCTTCACAGTCAGAATTTTTGGAGAATCTCTTTATTCAGTATTCCAATTGTGTTCAGATAATTTTGTACCTTTTAACTATCTCATTGAAACATTTTAATAAGCTTCTTGAACGATTTTGTCGCTTTACCATTTATTTTTCGAAGCCGTTACCTAATTTAAAAAAAAAATTTAAACCTTTCTAGAACTAGGTTTTCTTTCCGCGCTTTTTTTTCATACTTCGCTCAGATACTGTATACAGTTCCGCGACTTTCTCTTTGGACAAGAAAATTAAATTTTTTCGACTTTGACTAAGAATTAAAAAAGTCGAAAAAATTACAGGTTACTTTTCGGCATGGTTCTTCTTTTGACACATGATGAGAGCAATTTTCGAGCGATAAGTATTTAATTCACAATGTTCACTATTAAGTCACGTGGCATTACAAATATAACGGTAAAAATTCCAAGATTGAACTTCAATGTACTATCACAGCTTTAGAAAAATTGTGCAGATTGTTCACATACGTTCTCTCTCCCTCTCTAATACGAATTGTAATAGAATATTAATAATAATAATTTCGAAGTTCTGACAGTCATCGCGACGATCAGACTTCAGCTAGCAAACCCCAACTTCAGTTATTGAAGATATTTCCCCCTTTATCCAACAAGCAAGCATTGTTGGTCTTTCGAGCCGGGTTGGCTAAAAACTTGAAAACCCCAAAATTATAAACTAAACGAAGTTTTTCAACACGCTGGAAGTGGACAACCCGCAAAACATCACAAAAAAATGCTAGTAAGTTGTAAATAAAGGTATTGTGCCATAGGATCCTTAACGCTGCTAGAAATATTACGATTTTTTTATTCTCAAACGGTACATTTTACATTCCCTCTCAAAAATTAGCGGTACCCCTTAATACTATTACCGCCTTGTCGCTTTCGATTTTACTATTCGATCTTACATCGTGGTTTTGTCGTAAATAGGAGTTTGAAAGCAACCGCAAACAATATGACCACAAGAAAGAAGCTTACACACTGCAGTGAATTCCCTAAGGCCTATCAGATAAATAAATGGTAAACTCGAAGATAACGGATGCAATCGAACTTAAGAGAATAAATGTTAGAGTAAGGAACCAAGTATATGTGATAATGATATTCCGACAGAGAGTTTAAAAATTTTAAACTATTACTATACATGAATAATTTCGATTGCTGGAGACAAAAAGAAATGTCAGACGTAATTCAACAGTGACACCACATTTAGTAGCTGTCGTCGAAGTGAAGACAAAATCATAAGAAATATGAAAAATGAACTAAAATAAAGATAAACAACAGTTACAATTTAAGATTAAACTAAACAATTAAAAAGAAGTAGTGCAAAAATAAATGAAGTTTTCTACATACAATTTAAGCCAGAAAGTATAAATAAAAATAAATTCTGGCTTTTTTTCTTATTCTTTAAACAACACTCGTTGTACGTCTACAATATATGTGAGAACTTTTAAATTTACCAATATCTGCTGCATAACTCAGATCGCCTAAATCTATAACTTGTTTTAGAATATTTTCTAAGAAATTAGTTACTTCGAAAACAAGCTACAAGTATCTCCTTACCGGTGGCCAGATAATTGATTAATTTCCACGGTGATGTTGTATGTATCAGACATATAATGTGTTTTTATTATATTTACTTAAAATTATATAGCCGATAAACCTTAATTGCTTAATTTAAAGTTTGAAACTATAATTTTTATTCTTTAATGAGTCGATTTTGGATTTTTCCCATACAAAAAATATCCAAACTTAAAACTTATAGGATGGTACAGCATTCAACGGATGTTCTTCAGGTGTGGTCCACCCATTCCACCCCATTAACAGAAATGCAGTATCTGTCTTACTACTACAATAAGTGACTTTAAATTAGGAGTGGATGCAATATGATTAGGTCAAAAACTGACGTGATTTGATTATTAGGCGTGGCCCCGCCTATGGGAGATACCTTGTTAAAGTGCGGCATCTGAAGTACTAGATCGTTAGGCGTGGCCCTGCCCGTTAAACATAATTTGTTAAAATGTGATGTCTGAAGAACTATTTTGCGAATGACCATGAAATTTTGCGACTTAATTAAGATAAGTATACGTATTTTAAAGGAATAGGGTGGGATTTAAGATAGGGTGTGCAATAAACACGAATATGCGGGATCTAGCCAAAAATGGGTGGCCTTGCCCAATTCTGTCCTAAAAACGCAATACCTGGGGGACTATTGTACCATTCGTCTTGATATTTGATATGGAATTATTTGAGACCAGTTTTGCATGTGACCGAGATCTACGACAGAAAAAAATTCGAATACCCACGAATACCCAAATCTGCATCTATTACAAGTAGAATAACGAAAGGTACACAAAATTGTAATCTATCTATATATATAAAAGTGAATATTTGTTTCTACCTATGACCGCTTTAGACTTTAAAACCATCCAACCGATGGCATAGAAGATCTAGAACGATTGTGCGAATGGTCATGAAATTTAGTGTGGATTCAATTAAGATCAGTATAAGTATTCTAAAGAAAAAAGGCCGGGATTTGAAATATGCGTGATCACGCGAAAAATTGGTGGTCCTGCCCAATTCTGCCTTCCAAACCCAATGGCTGGAGTACTATAGCACCATTGGTCTTGATAATTGGTATGGAATTATTTGAGACCAGTAGTGCAAGTGACCGGGATCTACGACGGAAAAAAATTCGAATTCTCACGACTTCAAATACTTCCTTAATCTGCATCTATTACAGGTAGAGCAACTAAATGCATACAACAATGTAATATAAGCAATTACGAATGAGTTGGGAGGATTTTATTTCCTTGATGTACCCATCGGTTTTGATATCGTTGATTTGGCAAATGTTTGATCGCAAAACTTATCGCGTTGGCTACTTCATTATCCTGTATTGCGCAACATTTAGGACGTTGCAAAATAGCGTAATAAATTGCAATTTTCTGATAACCCCACATGTAATATCAAGATAAAAAAAAAGTTACAAACATGTTGAATCATAGTAAAGCTGGTATTAGACGACGTGTATTTTACACATGGCTTGTCATTTCAAAAACTGATATGTAATTATGCATGTCTGTCAAAATGAGCGTGTACATTTGGTTTATAATTTTGCGTTCAAACGTGCTTGTGTATGTATACATGCGTTTATCATTAACAGCTGACTTTGCTATATCTTATCATCCCCAAACACAGCTTTATTAGCCAAATTTAAATAAATATATATTGAAAAACACTCATTAATTGTTCTATTTACGATTTGAAATAAAATACTTATCCTTTTCAACTTTTTGTCAGCAAAGCTGATTGCCGATATGTATTACATGTCAAAATAGAGCACGCTCTAAATGAAATGTATACATATGTTATCTAACACATTGTTTTACACAAGCAGTGTTTGAAAGGGGTCACACGACATGTATAAATTTTACACTGTAAAAATTGACATGTCATATGTAAAATACACGTTATCTAATACCAGCTTAAGGGTTGAGTGTCCTATGGCACACAAAAAATTGTTGGAACCCCTTGATCGCGCATTACGGGGTTTAAGAAGCAATACATGATTGGGTCATACTTTTAAATTAATTTAACAAGAATATATAAGGGAAACGATATATGTATTCCAATGAAACCCGTGATTGCCGGTTGATTTCAAATGATTACAGTTTTCAATTCGGTCAGAATTTGCAATGCCAATCAATAAAGCTGGAAAATCCATGTTTTTTGCATGAACAGCTTTATGATGCATGTTCACGTGTAGAAAGACCGACTGATTAACATACGTACACGTATGTTACGTACACCCCATACACATTGTATTTTCAAAACCATTACAATAAATTTCTGTCATTTAAGAATATTATCCTTTAATATACCTCAAAATTGTTTGTTAAATTTCGATGAGAATATCAAAAGAAACTAACACATACCGAAGATTTTTTCCACTCAAAATGTAACATTTAAGTTAATACTTCTTAAGGCAGGACAAAGTCTGCCCGGTCAGCTAGTATAGATATATAGATTGAGTCCTCTATCCGAATGAACTTTTGCAAACTTACTTTAAAAAAAACTAACTTTCCCTTTACGCCCCATAAATGAGATGTGAGATAGCTTCTCCCGTTGTTGTGAATTAACACGCTTGCTATATTGATATTCACAACTAACGGCACTTACTTGTTTATCGACGAATGCGAACGTCACTGTTTAATAAGCTTTTACTAGACATGCCGATTGACACTTATACTGCGAAGTTGCAGACGACAACATCGACGGGGCCGGCAAAGAAAGAAAAATATTTTTTTTTTTTTTTAGATTACTGGAGCCAGAAGTTTAACCTGGGATCTTCCGCATGGTAGTCGCGTGTTCTAACCATCATGCCACGGCAGGTCCCGAAACTTTGCTAACATATACCTTAAAATGTGCAGAAAAAAACCTTCTATCTTTGATCTGGATTGAAGAAATTCAAAAAACTTTTGTAATTGCTTGCTGATACGATTTTATATTTTTTTTTGTCAAAATTTAAAATAAAAACAAAATTATTTTGAAGAAAAATCCACCTTAAATTTTTTAATTTTATCCCCGTAGTAGATAAAATTGGGCCTCAGTAATTATCATGATGGTGTCTCTTTAACTTCTTGAGAAAAAGTATAATATACTAGTGGGCCCGGCAATGCTTCGCTATTGCATATTAACTTGTAATATATTTCACATTTAGGTCTACAAAGTACTTTGAAAAAGGTACTTAAGCTAAATAAAAATATGTTGAGTTTATTAACATATGTAACTTATTTCAAGTAACTCATTAACATGAAAGTTAACAAATTTAGTTTTATTGTTTTAAATTCTAAATATCATAGGCTCTATGTCGATAGTAAAAAATTCATCATCAAAGTCATATCTTTCACAAACCGGAAACAGACATTCCGTTAAAGAACAAAATTAAATTTTTATTTTTATCTGTAGTAGCGGGAACCGTTTGTATACCAAAGATGTTAAATAATGGTAATGATTGCTAATTAACATTCTTTTGTGAAATTTTTATTCCAATGGTAAAACTAATTGCAATTAGTTGCCATTAGCAAAAAAAATTGGTTTACCTTTACAATTAGAAATCTAATTGACTTCTGAAAATGCAATTAGATATTCAAGTAGCTCGAATTAGAATCAAATGTATGTAATATATGCAGTACATATTATGTACATAAGTAAGTATATGTAAGTATAAGTATATATATGTGTGAAATTCATATTATGAATATTTTAGTTTTTTTTTTTGAAAATATCAAAATAATTGAATATCTTATTGCATTAGCAGAATTCAATTAGATTCCTAATTGTAAAGGTAAACCAATTTTTTTTGCTAATGGCAACTAATTGCAATTAGTTTTACCATTGGAATAAAAATTTCAATTATCTAATGGAATTTAGTTGAACTATTTCTAATTGTTTGATGAATTAGAGAAAATAAACTAATTGCATCAATTGCTAATTCTAATTGGAATTTGACATGTTTGCTGTATACTAACTATTTCTTTGGGCGTAAAAAACACTTTTATCATGCCTTCTCCGCCTATTGAACGCAAATATAAATTTCGTTTGAAGCTACGTGCTTTTAGCCATAAAAACCTCTTTTGCCATGTCTTCTTCTCACACGGATCAATAATATTCCCAAATACTATCTTTGTATTGAACTCGTATTACCATTTTTTTTTGGGATAATTCGGTCACCAATGTTTGGCTTAACAAAGTGATGGTCTCACGCGCTGTATGGCATTTTACGCCGTCATGTTGGAATGATTTCTCCTTTAAATAATGTGCAATGACATGATAAATAAATAAAAATCAATTGATCGTCCACTTGCTCTAGTTTTTCTACCAGTTGGATTTTATATGAATGTAGGCCAAGATCTTTCCTTAGCATTTGCAGAGACTGAGTTGCTGAGAACGGCGTCGGTTCGATAAATTCGAGTCCCCTGTCACACGTCTACGTCTACAACGTCGATGGCTTATATTAGCTGTTCAGATGGATAAGTATATGCACCGTAAACTTCACAAAGGTCTCCGTATGTTTGGCGAACAGAACGCGCATTTTGAAAATAAATTTTCAAGATTTGTAAACGTTGTTCTTGTGTAGTCTTTACATGGTGATTTTCGAAAGTATGCTGAATGAAAGTCTATCACACTTCATTAGTATGACAGCTAGATTTACAGCTATACCTATCAGAAGTTTTATACATCAAAAAAATACCCCATGCATAGGTAATTTACAAATGTTTGCTAATGTTACCTCTGACATACTATAAAAATTCAAATTGTGCCCCAATCAAACAAAAGGTGTTTTCCAGTATAACTACAATAAATATTGCTTAATTTTTCTATCTATAGTATTTATTGCCGATTAGCTCTCCTGAAAAGTAATTGAAAAATACATACCTGTAAAGTAAATTAAAAACACATCACTGTTTTAGTCTGCGCAGCTACTATGTGTCCTCAACTGCCTGGTGTACGGACCTGAAATAAAACTCAAATAGCTTCCCAGCGCGAGCTAGGAATTGATTTTAGACACAAAGTTTATTGGTGAAATTTTTTAACAATTCATCGTCGATTCCGATTCTTGTTACAATTTTTCCAAAAAAAAAAATTGCCCACCTTACTGTTAATCTTTAGGCGAACTGCAATATAATGTGGAATTTTGACAGTTATAACTGTTTATTTTAAAAGGGGTGTGGCACAGCCCACTTCCACCCTTAAAGTAATTCATACTGCAACAACAACATATGTAACATCTTCATAACTCTGATAGTTCATGAGATATAGCCTCTTTAATTTTCAAGTCGTATGGGCGGTGCCACGCCCCTTTATCCAAACACAACCAAATGTAGCCAGGAACTATCTACAGGTCAACAGTACCACTTGTTAAAATTTTCGTATCAATCGGTCTATTAGAAAAACCGTCAGAGCGATTTTTGAAAAGGGGGGTGGCACCGTCTACTTCCACCCTGCCTGTAATATATAATGCTTCAACAACATATATACCAAATCTCATCTTCATACCTATGATAGTTCATGAGATATAGCCATTTCGATTTTCAAGTTGTATGGGCGGTGCCACGCCCCTTTATCCAATCACAACCAAATATAGCCAGGGACTATAAACAGGTGAACAGTACCACTTGGTAAAATTTTCTTATGAATCGGTCTATTAGGAAAGCCGTTAGAGCGATTTTAGAAAAGGGGGCGAAGCACCGCCCACTTCCACCCTGGCTGCAATTAATACTGCTCCAACAACATATATGTATATCAAATCTCATCTTCATACCTCTGATAGTTCATGATATATAGCCCTTTTGATTTGCAAGTTGTATGGGCGGTGCCACGCCCCTTTGTCCAATTGGACCGAATTGTAAATCTAAACCACCCGGGCGCCACCCAAACACATCGTGCGCACCAGCCAGACAGACGGATATGGCTCAAATGATTTAAAAAGTCATGAATCGAATTTGGTTCACAGAAACCTAGGGTCTAAAGTGACTCCTTCAAACGGCGAAAGACCTTTATCATTGGGCTTCACAAACTTGTAAGACCTCCATACTGCTTGCTTATGCAGAAGCTGACGACTACAACAAAACAAAAGAAGAACTATTTTCAAGGTATAAAAATGCAAATACTATTACAGGAAATCAAAACTTCCATTCTTTTATACCTTTAGAAACTTCACTAAATGTTAGCAAATATTCCGAAAGTCAACAGTATTTCTTGCGCAAAATTTATCATATTTTTGGGGTTGTCTGAAAAATTTATAATACGATTCTTGTTCTAAAGTATTAGAATTACCAAAAAAATCTGCATAACTTTCAAAGTTTAGCTACTTTATTCATTTTTGTCACACAAAGATATCAAAATATAAGGAAGTTAACTAGAAATGCATTTGCTTAAAACTTTTTTAAAAAAAAAAATAAGAAAAACCCCATTTTGGTTTTTGGATATGTTGTATATATTAAATAAACCTATCTAAAAATATTTTTTTTTTGAAAAAAAAGACTTGATCTTCGAAGTGTTTTCCAAGTTTAAACTTTTATTTTTGGCACAAAAATTTTCTTAGTGTAATACAAAATTTTTACAGTGTTTTTTCAATTCGGTTGAGTCGTTCTATAGTAATTGCAGCTTAAAAGTACCTATTACCGCCATTTTTCAAATATTTTGATACCTTGCCACGCCCACATATTTTCAAAAATGCAATTTCTAAGAATGAGGTTGTGTTTCTATAGGTTAAATCTAGCTGTATGTAAAATTTCATTAAAATCTGAGAGGGTCGGGTTCAATGAATATCGGTTTTGATATGAAATTCATCATATACTAGCTGACCGGGCAGACTTCGTCCTGCCTAAAGAAGTATTGACTTAAATGTAACTTTTTTGGGTGGAATGTATCTTCTGGTGCGTTAGATTCTTTTAATATTCTCATCGAAACTTAACAAAAAGTGTTATGGTTTATTAAAAGATCATATTTTTTCAATTACAGAAATTTATTGCAATGCTTTTGATAAAACAACGTGTATGGGAGAACCAAAGGAGTGTAAATATGTTAATCAGTGGGTCGTTACACACGTGAACATGCAACATAAAGCTGTCAATTCAAGCTGCAAAGTTGAATAGACTGTCTTTCAGCTTTATTGATTGTCATCGCAAACTTTAAACGAACTGGAGACTGTAATCATTTAAAATCAAACGGCAAATCCGTGGGTATCATTGGCAATACATCGATTCCCTTATATTTTCCGGTTAAATTAATTTAAGAACAATAACACAATCATGTATTGCTTCCAAAATTATGTATTGCGCGATGAAGGGGTTACATAAATTTTTTGTGTGCTATAGTCCACTTCTTCCTCACTATGATATGACATGTTTGCAACATTTTTTATCTTCATATTACATGCGGGATTCTCAGAAAATTTGCTATTTATTGCGCGGTTCCGCAATGTCCAAAATAGTTGCGTAATACAGGAGGATGCAGTAACCAACGCTATAAGTTTTGCGATCAAACATTTGCCAAAATCAACGATATGAAAACCGATGGATGCATCAAGCAAATAAAATCCTCCACACTCATTCGTAATCTATATATCTATATATATCTATATATATAAAAGAGGATGTGTGTAACGTATGGACTCGAAAACGGCTGGACCGATTTTGATGAAATTTTCAGGGAATCTTCCGAAAAACCCCGCGAGTAACATAGGCTACTCATTGTTTGGATTTTTCTACAAGAAGTATTTTTTTTTGGTTTTTAAGTGAGCACAAACCGAAAACTTCAGATATATATTTTTCGAGACCTTCTGCGTAAAACTAATTTCCCAGCAAAGTAAATGAGGTATTACAGAAGCAAATCTATGTATTGGTTAAAAAGTTATGACCTCTGAGAGTTGGCATACGGAAATTAAGTTTTTAAAAATCATTTTTCAGAATATTGGGCGGGATCCAAAACAATGTCAAAAATATACTATTCTCTTCGTCTTGGTCTCCAAACATCGGGATGGTACGTCTGACGTAACTGAAAAATTGCTAAAAATATACCTAAACCTGAAATCTTCATGCTTCTCAGCGCGAACTAGGAATTGATTGTAGACATATAGTTTCTAAGCGAAATTGTCTAAGAATTCATCGTACATTGCGATACTGGTATACGATTACCACGTTTTTTTAGACGCGAACAAATTGTTCCGCCCTAATGAACAGGCTATTTGGAACTTAATAAGTAAAAAGTGCCGAGGCGCTGCCACGCACTTCAATAGTTAAATATTTAAACTGTATCAAATAATGGTCCGTACACCAGTTACTTTTCAGAAAAAAATTCAATATTCATTGTAGTTATACTGGAAAACACCTTTTGTTTTATTGGGGCACAATTCACATTTTTAAAGTATGTCAGAGGTAACATAAGCAAATATTTGTAAATAACCTATATATGGGGTAATTTATTTTGACGTATAGAACTTCTTTTAGTATACTTTGGAAAATCACCATGTAAAAACTACACAAGAACAACGTTTGCAAATCTTGCAAATTTATTTTCAAAATGCACGTTCTGTTCGCCAAACTTATGGAGCCCTTTGTGAAGTTGAGGGTGCATATAATGATCCATCTGAGCAGAAGCAAATCTATGTATTGGTTAAAAAGTTATGACCTCTGAGAGTTGGCATACGGAAATTAAGTTTTTAAAAATCATTTTTCAGAATATTGGGCGGGATCCAAAACAATGTCAAAAATATACTATTCTCTTCGTCTTGGTCTCCAAACATCGGGATGGTACGTCTGACGTAACTGAAAAATTGCTAAAAATATACCTAAACCTGAAATCTTCATGCTTCTCAGCGCGAACTAGGAATTGATTGTAGACATATAGTTTCTAAGCGAAATTGTCTAAGAATTCATCGTACATTGCGATACTGGTATACGATTACCACGTTTTTTTAGACGCGAACAAATTGTTCCGCCCTAATGAACAGGCTATTTGGAACTTAATAAGTAAAAAGTGCCGAGGCGCTGCCACGCACTTCAATAGTTAAATATTTAAACTGTATCAAATAATGGTCCGTACACCAGTTACTTTTCAGAAAAAAATTCAATATTCATTGTAGTTATACTGGAAAACACCTTTTGTTTTATTGGGGCACAATTCACATTTTTAAAGTATGTCAGAGGTAACATAAGCAAATATTTGTAAATAACCTATATATGGGGTAATTTATTTTGACGTATAGAACTTCTTTTAGTATACTTTGGAAAATCACCATGTAAAAACTACACAAGAACAACGTTTGCAAATCTTGCAAATTTATTTTCAAAATGCACGTTCTGTTCGCCAAACTTATGGAGCCCTTTGTGAAGTTGAGGGTGCATATAATGATCCATCTGAGCAGCTAATAGAAACCATCGACGTTTTAGACGTAAGTGTGACAGGGGACTCGAATTTATCAAACCGACGCCATTCTCAGCAACTCGGTCTATGCAAATGCTGAAGAAAGATCTTGGCCTGCATCTATATAAGATCTAAATGGTGGAAGAATTTGAGCCAGTGGAAGATCAAGTGATTTTTTTTATTTATCATGTCATTGCACATTATTTGAACGAGAAATGGTTCCAACACGACGGTGTAATATGCCATACAGCGCGTGAGAGCATCACTTTGTTAAGCCAAACATTGGTGACCGAATTATCTCAAAAAAATGTTAACACGAGTTCAATACAAAAATAGTATTCCGGAATATTCTTGTTCCGTGTGATAAGAAGACTTGACAAAAGAAGTTTTTATGGCTAAAGGCATGAAGCTTCAGACGGAATTTTCATTTGCGGTCAATAGGCGGAGAAGGCATAACAAAATGTTTTTTATGCCCAAAAAGATAGTTAGTATCCGCTACTACAGATCAAAATAAAAATTATTAAAATTAGCGGAATGTCTGTTTCCGATTTTTGGAAGAAGTGGCTTTTCGCCCTACATACAGAAAAAACTTAATCTACATGTCGGCACTATAGATATGACTTTGCTGATGAACGTTTTCAAAGTACTTTGTAGACCTAAATGTGAAATATATTACAAGTTAATGTGCAATAGCGAAGCATTGCCGGACCCACTAGTAATATATAAAAGTGAACATTTGTTTCTACGTATGACCGCTATAGACTTGAAAACTACCGAACCGATGTGCAACAAAACGGATTCATTAGAAAGGCAATCTTTCGAGGATGGTTATAGGCTATTTAAACATTGCATTAGACACATTTGGTCCATTTAATGAGTAAATTTTCGAATTTTCCCATACAAAAATTATCCAAATTTTTAAATTGTGAAGATTTAAAAATTGAAATATTTAATAGGCTCAGACAAATCCTTCATTTATGTATGTATATAACATTTGAAACTTATGGGATGGTTCCGCATTCAACCGATGTTCTTCAGGTGTGGTCCACCCATTCCACACCATTACCAGAAATGGTAATACAATAAGTGACTTTAAATTAGGAGTGGATGCAATATGATTAGGTCAAAAACAGTCGTGCTTTGATTATTAGGCGTGGCCCCGTCCATGGGAAATTCTTTGTAAAAGTGCGGTATCTGAAGAACTAGATCGTTAAGCGTGTCCCTGCCCGTTAAACGTAATTTGTTATAATGTGATGTCTGAAGAACTATTTTGCGAATGACCATGAAATTTGGTGTGGATTCAATTAAGATAAGTATACGTATTTTAAAGGAAAAGGAAGGGATTTAAAACAGGGTGTGCAATAACTACGAATATGCGTGATCAAGCCAAAAGTGAGTGGCCCTGCCCAATTCTGTCTTCCAAACGCAATAGGTGGGGGACAATAGTACCATTCGTTTTGATATGGAATTATTCTAAACCAGTGGTGCATGTGACCGAGATCTACGACAAAAAAATTCGAATACCCACGAATTAAAACATTTCCCAAATCTGCATCTATTATTAAATAATTCCATATCAAAACGAATGGTACTATTGTCCCCCACCTATTGCGTTTGGAAGACAGAATTGGGCAGGGCCACTCACTTTTGGCTTGATCACGCATATTCGTAGTTATTGCACACCCTGTTTTAAATCCCTTCCTTTTCCTTTAAAATACGTATACTTATCTTAATTGAATCCACACCAAATTTCATGGTCATTCGCAAAAAAATGGTTCTTCAGACATCACATTATAACAAATTACGTTTAACGGGAACCGCACTTTAACAATGTATTTCTCATGGGCGGGGCCACGCCTAATAATCAACGCACGACTATTTTTGACCTAATTATATTGCATCCACTCCTAATTTAAAGTCACTTATTGTATTACCATTTCTGGTAATGGTGTGGAATGGGTGGACCACACCTGAAGAACAACGGTTGAATGCGGAACCATCCCATAAGTTTCAAATTTTATATACATACATAAATGAAGCATTTGTCAGAGCCTATTAAATATTTCAATATTTAAATCTTCACAATTTAAAACTTTGGATAATTTTTGTATGGGAAAATTCGAAAATTGACTCATTAAAGGGACCAAATGTGTCTAATGCAATGTTTAAATAGCCTATAACCATCCTCGAAAGATTGCCTTTCTAATGAATCCGGTTTGTTGCTCATCGGTTTAGTAGTTTTCAAGTCTATAGCGGTCATACGTAGAAACAAATGTTCACTTTTATATATATAGATAGATGACTGACAAAGTAGGACGAAAAATAATTTTTCATGTGATATCCTTCTATGGATTTGCTGGAACATTTAAAACCTGACTATTTAATTCACAAAAAATTTCAAAAGAACTTGATGTTTTATACGCGTGAGAGCAAAGGTGTTAAAATTTTCCGACGAAATATTCACCTGAAAATCTTAATATAGGTCTCCGAATACATAAACTGTCCCAAATGTATTTTTACATATATTTTTTTTATATTCTTAAGTATGGTTTACATGCTATCTACCCATATCTACTCATATCCCCTCACCAACATGAGCGAGATAGCCTAATTAGAAATCATGTAGGAGTAAGCAAAGACAAACACTACAAAATTATAGCAAAGTAATATTGAATTATAGAAAGGTGGATAGAAAATAAAAATGTACTGATTTGGCAGTAGATAGGGGATATGGGTGGATAGCGTGTAAATCAGCCTTTAGATTCACCCTTTGACCAAAAAAGTCATACTTAAAACCACTGTAAAAAATGGTGACGTAGTAGAGCAAACTGGAGTTTAAGATTATGTTACTGAGGTTTAATGCTATCGTTTGATATTAGTTTTGTTCACTCCCGAAAAAGTGTGTTGGAGTGTTTGCTCAAAAATAAACTTATTAACATTTGTCTTTGTCTGATTTGTCTTCGGTGACTCTTAGTGAAATTTTACGGAGCACATTTCTATCTAAGATCCTAAGATCCTCCCTCCAAAATTGTATTTTAAGCAGTTTTTCAAAATTGGCAAAATATTCCCCGGAAAATTTTAAAATAGGTCTCCGAAGATATGAACTATCCCAAATGTATTTTTACACATCATTTTCCATATTCTTTGATTCGACTTATGACCAAATATGTAAATTTCAAATCACTGATAATAAATGAAGTATTGGAGTAAAATGGAGTTTAAGGTTTTGTTATTGAGGTCAAATGATATTGGGTTGGTTCACTCCCGATAAAAGTGTGTTGCACTGTGTATTTCAAATTATATTTGGGATTAATAAAATATCAGTGCTCCTAAACAACAAGATTTCCAAATAAGTTTGATTCCAACACTACAAACAACCAATAAAATATGTCATTTTCTGTTGCTGTTACGTATTCGTCGTTAATTAACTTATGCTTAAAATGTATTTCCGCTGACAATTTTGAAGACGGAGAGGATGTCGTGGTTAAAAATTAAATTTCAACTAAATTAATTAAAGTTGCGACCTTATAAGAGCATAGAATTGTTTCCAATAAAATCAATTACTACTGCCGTTGCTTATGTTTGGTTTGGTGTGTTATGCTTGCATTTTAAACAACACGCTGACAGCTTTCAGCCGAACAGCTTCAGTTGAAATACTGGTAGACGTTTATTAAAATCGATTATGTAGCAGAGGATTTCCTATGAAGAACAATTTACAACAACTTGTTTCATATAAAGTTGCATGCATAGGTGGGCCAGTTATTGCTTGTGTATGAACATGCGTGGCCATCCATGGAATTTTTTCTATTTGAACGCGCTCAATCGTTATACAGCTCATGATTTCTTCGACGACATTAATGTAGAGTAAACGATGATATTTTTTCATGTTAGTTTTCAAAGTAATAAAGGTACGTCTTGTAGACCTACGCTTTTATTATTTTATGCTCTCTTTCTTCTGGTCATTATCAGAGGAAATCATTACACAAAAAAACAACAACTAAAATATCAACTTTCTCGTATTTATAATTACCAGGGCAACCGGAAATATGCTACAGCATGTTTTTTTACAACGAGATATTAATAAATGGGTAATGTATTTACATGTTTCATGGTCCTACAAGTGTTTTGAGACCTATTTGTTAGAGCATATTTTACCCATTAAGTCATATTTCGGCAAATTTTGGTTTTAGGAGCATAATTTTTAAAAAACCTCCTTTTTTAAAGCATAATATATATTTTTAGGTCATATTTTTTCAAAAATATCCCTTTTTAAGCATATTTTATGTTTTTCACATTATTTTCTTGTTTGTAAAACAAGCGTCTTTGCAACTTTGGTTTTTTTTTTAAATGTAACAGCCAAATCTACTATGTACATGTTTTACACAACTGTGGAGTGTTAAACGTTTATTAATCCTGTTTTTCGCGCTTTCTTATTCAATAAGTAAACAACACATTAAAAACATGTGCTTTTCAACCACCACCGATTTCGACCCTGGACATAATGCCTAAAGCTAATCCGACAAAAGCAGCAAAACTAAAGGCGGTTGTAGAAAAGTTTCCTGACTTACGACCTGATGGTGGATTCCTCAATTCTAAAATCTGCAGCAAAGTTATTGCAGCAGATTTCAAGTGAAGCAACATGTAGAAAGCGGCAAACATATTCAACTAAGTCATAGAAGAGAAAATAAGCAGAACAAACAATTATTTTTGCCAGAATGATCCGGTAGACTCTCAAAAGAACATGATTTTCAAGAAAAACTGTGCCGAGCTGACATTCCACTTTACAAAATATAAGAACACTATTTGAGGAATACACGGACTACCAAGTGCCAACCGAAACAGTTCTTCAAACTAAACATTTAAAAAATGTATACAACGACTGCATGGGCAATATACGAGCAATACTTAAAAATCAATTTATATGTATCTCAATCGATGAAACTATAGATGCAACAGACAAAAGAATGGCAAACGTTACAGCAGGCGTATTAAGGAAATTGCAAGTGAGAAATTTTTACTACAAAGAGCAGCCTTGGAAAGGGCTAATTACTCAACAAATGCTCGACTGTGGCACGACGCCATCAAAAATCTGGACGTCAACTTCAATAAGAATAATGTTTTGCTTTTTGTGACGGATGTAGCTCCATACATGGTAAAGGCAGCAAAAGCTATAGTGGCATTTTATCCGAAAGTGGCGCATGTGACATGGTGTCTATCGATTGTGTGAATGTATTAGGAATTTATATGAAAACGTAAATAAAACTATTGTTAATGGTAAGAAGGTATTTTTAAAAGCTCCATTTAATAGTAAAAAACTATTTAATAAAATTATATCCAAAAAAGATGGCTTGGAAAAATGCAAAGTATTTGTAAAAAATTGTGTGGATATACGCCGACATTAACATCAAAATACGAAGTAAAGGAAATACTAAATTCGCTCCAATTACATCTGTGAATGTCGAAAGATCATTCTCAATGTACAAAAACATTTTACGTTGTAATAGACAACATATTTTGTTCGATAATTTATCTCAATATTTTGTAGTTTATTGCAAGAACAATCTCAAATAAGATGTTCAACATACAAAATAACCGTGATACGTTTAAAATTTTTGTTACTTTAATGTTAAATAAATTCATGTGATATTTTTTTAATTGTTCCTTAAATAATAATACTTAAATATTTATTTCTATTTTATTTTACTTACTCAACGTTTGTGTATGTCAATTTACCAAAAATACTTACAAAGTCTGATTTTAAAATAATATTGTTTTTTTTATATTTTTAAGCTGTTTTTTTTACTTTAAATAAAAATATTTCTAATTCATATGAAAAAAATTGTGTCACTATAATTTTTTAGAGCAGTTTTTGTTGATTTTAAGGACATATTTTGTCATTTTTCAGGTCATATTTTATGCGCATAAAACACGATTTTAGGGCATATTTCCGGTTACCCTGATAATTACTAACTAACGCATAGTTAAAAGTAAGTTGTTGAGTTATCATCAAAGAAAATATACAACTCAACTATGTGTAAACTTGCTGTTAAAGCTCCAATGTCAATTCATGTATAATAGGGCGGGTCGTAAAAACTTTCTTTCGATTGCTGTGCGGCTAGCGTTTAAAACCGAAACCGAGAACGGTCTAACAGATTTTTTGATGTCGGTTAACCGGTTTTTCAAAAAGGGGGTAATATCCAATATTTTAATAGTTTTAGTAAAGTTAAAAGTATCTACGAAATTTAATACAAGTGTAAACATTCAGCAATTCGAAACTCATAACTTGATTACTGTTGTGTTCACAGAACATCGTCAGGCCAAACCGGTATATCACAGAGGAATTCCTCATATAAAGCATATAGAAGTCCATATTTGGCAATGTCGACGGTGAAAGACATTCCAGGCCTGCAGAAGGTATGTACAAAGAAGGTAAGAGGAATGATTTTGCGTGTGTTTTCATTGATCATAATACGATGAAACACACTCATGCTCCTTTCTATTTGTTAGGCCTACGTGAAGGTAAGAAATGAGAAGGCAATGAGGAAGGTCTTCGCGTGTTTTTCTTTAAACAATGTATCATTAGTTTCAACCACATAATTCGAAGGCATCTTAATAGGATAGATAGTAGCATGACAGACTCACAATAGCGAGGTAGTGGGTTCAAACTAGAGATGGGCACTCGTCACGTGATTGGCGTGATTCACGCTTGAATGTGAGCAAGTTGACAATTTGGTCACGTGAGCGTGCGAAAACAAAAAAATCTTCGTGCATGAGCCTGCGTGAGTGCATAATTGGCGTGATTCACGCAAAGCAAAAAAAATTCGATTAGTTAATGACTCAATCTGTCCTGATTTAACTTAACAAAACTTAACAGAAGAGATCTGCATATTGAAACTACTACATACATACAAATTGTATGACAGTACCCAGCAAACCAAATGTCCCGAAATCGTTAAAATTTCGTTACGAATTTCGGCAAAAGGACCCGATTTCGGTACAGATTTCCGTAAGCTTTCGTGCCGAAAAACGTATAGGAGGGTCTGCAAGATTCGTCGGGGGAAATTCGGTTGTTTTTGCCGACAAATCTTTCAGATATCTCATCGAAATCTGAAGTAAAATCCTTGGGAAGTTCTGAAAATTTTACCGACATTTCGATCCTATATCTGACAGAAATCTGTTATAAAATCGAAGGAAATTCTGAAAGTTTTCCCGACGTAGCCTGCAGAAATCTGTTATAAAATCCTAGAAAAGTCTGATATATTTGCCGACATATCGTGCAGATATCTGATAGAAATCCTAGAAAATCTGATATATGAAGAAGTTGTTTCCTGAACATGAACATTTTCCTCAATTATTTGTGACCCCAGAATATTTTGCAACAACTTTCCAACTTTACTTTTTTTCGAAAAGCTTGTCGCGACATTCTATTCTTTATTTTACTGTTTTTTTAAATCTATTGTTTTACCACTTTCACTTTTCTATGTTGAACTACCAAACGTGTTTATAACTTCAATTCACTGTTGAAAACAAAGAACACCAACGAATAACAAACAAATAAATCAAATTACTGTATTTGTGTCACAACGCACAAGCTCTGTAACTTTTTTGTTTATGAATAAAAATATATACTGTAAAAGAGAAAATATCATGAAATTTAAAAAACTTTTTTTATCGTTACGAAAAAAATTTGACTTAGGGGGGTAAAAACCGAGATTCCGGTAGAAACTTCTAGAATTTGACGTCGGAGTCAAAAGTGATCAGAGAAGAAAATGTAGCTATTGTAAGTCCAAGAATATTGATATGTCACACATTACGATCGGACTAAAATGGAGACACAGGAAACAAAAAACCCAATGCGCGGGGTCAAGGGGCGTGGCAAAAATAAATAAATTTTTTTTTTTGAATTCGTTTTTAAATTATCTTTCATTCTAGGGGGTGACCGGCACAACTTTTTTTTATCGACCCACCCTATTGTACAGTTATGCAAATTTGAATCAGGAATGAATATGGATTATATCGGATCACCCCTTCTGGTATCTCCCATACAAAATTACCTATTTTTGAAAAATTACCATTTATCCCATAATTTCCAAACAGACACTTGGGGGGTAATGAAAATTGGTCAATTAATTTATCTTGTGATAGGAAGCAAAACCTTACAAAACATAACTATTTGACGCACCCCTTCTGGTACCTCCCATACAAAATACCGAACATACCCCCATAGTTTTAAATACATATATTTTTGTAAGTACAGTGAATACAGTCGAATTTTGCGTAAGTTGTACAGTTATGATAATTTGAATCAGGAATGAATATGGATTATACCGGATCACCCTCTGGTACCTCCCATACAAAATGACCTTGTTTGGAAAATTACTATTTCTCCCATAATTTCAAAACCGGCACTTGGAGGATAATCAAATTTGGTAATTAATTATCTTGTAATAGGAATTGTTATTGGGTGATGGTATTTATCAGTCAGTTTACCTGACTGAAATTTCTGTACTGGTTCTCGTGTCAAATGATATAGGTGGACCAAATACAAGTTAATATTAGAATCATAGATTATTTTAATCCAGAAGCGATTCAAACATTTAAGGCCAATATCATTAAAGCAATACGTGAGCTACAGCCCGAAAGCATTAACAAGGTCTTGGAAAATTGGTGTGACAGATTGAGCTACTTTAATTCAGACACGAGGAATCGAACTGCATCATAAGTTTTTGAGTTTCTATGACTTTTTCATAGAGAATTTTTGTTTTTACTAAAATGGTTGATAATTTTTATTTTCCGATTTTGACTCAATTTTAAAAGCCTATAACTTCTATTCGCTTGGTTGTCTCGATAAATTTTTTTTAAGAAAGTTGTTCCAAATTAAACTCTAAAACCAGGTTTGATTCTGAAAACCAGTAAAAACTAATGTTCGTAATTGAAATCCTTTACCCAATACAAAGTATATAACACCATGCGACACCAATTATGACCAGCGATCGAAACTATACACAAGTGATAGTAGTGACTATGTATAGGAAACTGCATACTTACTTTTTCATCTACGGTTTCATTAATTTGTAAAGGTCTTTAATATTTTAAAGGATATAGAAGTTTGAACAATTTATTTCTGTATTTCACCTAGTTGGTGGCTATGGCATGCTAAATTTCTTCTTTTTATTTTTAAACTAGGTTTTTTTTACCTTGAATGTAAAATTGTAATGCATGCTAAGCCTCCAGGTTGTAGCAATGTCAAAATATCGAAGACAATATGAGAATAATAATAAAATCCCTGTTTGTGTACTTTTATAATAACTAAACTGATTTACCAGACTTACACTTACTGATGTAGCAGATTGCATCAATTCGTCACAAAGGGGTTTTAAGATGAACTCCTCATGGAGTTCGAAACGCGTCATTAATATCATTAATAGGATATATGCAATTTTAGGCCCCAATTCTTGACCGATTTTCAAAATATTTTATTGTATTATTATTCCTTATTATTATTTTTGTCAATTTCGATGAAATTTCTTTATTTTGACAGATTATGTAACATGTTATCGTATTGGTCTTTTTAAATGAAAAGCACACTACTTAGCATACTTGTAAACACAAAATATTATTTTATTTATAGTTTAAAATTGAATTTTTGGTATATAAACAAAAAAAATTTACTTAGTTCAATTTGTAACATAAGCTCACAATAATTGCGAAAGTTCAAAATTTTTTGGTCGTAATCCAAAAAATATTTGAAATTAAAGTCAAAAATTATTTTTTTATGGACTTTAACACATTTAAAAATAATGATGAGGAATTCAGAATAAAAAACACGTTCATTCTGTGCACAATTTTTTTTTCAAATAACACAAGATAAAAGATTTTTTAAATCGCTCAAGAAATGTACAAAAAAGAAAACAACTAAGATGTTTAAAAACAATTTTTTGGTACTACATGAACTCGATGACTTAAAATTTAAAAAAAAAATTATAGGCTACTTTTGTATGATAAAATATTGTCAAAACCATGAGTATTGATTTTTTGTTAGGTTCTAAGTTTTATTTTTTTTTTTGTAAACATACTATTAACATAAAATGTAAAACCGACTGTCATGCAGAAAGACACGAATTCGGATGTTTGCCGACTATGAAGGCAAGAGACTTCGACACCTGGTCTCGCGGTTTAACCCTGTAAGTGACCGAATAGCCACCATTCGCATCCGGGCGAAACATCACGTTGATTTGTGTACACGCCCCGACGGAAGATAAAGGCGATGAGATTAAAGAAGCATTTTACGAGCGCCTAGAGGAAACATACGACCGCTGCCCTGGCCACGACATTAAAATTGTTCTGGGAGACTTTAATGCAAAAATAGGAAGGGAAGATGTTCTTGGTCCATCGATCGGTAAATTCAGCCTGCATACCGACACGTCAGACAACGGTTTTAAGCTGGTTAGCTTCGCAGCGGGAAGGAACATGGTAGTGAGTGGAACTAGATTCCAGCACAAAAATATCCACAAGGCAACTTGGGTATCCCCCGATCAAAACACCAAAAATCAAACTGATCATGTGGTAATTGATGGCAGGCATGCATCTAGTGTCATGGATGTGCGTGTGATCCGTGGTGCTAATATTGCCTCGGATCATTACTTTGTTGCAGCCAAGGTGCGCATAAGATTGAGCAGAGCGAAAAACGCACGTAACCAAACACAAAGAAAGCTGGACATCGCGAAGCTGCAAACCCCAGAGATAGCTACTGCCTACTCCAACCAGCTCTCCCAACTTTTACGACACAACGCCTCTACTTCTGACGTTCCCGATACACAGTGGCAGCATGGATATGGTGCTAGGATATGAAAAGCGGTGCTCAGACGAATCCTGGTACGATGAAGAATGTCGCATAGGGTCTGAGGAACAGGATGCTGCTTATAGGGCAACGCTACAGCCAATTGTAACCCGTGCTGTTAGGGAACGGCATAAGGAGAAAGCAAAACGGGCGAGACAGCTAGACGACGACGAGGCCAAAAACAAGGCGACGACCTATCGTGCGATCTCTTCAACATAGTGATGGAGATGATAATAAGAAAAGCTGCAGTAAACACGAGTGGCACTATATTCAACAAAAGTCACATTCTACTCGCGTACGCTGATGACGTTGACATCATCGGACGAAAACTGCGGGATGTGACTGCAGCCTTCTCAGGTATACAGAAGGAATCAGCGAAAATGGGCCTAACGGTGAACGAGGACAAAACGAAGTTATTAGTTTCAACGAACAAAGAATCTACTCGTTTGGGAAACTGCGTGAACGTTGACAACTATAATTTCGAGGTGGTAGATAATTTTGTCTACATAGGTTCTGCCATCAACAAAGCAAATAATGTCAGCCTAGAAATCCGGAGAAGACTCCTGCTTGCAAATAAATGCTACTACGGACTAAGCAAGCGATTTAATGACAGAGCCCTCTCTCGACGAACAAAACTCCAGCTATACCAGATACTGGTTTTACCTCACTTAATGTATGGCTCAGAATCCTGGGTTATGACACAAGCGGATGAATCGGTTCTGGCGGTATTCGAGAGAAAAATACTCCGTAAAATATATGGGCCCATCATCGTTAACGGAGAGTATCGGCGTCGTATGAATCATGAGCAGTCCGAGCTGTACACTGACATTGACGTGGTCAAACGCATTAAGGTGCAACGGTTGCGTTGGCTAGTTCATGTTGTACGCATGGCCGAAAATGCTCCAGCTCGAAAAGTCTTCGACAATGAACTCATTGGACGACCAGGTTACTGAGAACCTTACAGAACTTGGTGTGACTAACTGGAGAAGAGGCGCAGAAGATCGAGGCGCTTATAATATTTTTCTACGTGCGGTATATAATCTACTGGGATTGCATAGAAGTACCAGCTAAGTAAGTAAGTAAGTTTATTAATATAATATACATGTAAAGGAGGACTAGTAAAGACACATATATTTATAATGAAGTAGTAATCCTTTTAGGAAGGAAAAAAATAATTTTTGATATATCTAGTTCTTTAAAATAACAAGTGGCTTACCTCAACAGACTTTTCATTTGGACAAATACAAAGAATTTCATTTGGTAATACAAAAAATCCTTTGGATGAAGAGTGTTAATGTTGTTGATTACTTCTAGTCCAAGAGCTAGGGGTCAATTTTGAGTAGTGTTTTTATGCCGTTTGATTATTATCTTTATTTATTGGTGAGTATTGGTTGACAACTAAAGTGAAGGTCAGCTGGACCTGTGGTGGGGGTGGCTGGGGGTAGCCGTGAAAGTTGTTAAAAACAATATTTTTTTTAGTTATTTTATGCCAACTGAATTTTACAATATCAATTGTTGATGTCAGGAGAGTCGAAAAATAATAGTCAGCTGGTTCGTGGAGAGGGGATTGCACGTCAGGTGCTCGTGCGAACTTGTAAAAAAATAAACTTATTGCATGCCGAATGAAATTTTTTTCATGACTTCTGACACATACATATATAAGTATGATAATAATCTGCAGCTGCTTGTATAATGGGGGAAAGGCCGTCAGCTGGAGTAGGAAAGTATCGATCCGCTCACAAATCAAAACGGCTTTCTGTAATTTTAATAGACTAACTGAGGGCCTTCCCCTGAATAGGAATTGAACTGATTAGGAAATAGTAAATTAGCTACATTCGCCGCAGCTTTACGTTTGAATATTTGTCCAGAAGGCATTATTCCAACAAACAATTTGTGCACGGGATTAGCATATGATAATTTTGATCACTTTGTGAACACTGCAACGGGGAAAGATACAATGCATGACACGGTCGGAATAATTTTCCAAAATTTTGTTGATTGTCCAAAAACTATCCCTGGAACAGTTGATCTTGCAAAGAATTTAGTCAAAAGTGAGCCATCGACAAGTTCGAAAACGCTCAGAGGACAACGTTTTCAAATAACAGGATCAGATCAAATACGTCCATCCAGTTTCGCAGATGCATTAAAAAATTAATATTTTAAAAAATCTTTAATTGAATTTATTATTGAATATTGGAAAAATGATCACATGGTACCAGTCATTGGGAATTAAAGCATTTACTTGAGTTATATACAGTGTTTTATGTATGAAGTTCACCATGGAAAAGTACTGAGAACAGAAGAACCAAATTTGTCATGTGTACTCCACGAAGAAGCTGACACTAAACTTGTGGTTCATGCTTGTAAGTTAGATTCTGATGCTCATGTAACGATAAGATGCTCGGACACTGATGTTCTCGCCATTATGCTGGGCGACATGAATTTTATTGCAAACAATTTAAAAATGTCGATGCATTTTGGCACTGGAAACCATCAACGATTTATTGATATCAACAAATTATATTAAACATTCCTATCAAAGGTAAGGCCTTCAGTTAGTCTATTTAAATTACCGAAGGCCGTTTTGATTTATGAGCGGAACGCTACTTTTCTACTCCAGCTGACGGCCTTTCCCCCATTATACAAGCAGCTGATATGTATGTGTCAGAAGTCATGAAAAACATTTCATTTGGCATGCAATAAGTTTATTTTTTTTACAAGCAGCTGACATGCAATCCCCCCTCCACGAACCATTATTATTTTATTATTTTTCGACTCTACCTGACATCAACAATTTATATTGTAAAATTCAGTTGGCATAAAATAACTAAAAAAATTGATTTTAACAACTTTCACGACTACCCCCACCCTACTGGAGCAGCTGACGGTCGTTTTAGATATCTGCAACGTAAAATCTATTACGACTCTTTAAATCAGCCGGCATGCAATGATTATGTCAAAAAGACCCCTAGCTCTCGGACTATTCTTTCACAATTATGTTTATAAAATCATTCCTGTATTCGTTTGTTAACTTTTGCTTTTGATTGTAATATTCGACAATATTCTTTACTTTTGTCCGCTTAAGAAACTGATATAATAAAATTTCCCAAAAAAATTAGACTTCCCTCGTTTATTTTCAAAAAACTTCGATAAAAATTTTAATTTTTTCACTTTTTTTAATATAAGTCGTAGGGAATCCAGATTTTTTGCATACTCTATTCAGTGAAATTGTAGTTTAGGTAGTTTAGGTAACACTTTTCTGAACAAACCTATGCAATCTGAACAAGTCTAGGGATATTAAATAGCTCTCAAAACACACTATCTACTTTAAACAAATCAGTTTTTCAGAAGTTTTGGGCCATTGTGCAATGTTTTTACTTGCTATCTTTACCAAAAACGTACTTATTGTATAACTGAATAACTTCTGTAAACAACCAATATGATCGGAATACTCCACCCCCTTAATTGTTCACAAAGAGCATTAGGGTGTTCCTTATATGGCATTTTTTTCGAAGTTCGTTAAAAATATGTATTAATCGCGATGTTGGTCATCTATCTTCACCTTACGTTTCTTTTTGCCAATATTAGGAATATATTATGAGAAATTTTGTATCGATAGTTGGACATTAGGGTGTGCCGCAATGAGGTTAAAGTATGAATTTGTTCCCAAATCAGTTTATTGCCGCTGAGTATTTTTCTTTCGTATATAGACTAAGTAGTAACAAGCCGTTCAATAGCTGAAATAAAGACCTAAAATAATATGTGTTTGCTTTTACCATATCTCTTATAGTTGCCGAGATATTTGATATAGAAGTTGGGGTATTTTTAAAAAAATTATTAAAAATTTTGAAATTGAATTTCGATGTAGATTATTATGGGCAATTATATATTTCAACTTTTAAAGTTTAATCAAGTTAAAATCTATATGTTTAAAAAGTATATGTGTATATTATCACTATCTCTATCAATTATCGAGATATCAGGGGCTTAAAAAGCATAGCAATGACTACTTAACTTTTGTTTCACCTGTATATCCATTGTGTATGCTTACAAATGTCACCAAAACCATTAATATCCAATGGTCTTTTGAGGGGATTTTTTATTTTTATCATAAAAAATCGTTATTGGTAAATATTCAATGGGTATTCAGATGGAACAAAAGTTCATTAGACATTGCTATGCATACAGTCAAAAATTCCGTTTTTTAACGTCTGATATCTCAAGAATTGATAGAGATAGTGATAATATACACATATACTTTTTAAACATATAGATTTTAACTTGATTAACCTTTAAAAGTTGAAATATATAATTGCCCATAATAATCTACATCGAAATTCAATTTTAACATTTTAATAATTTTTTTAAAAATACCCCAACTTCTGTATCAAATATCTCGGCGACTATAAGAGATATGGTAAAAGCAAACACATATTATTTTAGGTCTTTATTTCAGCTATTGAACGGCTTGTTACTACTTAGTCTATATACGAAAGAAAAATACTCAGCGGCAATAAACTGATTTGGGAACAAATTCATACTTTAACCTCATTGCGGCACACCCTAATGTCCAACTATCGATACAAAATTTCTCATAATATATTCCTAATATTGGCAAAAAGAAACGTAAGGTGAAGATAGATGACCAACATCGCGATTAATACATATTTTTAACGAACTTCGAAAAAAATGCCATATAAGGAACACCCTAATGCTCTTTGTGAACAATTAAGGGGGTGGAGTATTCCGATCATATTGGTTGTTTACAGAAGTTATTCAGTTATACAATAAGTACGTTTTTGGTAAAGATAGCAAGTAAAAACATTGCACAATGGTCCAAAACTTCTGAAAAACTGATTTGTTTAAAGTAGATAGTGTGTTTTGAGAGCTATTTAATATCCCTAGACTTGTTCAGATTGCATAGGTTTGTTCAGAAAAGTTATTCGGTGTTACCTAAACTACAATTTCACTGAATAGAGTATGCAAAAAATCTGGATTCCCTAAGACTTATATTAAAAAAAGTGAAAAAATTAAAATTTTTATCGAAGTTTTTTGAAAATAAACGAGGGAAGTCTAATTTTTTTGGGAAATTTTATTATATCAGTTTCTTAAGCGGACTATTAGCTAAAACTTTGTTGAAGAAGAGAAAGAGCTAGATTAAAAACTGTAGAAACTGTTGGCCAACAATTGATGTCACCTTTTTCCAATGGGTCCAAGAGATTTCAAAAAGTTTAGGGGGCCAAAAAAAAAATTTGGTAGCCAATCTAGCCAAACTGAGCTAGGGTTTTACTCAGCTCCGGTTGTACTATCGAACCTATATAGTCACGTTCGGGTGTTTTTCAAAAAGTTTGATTTTGTGTCATAGTGTAATCAAAGACAGGCTCCAAATTAAATTCTTACAACAATTTTTTCATCCTTTTGAAAAGTTTGAAGTGAGAAGTTCTGGTTTCCTATAGTTTCTTCCCTGAAACATACGGGGTATTTTCTTCCACTTCAATAGCCACAGCTAGAGTGTTCAAAACCGAAAACTGTCTAACCGGTTTATTTTTCTCGGCAACCGTATGCTGGTTTCTTCAAAAATGCAAATTTCGAGCACCTGGTTTAACTAGTGATGGCAATTAAAAAAGAATAATCTATTAATTAATCATATGATTAATCTAAACGACAAATAATTAATCGCGATTAATTGGAAACAATTAATCGATTAATCGATAATTCGATATTTTCACCTAAAAGTCAAAATTATCATAAATAAAAAAAATATAATTTAATTAAATACAAAATTTTCTATTTATTCAATTTAATAAAAAAGATAATTATTTGATTAGTACAGAATCAACCAGATCGTGGTTGATCTAATCCGTTTTTCCGTTACTATTGCTCTGATGGTACAGATGTAATACCAATCAAAAAGCAATATTTTTGTGCAAGAGAGTACAGCTTAGGGTAGACCGATTTCATTTCTTCCCATGCGTCTATAACATTGTGCTTTAATTTTTGTACTGGAGCATTGACAAAGAAGCTTAGTTCATCTTGAGGAAGTCATTGTCCTTCCTTCTTCGCCCATAAATCAAATTCAGCATCACCAGCAGAAGACGTTTCACTGCCGCTCCCAATGTTGTTAATAACTAGGGTTGCAGTTCTAGGTCTTTCGTCGTCAGCCGTCAAAGCTCAATGAATGCATTTGGCGGCTGGCGACGAATCTTTTTTGTTCCTGGATGTCTATCGATTATTATTTGGAATAATCGATTAATGCAATTAATCGAAGAAGAATTCACGATACAATTAAATCGATAATTGAAAGAAAATAATCGATTATTATTAATTTTTCGATTAATCGTGCCATCACTAAGTTTAACCGGTTTTTTTGATGCCGTTTAATTGCCCGGTTTGTTCTACGCAAATCGGCGTAGAAGGTTGTTTATGTTTATAATGTTATATTTTTTTGGCAAATATCAACGAATGCTTTCTTTGAAATTTCTTTATGTGATACGGAAATTTGTTTGGAATATGCTGTTAAATGACAGTTTCCTCTCATTTTGAAATGGGTGGAAGTATTCTTATAAAAAACATTACTTCCTCAGCTAAGCAATTGTGATCACCATACAATAGTTGTGAAATCAATTAGATATAATTAAGATCTGACCTTGCAATGACTGGGAAGTCGTCGATTTACATATCAGCAACTTTAAGTGCAGTTATCGCCTAAACTAAGTGTCAGATCGCACGAAGATGCTTAGTTTACGGGAAACTTATGTTATACACTTTTAAGTTCAAATTTCCTTATAAATTCTGTTTGGATGAACTGGTGAAAACTACAAAATTAAGGCATATTGGGAGTGTTTTCTTTTATTTTAAACTCTTGTCGGATTAATTTAAGCATGTCAGGCTTGTTTTAAGAATTTTTAGTTTTAAAGTAGGAATTCCATTCTTAATAAAATCTAAAATTAAAAATTAGAATCCCGAACCGCTGGGGTAGATAATTGTTTATGCTTGTACGATTTTTATTCGACAAATCTCAAAGGATTATTATTATTAGCCTTTAAAACAACTTGGCACATATATATATTTATATCTTAGTGCATAAGTCAGAGGACGAAATGATGATCGCTTCGATCTTGTGCGCACCGTCTCCAGTCAGTCCTACCAAGCAGCGTCAGTGATTCCTCCACCTGGTCCTTCCAACGTAGTCGCGGTCTCCCTCTTTTGCGCCGTCCTTCGAGGTCTTGATAGAATACCTTTCGCGCTGGAGTTTCCTCATCCATTCTCATGACATGGCCTAGCCAGCGTAATCGTTGCACTTTGATTCGCTTGACGACGTCAATGTCGTGGTATAACTCGTACAGCTCATGGTTCATCCGAATCCTAAACTCGCCGTTTACGCAAATGGGTCCATATATTTTGCTGAGTATTTTTCTCTCACACACCGCCAGATGAGCTGCATCTGCCTGTGTAAGCACCCAAGATTCGGAGGCGTACAACAGGACCGGTAAAATTAGTACCTGGTACAGCTGGACTTTGGTGGTTCGAGATAGGGTGGTGTTTATGAAGTGCTCGCGTAGTCCAAAGAAACACCTGTTGGCGAGCACTATTCTCCGTTTTATTTCGAGGCTGACACTGTTTTTTTTGTTCGTGGCGGATCCAAGGTAGATAAATTCATCCACTACATCAAAGCAATAGTTTTCAACGTTCACGCTGCGTCCCCAACGGGTGGACACTTTGTTCCATGATACCATTAACTTCGTTTTGTCCTCATTCACTGCCAAACCCATTTTCGCTGACTCCCTTTCAACTGATGAGAAGACAGCTGTTACCTCTCGCATCGTTCGACCGATAATGTCGATGGCTCTTATTAAATATGGTGCCAGACATGTTAACCGCTGCTTTCCTTAACACCTTCTCCATCACTTTGTTGAACAGCATACATGACAAACCGTCACCCTGTCTAAGACCTCTCGTCGTATCGAATGGTGCAGATAGATCCTTGCCAATCCGAACAGAGGATTTGGTATTTGTAAGGGTACACCGGCAGAGACGAATTATCTTCGCAGGAATACCGAACTCAGACATGGCTTCGTATAGTCGATGCCTGATGGGACTATCGAAGGCAGCTTTGTAATCGACAAAGAGGTGGTAAGTGTCGATTTGCTTCTCATGGGTTTTCTCAAGAATCTGCTGTAGTGTAAATATCTGATCCGTCGTGGATTTGCCTGGTCTAAAGCCGCACTGATAAGGTCCAATCAGGTTTTCCACAACTGGCTTTAGACGTTCACACAGTATACTAGACAGGACCTTATACGCAATCGGTAAGAGGCTAATTCCACGATAGTTTTTACACTCACTACGGTCACCTTTTTTGTAGATTGGACATAGCACACTGAGATTCCAATCCTCTGGCATGCTCTCCTGAAGCCAAATGTTCTCTATGAGCTGTTGCATGCTCAAAACAAGCTCATCTCCACCCGCCTTAAACAACTCAGCTGGAAGACCATCAGCCCCAGCGGCCTTGTTGTTCTTTAGGCGGGATATGGCAGTTGTTATCTCAGCTTGGCACTCGATGTTATCATCTCGGATTGGTGCACAGTCTTCATCCGCCAAGTTTTCACACATCAATAGGCTGCAGAAGTGATCTTTAATATATTCTCAGTACGCTCTCGGAGTCAGTAACGAGATGACCATCCTGGTCTTTACAGGAGGGAAGACCTGTTCCATGTACCTTTTGTTCCCGGGTGGCATTGCGGCATTGCTCATCGTACCAGGCATTATCGTTAAAGGGCTTTACATACCCCAGTACGGACCGCGCAGACGTTTCCACCGAGTGGGCAATGTATTGCCATTGCGCGCTAGTATTTTCGGGAGTTGGAGCATCAAGAAGTAGTTTAGTGAGTTGGTCAGAATAGGCATTGGCTATCTCCGCGGTCTGCAGTTTAGCGATGTCCAGCTTTTTCTGTGCTTGGTTACGCAGGGTTTTCGCCCTGCTTAGCCTAGTACTCACCTTCACTGCAGTGAGGTGGTGATCCGAGTTGATGTTCGCACCTCTGATCACTCGTACGTCTAAGACACTTGACGCGTGCCTTCCATCGATTACCACGTGATCAATTTGGTTTCTCGTTACTTGATCAGGAGATATCCACGTTGCTTTGTGAATGTTTTTGTGGTCAAATCGTGTGCTGCTAATTACCATGTTCCTTGCTGCAGAGAAATCAATCAGTCTGATACCGTTTGGCGATGTGTCAGTATGCAGACTAAATTTTCCGACTGTTGGGCTAAAGACATTCTCCCGGCCTATTTTGCCATTAAAATCTCCCAGCACGATTTTAACATCATGGCCCGGGCTACGGTCATATGTTTCTTCAAGTTGGGCGTAGAATTCGTCTTTGATCTCGTCACTTTTCTCCTCCGTCGGAGCATGAGCACATATCAGCGTGATGTAGAAAAATTTTGCCTTTAGTCTTATGGTGGCGATTCGTTCACTGACAGGAGTAAACCTAGAGACCAGGTGTCGTAGTCTCTTGCCGACCACAAATCCACATCCAAACTCATGCTTTTCCGCGTGGCAGCTGTAGTACACGTCACACATCCTCATCCGCGAGCATCCATATCCAGTCCACCGAATTTCCTGTATAGCAGTAATGTCAGCCTTATACTCTTCGAGGACATCCGCCAGTTGAATAGAGGCACCTGGTCGGTAAAGAGTTCTAACATTCCAAGTGCATATTCTCAAATCATGGTCCTTAAAACGTTTGCGGTGGTCGTAACCATTTTGGGGGTTTCTTTTTCTCTTATTTCTCATTTTATTCACTGCCATTATACTGGTGGCGGGTGGCAAGCCCAGCCCACCAGGTTCTGCATTTTATTCCTACTGCCAGGAAACATTTCAGCCGCTCATTCTGAGGCAGACGCTGACCAGGAAGCAGCCCAATATGGAACAGACGCATTTTATTTTCGCAATTTAGTTTTCGTCAGATGTGGGTTGCTAACCCTCGTCTCCTAGATTGGTAATACGGCTGCTATCTGCACGTCCAATCCCACGATGCAACCATGCTTCAGCGGTTCAAGCCTACTTTCTTGAGACGTCTCTTTGACCATTCAGGATACATGGTTGTAATGCCTTCTAACTTTAGCTAACTTCTAAGCGGTTGCTTTGAAGTCATTGCCCGGGGAATACTTGGTCATCTCAAAGGATGCTTCCTTTAAAATGTCCTGAAAAAATACCAACAAAATACTGTTAGATGATTGTTTCCTCTAAAAGAAGTGTTTCTTTTTAAAGAAAGGTACTTTTATATCGGGCATTTACAAACTCTCGCAGAATGAGTGCAGTAGCAGAATTTTGGTGAACAATGTATACTAAAATCTGCTTTAGATTTATTTATATTTTAAAAAAATTAAATTAAAAAATTAAATCAGCCGATTTTTTTTATTACCTACTTAAAAAAATCTTAATAATAAAACTTGAGAAAAAGTAAGTCCAAAAAAAGTCCACCCGATCAATGCAATTTGCTGGAGTGAAAAAAAGAATGGTGGCTTGACTCGGTATAAGAACCTTTACCCGATACGAAAAAACAAAAAAGAAAGGTTAGATGAATTCAAAAAACGTATCGTAATACTAAAATTTGTACCTATAACACTTTTGTTTTGATTTGCAATTTTTTGCAACCCGGATTATTCGTTTTTTTTCCAAGACCCAGTAGGAAGTGTCTGCAAGACATCCTCAAGGATAGGTGCATGACCATTAGGGCGTTTCACTAAAGGCGTTTTTTGCGATTTTTGTAACTCTTGAAGCGAAATATTAACGCTTGTGATCTAAAAGAATTTCGAAAATTTTTTGGGATTTTTTGAAGATGAGTATGGGGTCGCTGAAATAGATTTTTATCAAAAAAATTAGGTTATTTTTTTCTTTTTTTCAACATTTTCACAAGTAAGATATAAACCTTTATATACCAAAATAAAGGTTTCTAAATTATCTTTTTAACGCATTTTACATCTTGAAAAAATGTTGAAAACTTTTCAAGTTATCCAGGTTTGAAATCTAGAAAAATATTTTTTCACTTTTATGACTATAAAAGTGGGCTTTAAGATAATAATTTTTCACACCAATAATTTTTTTTGTCGTGAGATCGGATGCTTAAGAAGAGAATTGTTTAGTTGTTTGAACAAAAAGCACCAGAAAAATATAATATAAAATTTTTTTTCACCATAAACTCATTTTTTTGATAAAATCTATTTCAGCGACCCCATACCCATCTTCAAAAAATTTTCGAAACTCTTTTAGATCACAAGCTTTAATATTCCGCTTCAAGAGTTGCAAATTACAAATCTTCGACTAAATTTTCATACAAGTGTCCGCTTTGTCATGCACGACCTGATGAGCTGCAATGTCGGTTAAATTTTCGTTGATGCCTATACAAGTGACCTGTCGCTCACACAATCATGCACGACATGATGGGTGACAATGTCGGTTAATTTGTCGTTGATGACTATATAGGCGACGCTTCGTCTACACAATCATGCACGACCTGATGGGTAAAAATGTCGATCAAATTGTTGTTGATGTCTATGTATGTCTTGAACTGTCATTCAAGCCATATTAGTATGACTTTGTACATAGATTGGTGCCATTTTAAAAGACGTTTTTTTAGCTTCTTATTATTATGACGAATTTTTAATACTTTTGAAAAACTACTGAAAAGTGAGAAGTGAAGGGTATAAACTTTTATACGGCATAAACCTTCATTCGAGATTTCAAACAATAAAATTGCTGATGTTTACTCGTCCGTTTAATAAACTAAAATGTTTTTACGTCAGATTCCATTTTGTTTTGTTCCCATTATCATAGCAATACATTTTTTTTCCTTTGATTTTGTCGAATGTACTTGATGCACGACAACATTAGTATTTTGTCGGTCAGCGTATCTACAAGTACATCAATATATATCACAGTTTTCTTCCTTATATTTTGTTGATTGTGTTTGATGCACGACAACATTAGTATTTTGTCGGTCAGCTTGTCGTCAACCAAGTGTTTTGACATTTTCATATTTTGTCTTGAGGACAGCGTTGACGACAAACTGACCGACAAAATACTAATGTTGTCGTGCATAAAACACAATCAACAAAATCTAAGGAAGAAAAATGTGACATATTCAAGTACTTGTCGGTTGACGACAAGCTGACCGACAAAATGCTCATGTTGTCGTGCATCAAACACATTCAACAAAATCAAAGGAAAAAAATGTGTTGCTATGATAATGGGAACAACAAAAAAATGGAATCTGACGTAAAAAATTTTAAGTTTATTAAACGGACGAGTAAACGTCAGCAATTTTATAGTTTGAAATCTCGAATGAAGGTGAATGCCGTATAATGTTTATATCCCTCCCTTCTCTCTTGGTCAGTACTTTTCCAAAAGTATTAACAATTCGTCATACTAATAAAAAGCTAAAAATCCTGAAGTTGGTTGCTTTCTTTACAATTAAAAAAACCAAACTTCTCTATTTGAAAACCAATTTTATTTGAAAACTTTTGATAATTGAATTCGACAATATTGAAAATTCAAACAAAGAAAACAAAGTTGAAATACAATTTATAAAACAAAGTAAATATGTAGTGGGACACTACATAAGTCCCCCACCAGTAATACACTTAATTAACATAAAGTGTATTTTGTTTGCGTGAATTATTAAATGTTTCATTTGTGTTGTCAGTATGTGCAGGTTTAAGGTGATCTATAGAAACTGACTTAATTAAATTACCACATTGAATTTTAAACGACTTATTGTTTCTTTCAACGACTTTAAAAGGACCATTGTAAGGAACTTTCAAACCAATAGGTCTTTGATTTTTAACAAAAACAAAATCACAATTAAATAGATCCTTCGGAACAAAGCTTCGAACGTTATTGCCATGGTGAATAACACTACTTCGCACAGAAGCAAAATGATTTCTAAGTTTATCAAGAACCTCATTAGGTGTTACCGAATTATTGGTGTTAACAACCAAATCGCCTGGTAATCTTAAGGTTTGACCATAAACTAATTCCGATGGACTACATTTTAGTTCCTCTTTAATACTTGCGCGAATTCCAAGTAGGATAATTGGTATCTGTTCGGACCAATTTTTCGAATTACCACTGGCCTTCAGTGCTGTCTTCAACTGCCTATGGAAACGTTCAACCATACCGTTTGCTTGTGGATGATAACAAGATGTGTGAATTTTATGTGAACCAATCAATTTGGTTAAATCATTGAACAATTTTGAAGTAAATTGAGTTCCTTGGTCGACTGTTATCCGAAGTGGAACTCCAAAACGAGGAATATAATTGTTAACGAACGTTTTAGCTACAGTCTGTGAAGAAATGTCCCTAATCGGATATGCTTCGGGCCATCTAGTGAATCTGTCAATAATTGTTAATATATATCTGTTTCCATTTGATATTGGGAATGGACCAACAATATCCATATGGACATGTTCAAATCTTCCAGAAGGAATATCAATTTTCTGGACAGGAGATTTAGTGTGAATATGTACTTTTGATCTCTGACAGTCAGAACAATTCGTAGCCCATAGATTAATATCTTTTTTCATGAAAGGCCAGAAATATTAACTAGTTATAAGCTTTCTAGTAGCACGAACACCAGGATGTGAAAAAGAGTGTAGATTCAAAAATACCTGTTTACGTAAAGAATTTGGAACAAAGGGGCGATTAGTTCTTCCTGAAATGTCCCACCAAACTTTTAACCCAAGTAACGGAACCTCAATCTCACGTAAGTTATTTTCGGATTCATTTTTAGAAATAATTTTCTTTAATTCGTTCCTTAGACCTAGTTTTAGTTGTATTTGTTATCATATCGTGAAGTGGGGAAAGATGAGTAGCGACCATTGGAACATATCTGTGGTAATAATTAATCATACCAATAAATTTTTGAAGCTGAGTTTTCGATCTCGGTTTTTGATATGAAATAATAGTTTTAACCCTTTCAACCGATGGCTGAATACCTTCCGAAGAAATTTGATACCCCAAAAACTCAAGGTTAGATACGCCAAAAAGACATTTCGATGACTTTATATTAAGTCCATATTCATCAAGACGTTGAAATACAATTTTAAGGTGTTCTAAATGTTGGTCCTCATTCTCACTAGCGATTAGTACATCGTCAATATAGGTAAATACAAAATCAAATCCAAAGAAAACCTCGTTGATGAATCTTTGAAATGTTTGGGAACTAATGGCATACGAGTAAACTCAAACATTCCAAAGGGAGTTGTGATGGCCGTTTTTTGAATATCATTCTCAGCCATAGGGATCTGGTGGTAAGCTTTAACTAGATCGATTTTGGAGAAAATCGATTTACCATAGAAGTCATTTGTTAAATCCTGAATATGGGGTAATGGGTACCTATCAGGAATTGTAATACAATTAAGTCTACGATAATCTCCACATGGTCTCCAATCATTAGGGTCGCTTTTAGGAACAAGGTGGAGGGGGATGATATATAAGAGTGTGATGGCCTGCAAATACCCGTGTCTACCAGAAATTTAAATTCGGATTTAGCTACTTTTAATTTTGTAGGATCTAATCTACGAGGTTTCGAAAAAGGAGGATTTCCTTTGATTTCAATTCGGTGAACGGTGGAATGTTTAATGGGTTTAGAGTAGTCGGGATCACTTGTAATTGAAGGAAACTCATCCAAGAGTCTCAAAAATTTGTCTTTAGGAGGTAAGATTAATTCTGTTATCCCTAATGAAACTTTGACAGAAGTTTGCGTATCAGAATCGCTAATCAGTTTACGTTTCATATCAATGACAATACCAAAATGTTCAAAGAAATCTGCACCTAAAATTGGGTTAGTGAGATCAGCCAAAATGAAAATGAATTTAAATGTACGTCCAAGACCTAAATCAATAGTTAAGGATTTTGTTCCAAATGTCCTTATAATGGTACCATTGGCAGCTGATAGCAATGTATCTGAATGACGTTTGTGTTTATAAAACTTTGTTATGGGAATAACCGTTTTAATATCATTGTTTTGTTTATAATTGTTTATAATATCAATGACAAAAAGGCGACGTGATGGTTTTTTAGAAATCCCTTTATTCATCGCCAAAATATCGGGATCATTTAGTTTAAATTTCGTGTATTATTGTTTGAAACAAAATCACAAGGTGATATACATTTAAGGGCTCTATTACCAAATTTTCGATGATACCAACAAAGCGTACGTTTATTAGATGTACCATTGTTTCTGCTTGTTCTAACGTTGGTATTACCATTGTTTCTAATTTCAGATACATCAAGAGATAATCTGATAATATTTTCAGCCAAATTTGTTGTAATTTGAATCAAGTTTTCAAATAATTGATTCGAATCTGGAGATATAGCAGGAGAGCTTACCAAAGAAATTTGATTTATATTTAATAAATCATTTATTTTATCCGCTAAAGCCAGTTTTTCATCCGAAGACGTTAGATTGGATGCAGTTAAATGCATTTGAACTGTTGGATGAAGTTTGCGCATCCATAATTTAAACAATAAATCATTATTAACCATTGAATCTGAAATAGAAAGAGCTTTTAAGTCACGGAAAAATTCTGATGGTTTTCTATCACCAATTTCGGTATCACTAAGTATTCTTTCGAGACGAAGATCAGCGTTCATGGTAAAACGTTCAAGAATTGTTTTCTTAATGTGATCATATTTATTTTCATGTGGAGGGTTATGAATTATATCAACTATTTTATTTAAAACTTCCTCCGAAAGAGAAATAATAACCAATTGATATTTAGTCGTATCATCTGTAATGCATTTCAAAGCAAAAGTAAATTCGGTTTGTATAAACCATGTTTCAGGACATGAAATCCAAAACTGTGGTAATTTAATTGAAATGTTGGAAGAATTGTGTGTTTCAGTGTTATGATTTGATTGAGCATCGTGAAACTCCGTACTCATTTCATTTGAATCTGGGTTTAAATTACCCTGTCCCATAATGCGCGTATGAACCATTTTAAAAGTGTATTATTGGTAAGGGATTTACAGTTAGGCAAAAGATAAAAGTTAATATAGAGATAGTAAAGGAAAATAACAACAAAGTGCGTTTAAAAAAAAAATGTTCTCGAGCAAATTTACAATGACCGTAAGTAATTGAATATGTATTAAGTTCCATTTGGCAATTTGATATATTTTATATATGTAGACTTATCTGTTCTATAGATGTAATATCCGGAATTTGTGTAAATTTGCAAATTCAGTTGACTTCATTGCAGAATTGAAAATCTCTTTGAACTTCGTTAACCTCTATGCCGAGTTGCAATCCCAGAACTTGATTTCCAATAATATTCAAAGTTTCAGTGTTGAGATTACAAATAGCGGTAAATCCCCAAACGAACAGTACGAAAATTGATTAAAGCTCTTGGTCCAAATTGATGTGACATTAAATTGTAAATATTCAGAGATGTTGCTATGATGTTAATTTCTCCATGGCCTTGATATCAGATTTTTGCCAAATTATTTTCAAATGATAATTGATATTCTTCTCCCGCGGAAATATTAATAAAAGTGCGTTTTTTTTTATTAAATAGCACATATATTTTATTCAATAATGTATTAGTTTTTAGCAGGATCGCCAATGAAGTTGGTTGCTTTCTTTACAATTAAAAAACCAAACTTTTCTATTTGAAAACCAATTTTATTATGAAAACTTTTGATAATTGAATTCGACAATATTGAAAATTCAAACAAAGAAAACAAAGTTAAAATACAATTTATAAAACAAAGTAAATATGTAGTGGGACACTACAAATCCATCTTTTAAAATGGCACCAATGTACATACAAAGTCATACTAATATGGCTTGAATGATAATTCAAGACATACATAGGCATCAATGACAATTTGACCGACATTTTCACCCTTCAGGTCGTGCATGACTGTGTAGGCGACGTGTCGCTTATATAGTCATCAACGACAATTTAAACGACTTTGTCCCCCATCATGTCGTGCATGATTGTGTGGACGACAGGTCGCTTGTATAGGCATCAATGAAAATTTGACCGACATTGTCGCTCATCAGGTCGTGCATGACAAAGCGGACACTTGTATGAAAATTTCGTCGACAATTTGTATGGACGGTCCCCTAAATGTCATCAACGATTTACTATGGTCATGCACCTATCCTTGAAGATGTCTTGCAGACACTTCCTACTGGGGTATTTGAAAATCGAATAAATTCGAAACCGGGTTTCTGCAAATGTCTGGTATTTGAACAATATATGGGCGTCGATGTCTTCTCAGAGCGCATTGACGATAAAAATCGAAAAATTTATGTAAGTTTCGAAAATGTTAGAATTTGAACCCCTTACATTTGTTTCTCAAACACAAGTATACACAAGATACACTCGACGCACACGAGGTCAGAAGCCGAAGCAGACTCAACTTAATTATGAAGTTTTTTATCTACGATAATGATCATCATAGATTATCGTGTTTGATCGTTCTTAAATTCGTCAACTCTTCTAAGCACTACGGGTGACATGAGCACTCATGTGTACTCCTGTACATTCCCATACTCTACGGAGCAGAAATATAAATTTGATATGTATAACTAGCACCCAACACAACCAACACTTGTAACAACATGTGCCAGCAGCAAAAAATGAGGCTTTGCATGCCTTCTTGCAGGCCTGCAAAGGCAGCCCTACCCTTCAAATGCAGTCTTCATTTCAAATTAACATAGGGCGCCATAGGCAGGCAAGGCCTGCACATTACATTCCCTTTCTCATTGAAGGCGTTTCAGTACGCATGCTTATTATGCCCTGCTTGGAGTCCTAATAACAAGGGCCTTCTATGAGGCCCAGACCAGCTTGCAGGCCTGCAAAAGAGCATTTATAGAAGAACTAAAATAAAAAAATACATATGCGAATTATTTCCATATTAAATGATTTGTACTTTTTATAAATTTTTAATACAATATTTTTTACAATTTGTAATAACTATTTTTTTTTAAACTCCAACGGCAGGAATCGAACTCGCGACCTCAGTACTCATACTCGGCTATCACGCGATATATGTTAGTTGTTGTACGACAAATGGCATACAAGTGGTTCTCATAAACAACAGCATCTGTCTTACCTTCCCTTAAGAGGCCAGTCAACAGGGCTTATCGGAGAAGTGACAAGTGCATGGCTATGAACGTCAATTCTGCCTTCTACTAATAGGACTGTCACAGGCCTGTTTAAGGCAAGAAAGTTTGCATGCCCTTTGTGCACATCTATGTTATTTTTGTGGGGTACACAGTAAGGCTGCTCACAGGCCAGTTTTAAGAAGGGAAAGAAGCATGTCTTCGGGATCTTTTCTCACCGTAGTAAGAGAAGCGAAATGTGCATGGGTATGGAATTTTTTGTTAGGCTTACTGAAAGACTTATTATAGCCTGTATACATGCCTGGAAAAGGAAGGCGTATTTGAATGTCAACAAACTGTCTTTGAAGGCATGTTTGCAGGCATATTTTTACAATGCCTCGTCTTTTCCGCTGCTGGGTGGGTATACCAATGCACGAGTGTGTGCCGGTACGGGCATGGTTTGATCGTTTACTCTTAACACATGTACATGTTTAGACATTAATACTTCAACAGTACTCTTATTATACATTATGTCATTCTCTGATGTACATTAGCGTGGGTCGAAAAAAAGATGATGTGGACATTCTCTACGATTGAAGATTATGCAAAGACAATTTCAGAGCACAATTTTTTTTTTGATCCGTGCATCCGTTATGGACGTTTAAAAAAATTATGGTCTCTCTACAACAAAATAAATTAGTTTGATCTGCTGTGCTGTCATTTGGTGTCCTATCGGGACGAAATGTATATCACTGTTCGGGTTTCGTCAAACGCTACTTTTTGCCCTTTACACACTTTTGACTCCGACGTCAATTATGAAACTTGATTTATCATAAACTTATTCTTACCCAACAGAGATGAAAAATTTTTGTAACTTACGTTAGTTACATAATTAACTTAACGCCGGGTGTCCGCTTTAAGTCATATCATGTCATAAAAAGTAAGTCACAATAAATAAACTATTTAAAAGTATGAAACCTTCCCAAAAAATATGTTGCTTACACAGATGCCCGGTCAGCTAGTAAATTTATAATAACATCCCTTTTTACTTTTTAAAAAATGAAAAGCAATACCAAAGCAATTTGCTTAAAAATCCAAACTTTGCAAAAGTGTACCATAAAAAAGAAAGTTAAAATAAAGGCAATGGAATGACATAAAAGGAAATGTGAACAGCATTGGTCCTTCCTCACGCGACCCCGAAGACGGATGAACGTAACATGAAGATAATTAATTAATTGATTAATTTACGCACAGTACTTATTGTTGGTTGCGCAAGGCACAGATTGAAATCATTTCCAGATCCTTTTTTGCTTCAAGTTGTGATGCCTTAGTAACTCGCGTTGATCGACATTCGTCCTGAAGCATTCTTGGTCAACCTAAAGTTACTTTTAAATCTGTGAAAGAACTATTTAAATATAAGTTCTAGACGAATCCACAGAAATCTTACATGAAACTTTGAATTGCGAATATGTTAGACCGTTGTCTTAATTGTCTACGTAAACTTACAAGTTTCTTGCACCTATCATGTTTTTTTCGTCGGAAGATGGACATTTTCAACACTAAACATTTCTGTTAAATATTACTTATTTTATTTAAATGAAAAAAGCAAACAACCGAATGACCGAACAAGGGGTTTATGTATTTATCAGTTGTTTTTTTGCGACAGGCTGACCAAAAAAATATTAAAATTCCCAAGTATAATCTATTACAATAACACTCACATCAAATGTTTTACATGATACCAATGAAAAGTAAATTCGAGCGCGACTACGACTTGTAAAGCGTAAAGGCCGGTTTACATGAACATCAGAACAACACACTGATAATCATCATCAATTAGTGTTCTCTGAACAAAATTTCATCACTCTTATACAAGAGAAAATCGCGCATACCTTTTCCACACAATACTCGCAAATAATTGCACTATGCAAAAAATGAAGAGTTTTAGTAAAATACAATAACTTGACAGTATAGATTCTAATAAAACACTATACTCAGTTTGGCGAGATTGGTGACCAATTTTTTTTATGGACCCCAAAAGATTATGTCAAAAAAGTTGGTTATTCATGCACTTTTTTATAATGACCTTGATCTTTTGATCATTGTTTTGAGGGAGTCCAAATTTTTCACAAACAATGTTCGTTAAAATTGTAGCCTTGGTCAAGTTTAACAACTTTTGTGAACATACCAATACAATCTGAACCTAAATACTTCATAAACACCACTAGGATACCGGTTTTTTGTGCCTTTACGCATTTATAAGCCAGTAACGTGGTTGAATATCAACCGATTTTAAGTTTCACAGCGGATTTGGAAAGAAGAGCCTGCGGCACTTCCAACAGTGCATATAGTTTTATTGATAACATATCTGTCTGTTTTTATTTCATAAAGACGAAATTCGTTTTTTAACACCTCAAATGTCGAGAATTGGTAGAGATATTGATAATATACACATATATATTTTAAACATAAAGATTTTTGATATTGTCATAGTTCGGTTTGAGATCAGTTCTATTGGCAATTATTTATTATTGCCAATAGGTTTTTAGTCAAGAGTGTGAAATGTATTATGTTGACAGCAGGTTAGGCGTATGACGTCATTTCGACATTAACCACAATGTCTCGTCAGCGCCCTTTGCTGTGCCTTCTCCTCTATCATCGCGAACCTTAAGGGAAGAAAACATCTCAAAGCTAATGAGAACTTTTCCCAACGGTGCGAAGAAAGCATCCTCGAAGCGCACAACATGCCAACATAATACACACACAAGCACTTGCCTATGCATATGTCCATCGGACACAATTGCACAGGAGTTTTGACAATATCATATTTCAATACAGATCAACAAAAAACAAACTCAAGAACGATGATACACTGACGGTACGCAGAACGGGGTTGGCACTTTGCCAACAACAAAACTCCTGTGCAATTGTGTCCGATGGACATATGCATAGGCAAGTGCTTGTGTGTGTATTATGTTGGCATGTTGTGCGCTTCGAGGATGCTTTCTTCGCACCGTTGGGAAAAGTTCTCATTAGCTTTGAGATGTTTTCTTCCCTTAAGGTTCGCGATGATAGAGGAGAAGGCACAGCAAAGGGCGCTGACGAGACATTGTGGTTAATGTCGAAATGACGTCATACGCCTAACCTGCTGTCAACATAATACATTTCACACTCTTGACTAAAAACCTATTGGCAATAATAAATAATTGCCAATAGAACTGATCTCAAACCGAACTATGACAATATCATATTTCAATACAGATCAACAAAAAACAAACTCAAGAACATAAAGATTTTAACTTGATTAACCTTAGATATTTGAAATATATAATTGCCCATAATAAACTACTTCGGATTCCAATTTTTAAATTTTTAATAATTTTTTTCAAAAATACCCCAACTTCTACATCCAATATCTCGGTGTCTATAAGAGATATGGTAAAAGCAAACACATTCTATTTTAGGTCTTCACTTCAGCTATTGAACGGCTTGTTACTACTTAGTCTGTATACAAAAGAAAAATACTCAGCGCAATAAACTGATTTGAGAACAAATTCGAACTTTAACCTCATTGCGGCACACCCTAATGCCTAACTATCGATACGAAATTTTTCAAAATATGTATTCGTTATTTTGGCAAAAACAAACGTAAGGTGAACCTAGATGATCAACATCGCGATTAGAGTTTCTCTTTTTCTCGGACTTTTCATTTCTCGGGAAAAATTTTTGCCTTTCCCGAATTTTCAAGCAGTAGAAAAACAAGACAAACTATGTTAATTTTTTTCAATTTTGCAGTGTGTACATATATATTTATTTGTCAATTCATGAGATCATATAGTACAAGCTGCAAGTAAAACAAAAACATAACAAACGAAAAACATTAATTTTAATGTATATGTATATAAAAATATAAGTTTAACAATAAAAGATAATTTGTCATTTTGAAAATACGTTTTTAAAACAGAAAGAGCGTTAATGGTTTCATCAGACAGTCTGTTTTTAATTCTATTTACAAATTGCCCTGTTGTTGAAAATATTCTCCAGCTTTCAACTGATGTTGACCTTATTGTCAGAAGAGCATTCAATAAAATGGTGACATTCTCCTAGTTTTTCCACTTGCTTCGTAAAATTATAAATTATTTTTTATCGAGTTATTAAGTAGTCTATTACTTGATGCAACATGTGCATTTGTTCATTCGGTATTAATGTCACAAATAGGAATTTCGTCCGATTCCAGAACTTTGTCGACAACGTCTTCTTTAAAAAGTCGAGTATAAATTTGTTCAGCGTACGCGATCACATTTTGTTTTGACGCAGTTTGAAATAAGTTATTTGCATTCTTATCAAATACTGTTGGATCTTTAAAGCTTCAAAATTTGCTCTGCCAAAGGTGTTTTAATTTCCCGGGAATCCCGGACGAATTTCCCGGGAAACCGGGAATTAAAAATGACCGGGAATCTCGGGAATTCCCGCCCGGGAGAGAAACTCTAATCATATTGGTCATATACAGATCATATTGGTTGTATACAGAAGTTGTTCAGTTGTACAATAAGTATGTTTTTGGTAAAGATAGCTAGTAAAAATATTGGACAATGGCCGAAAAATTCCTAAAAAACTGATTTGTTTAAAGTAGATAGTGTGTTTTGAGAGCTATTTAATATCCCTAGGCTTGTTCTGATTGCATGGGTTTGTTCAGAGAAGGTATTCGGTGTTACCTGAACTACAGTTTTACTAAATAGAGTATGCAAAAAATCTGGATTCCTAACGACATATATTAAAAATAGTAAACAAATTTGAATTTTTATCGAAGTTTTATGAAAATAAACGAGGGAAGTCTAATTTTTTGGGAAATTTTATTATATCAATTTCTTAAGCGGCTACTAAGACGAGAAACGGCTAGATTAAAAACTGTACAAACTGATGGTCAAAAACTGATGTCACCTTTTTTCATGGGATCTAAGGATTTTAAAAAAGTTTAGAGGCCCAAAAAAAATGTTGGTAGACAAACTGAGCTAGAGTTTTACTCAGCTCCGGTTGTACTTTCGAACATATATAGTCATGTTTTTCAAAAAGTTTGATTTTGTGTCATAGTGAAATTAATAAAAATTATTTTGAAGTTTTAAGGAAAATAAATTAAAATAAACAAATGTTTTGAAATTGTTCGGTATTTTTCCATTGTTTATTCGTCGATTGACATTCAAACTTTTAATAACTCGTTTTATTTCGTTTAAGCTTGTTTTAAAACCGTGTTATCTCGAACCTTTCTCGATATTTTCACATTATTTTCTACGATCGTGTTATATTATGGTTTCCCGTCCCGGAAGAAAGTATAAGGAAATAGTTTTATCCGGCTTATGACGCCCACTTTAAATGTCTTTTAAAGGCCAATAAGCATGTAGATAAGCTCAAGGCTGGGTTGGAATGTTTAACAAGCGCTGAGGGTTTACGGCAAATACCTAACCCTTGCATATCTCTACCTCCATGCGATACTGAAGTCTTTTCAGAAGATTTTTAGAGACATGTTCTCTTCTCTCTATAAAAACAATCCTTGTTTAACGGCGGTAAAGAAACTTTGGCATCTCCTCAAAAAGGCTCAAGGAGAAGCTCGAGCTACTTTACGTGGCCTCTTACCAATCAATGCTTTGATATGGCATGGCAAAACCTCGTTGATAGATATGAGAACAAATGAGTTCTAATCAATGCCCAATTGAAAACTTTATTCCATCTATCCCATATAACGAAAGAGTCAGGACCCATTATCAAGGGACTTCAGCGTACAATTAATGATTGTATAGCAAATCTTTTTATCCTTGACATTGCCACAGATAAATGGGATCCTATATTTGAGTTTAAGAGTAAATCCGACTTACCTAATTGTAAAGATTTTGATTCATTTCTCATACAACAATTTCATACACTTGAATTAGTAGCTGATATACAAGTCTCGGTAACTCCAAATACTTCTAAACCAATACATACAAATCAAAAAAATCGTGATGCAAAGCGCTTTAATGCTTACCACACCCAGTTACAAACAAAGCAATGCAGCCTTTGCGATGAATATCGTCCATTACGATTATGCCACGTTTTTCTTCGAATGTTTGTCGACGTCCGGCACGCGACTGTTAAAGCACAGAAACGCTGTACAAATTTTCTTCCAACTTCGTACGAGTTCAAGAAATATAAGAGCCAATACGTTTGTTCACTTTGTCGCTTGAAGCATCATTCCATGCTTCACAGAACAAACACTAAGGCAAACAAGTGGTCAATAAAAGCAGACATTCAGAAGATCATATTATGTCATCATCAACAACTGGCATCAACGCCAACTCGTCTGCAAGAGACCCCGGTAATATAGCCTCGACTTCGTCTGGAACCCGTCAATCTTATGCTACGAATATACAGTCCACTTTTACATCTTACTCCGCAATAATTTTAGGGACCGCGCTAATTGACGTCCGGATAAGGGATTTAAGGTGGCCTTGTTGACCTTGTTGACATCCGAAGCCTCGTTCATTTCTAAACATCTTTAAATGAAGCTAGCTATTTCAAAGAAGTTCTCACAGATTGGTGTCGTTGGACTTAGCGGTTCACTAACAGCGACATCCAGTCAAATTCGCTCCAAACCAATAGGATCTCCGATTGATACCAACTTTGAGATTGACGTTGACGCTTTCATGGTCCGCACCAGTTGGACTACCAGACCTATTTGTCTATTGTTAAGACCCTGACATTCCCATAGCCGACTTTTGTTATAATACCACCTCACCCCTTGACTTACTATTGGGTGTGGACGTGTATCCAATAATTATTCGAGACGGTTTAGTATGGGATAATAGACAGCTTTTGGTTGCCCAAAAAACTGTTTTTGGCTGAATCCCTAGAGGTAAAGGTTTAGAAAATAGGGTGTCTTCTACTGTCGCATCTTTTTATAATGAAATTGCGCTAAATAAGCAATTAACCCGCTTCTGGAAATTAAACAAATCATAGACCAACCCGTGATTTCCCCCGAAGGCAAAATACTGCGTACAGCTTTTTAAGGACACTACCTATCGCGATGTCTCAGGACGTTTTGTCGTTCTCTCTTTCAAACGAGAGTTTCCGACTGAAATCCAGCTCGGAGAATCTCGTAGAAATGCTTTATCGCAATATTTAAGAAATGAAGCCCGATTAAACCGGGATCTTGAACTTAAGGCAAACTGTGACAAGGTCATCAATAAATACTCAGCACTTGATCATGTGACAAGAGTTGAATCAAATGCATTCGCCCATACTATCTCCCCCATCATGTTGTCTAAAGGCAGAAGCCTTAATGATGTTCTCTATACAGGTCCCGTTTTACAGACAGATTTGACTACTCTGCTTCTTAGGTGGAGAATGTTCAAAAATGATCGTGAACCCCCCGCATATCCCATATCAAAAGATTCTTCATAGAGATAAATTCTCTCTTGATCCCCATGATTTTGAGTTGAACACTGTAACGTTTAGTGTCAACTGCACCCTGTATCTGGCCATAAGAGTTCTACTCGAACTTGTAAAACATTGTAAGTCAGAAAATCCCGAAGTATCTGATAAAATCAGAAATTTTATGTATGTCGATGACATTCTATGGGGATCAAATGATTTTTCCAAAGCTTTGCCGCCAGAAAAAATCCTTTTAAGAGTGCTTAGATCCGCTGGATTCTCAGCGTTTTTAAAGCTCTCAGACACAAGTACCACTAAAACACTTGGTTTGAAATGGAATGCTGGAAGTGACTACATACTTCTCTTTTACACCCCGTAACAGACGTAACATGAAGATAAAACCTCTAAGCGCAATGTATTATCGAGAATAGCCATGCTATTTGACCCCGGTTGTTGGCTTGACCCAAAAATTATTGTTGTAAAACTGATTATCCAACAAATTTGGAAAGATAAAACCGATTGGGATAAAAATCTCCAACCAGTAACTCTCCTAGAATGGCAAACTTTTCTTCATGATTACCCCGTAATTTGTAGACTTTGACTCTAGTTTTAACTTAGAGTTTCATGGATTTTATGACGCCTCAGAAAAGGCTTATGCATCTGCTCTATATATTAGAGTGGAGACGGACGGACTTATGTTATTAGCACGCATGATTAAGAAATGATTTGTCTCTAAATAAACATAGCTTATACTTGTGGACTGATTCCTTTATCGTATTAGCATGGCTACGAAAGGCCCCATGTCAATGGAACACATTTGTAGCCAAGATGGTGACCACAATTATCGACAAGGTTGGTCTCCTCTACTCTGCTGTACAAATATGGGTATATCCGAAAAAATTTATGCCAAGGACATTATTTTAGAGTTGTTTAAACTACATATATTTCCTAATGGATTAATGGGCTATATATATATATATGTTTTTTGGTGATCCCTTTATGAATGGCAGGTCTTAACCTACACCTACCTCGTGTTTTTATTTGTTTTTCTAAAATATATGTTTTTCAGATGTGAAAACCACCATATTTCTTTTAAATTGTAAAATAAACTTAAAATCTAATCAATTCCCAACAATTTAATGTAAAAAACGCCTAGGTAGATCATTCAGATATAGATATAAATAATGTTTAGTAAAGATAGACGGACCGCATGCAATGTCCGCAACGGAAAACAAGGTTTTTAAATTTAACTGCTTTAGTTTTTAATTTTTCATCAATCAATATACGTTCGTAAAAAGAGCCAATAGTGCGCTTTATATATATAAAGAGTGGTTAAATTGTAAGGGCCGATGTTGAATGCGATTCACACCTAAACGTCAAGTTCTTTTCTGCATTTCATTTGATATTTCTCAATTTGAGACTAACTCAATTTGCACCATAGAAAGATACACAATCGAGCAATGCGTTAAAGTTATTCAGGCTTATTATACAAATGGGCGTTAAAATCAAAATGCACTTCGTGATCATTTCGGTCAATTTAATTGTCCAAATGTGTGTTCAATTGGAAAAATCGTGCAAAAATTTGAGCAAACCGGGTCTGTAGGAGATGTGAAAACACTAGTGCTTGCGCGTACAGCTAGTACTGCCGGAAATATTGTTGCTGTTCGCGATAGTGTGGCTGAAGAGCCGTCCACCTCAACTCGTCGTTGCTGTGAATGGTGTTCAATGTCGTGAGTTTATAACGAGCTTTTTATGGCCCGAATTGGAAGAAATGGATGTGGACGATATGTGGCTTCAACAGGACTGTGGCACACAACTAACGAAACAATGGCTCTTTTGCGCGACAAATTTAATGGCCGTGCTTTCTCATGTCAATATTTCTATAATAAAACCATAACAGAAATTTCAGTCAGGTAAACTGACTGATAAATACCATCCCCCAATATAAGATATTGTTTAAGTCTTTAGTTATTGTTGATATTAATAGATTTTTAATTAAAAAAAAATTACTTTTGTATTATTTTCTGTCTGTTTGTGAAGCAGAAACGTAAAAATTTGACTTATTTGTACAGGAGGTATAATTAGAGGCAGAACAACGTGTCTAATTTTTTTCGTAAATCGTTCAATGAACGCTTACCTTGGCGAAAATTCTCTGAATTCAGTGTACTTTACTTAATTTTCATTACCACCCCATGAATGAGGTATGGGATGCTTCTCGCGATGTTGTAAATTAACACGCTTTCTATTTTAGATACACAGCAAACGGCACCTACTTGTTTATCGACCAATGCGAACGTCACAGTTTAAGAAACTTTTACTAGACATGCCGATTATCTCGACACTTATACTCCGAAGTTGCTGTCGACAACATCGAGGGGGCCGGCAATGAAAGAAAAATTTTTAAGTCTGGAGTCGGGAATCGAGCCACGGATCTCCCGCATGGTAGTCGCGTATTCTTACCACTGTACCAAGGCTGGTCCCGTTTACATGCAAAAATTATATGTATGGGAGTATAAGAATTCGCCATCGGATGAACCATGAGTAAAGTTCGTTTCTGTACTGTTTTTCGACATCAAAAACTGCGTACCACTTTTCTCCCTCAAAATACTGTTTTTCGATACATAATAGAAATAAAAACGGCGAACAACGAATTCATGCAATAATATTGTTTACTTCAAAAATAAGCTCGAAGAAACACTAACAATGCGTCAAGAGGATGATTTTTTATCCCCAGCTGTAGTTGCAGAAAAGCAAAAACTTATTGACAATGGATACATTTCGATTGAGATGGCTGCTTTACGCACTGATTTTTTCGGTAATTTTGCCTGCTTTGATTTGAATGCTTTTATACTAATGGAATGAAGTCGAAGCCGTTATGAACAAGTTAAGCGAATACAATTTGTACAATGCCAATGAAAATGCGGTATATTTGCACACCCAATTTCGATATATCAAAAATGAGCGATAAAATTATGCAATGGAGAGAAGGCAATGTTTCGAATGTGAATCGGTGGGTGGAGATATTCATTCACGATCGTTGAATATATTTTATGTTTGCCAGGAACTTCAGCATCAGTGGAGCGAATCTTCTCTGCAGTGAACAAAATTTGGACAAATGCGTTGATTTCTACAATTACCTCAAAACGAAGCTGGCATTGTTTATTCAAATTGCTTCAAACGACAAATACAAAACAACCACAAAAGTTGATTCTGGAAATGATTTAGATGATGGAAATAATTAATAATTTTTTTTACATATTAAATAAAATATATATGCTATGTAAATATGTAATGCGAAAAGTACTCCTTTTCCAAATCGATGTACTGCTTTTTTCAAACATTTCAGTAAAATGTACTATTTTGTCAAAAAAAAATATACGAGCGTTAAACATGAGATATATGAGCTTTACCGCGACATCGACGTAGCTAAAAGAGTCAGAATCCAACGACTTTAATAGCTGGGACATGTTACCAGGGCGAATGTAAATGCTCCAGCGAGAAAGGTGTTTGAAACCCAAACTTTGTTGGAAGGACCAAGTGGTAGGCGACGTGCCACCATCTGAAAGAACCAACTAGAGAACACACGCGAAAACCGAAGCGTGTGGAATTCTTTTATACTTTCGGCCTCTAATTTATGAACCACGTTCGTAAGTTGTAGTGGGCCACTTAAGTAAGTAAGTTGTCGAATAGTATCTGTGTATCAAAATTTATCTATCTAGGACTAAAATACAGTCTTGCCTCCGCCCACTGATCTAAAATTAAAATTCCGTCTGCCTATTCACATTTATGTTGCCGACCACTATCTGTATGTAAAATTTAATCTTCCAAAAAATATGTTTTTGCCACGACCGATCCGCCCACTGTACGGTGGTCCAGCAGACCACTTTTCTTGGCCAAAACTCAATATTTTTAGGATCTTTAAATGAATTATTATGCAACAAAAAACATATTTTGATTTAGGGAACGGCGGTTAACCGTTATGTTATAAACCATCAAAGTTGACACTCTCAGAGATTTTGTAAACAGAATTCCGTGGGCCCTTTTTTGGGTTTACTTTTAGTAGCGCCAAAGAGCAATAATCAGGTGTCTAGTGAAACCAACTTAATGGATAACGAAGTTGACAGTAAGTATTTTGTTTATATAATAAAAAAGTTTAAGTATAAAAAAACGTTGTTGCAAAAAATTGCACATGTTTATTGGGATAAATGTAAATTTTTTTTTTAAAATTTTTAAGTTCATGAAAGCTTTTAAAAAATTGTTTAAAATTGTTAAACATAAAAAAAATCCGAAATTATAGAAGATAGTTTTGAACATTTTGCCTAAGTATGAATGTGCACTTTTTGAGAAAAAAAAATTTCTTTCAGGCAACCTCTGTTTTCAAAATCTAGATCTTTGTAATATTTGGTTGATAAAAGAGAAAAGAGGTGGTGAAAAGTACCCTCTGTTAAAATTTGTTGCACAAAAAGGTAAAGATGAAGATATTAAAGTATCTGAAAAATGCGACCTTTTTTTATTAATTCAGCAGCAAAGAGGACAAAGTGTCATAGGAATTTGTAATTGTTTCAATCAAAGTTTGTGTGTTTAGGCAGCAGCAATTTCGTTTAGGAAAGCATTATCATTACATTAGAATATTTTTAACGTACCGATAGTGTTGCGTAACAAGGGTAAATCTTTTGTTCCCAATCAAATGTTTGGTTTAATAAATGGTAATTGTATACCTATTTCAAATACATAATAAATTAAACCAACATAGTACAGTTTGGCCTTTCTTACATAAAAATATTTCTCTAAAAAATAATATTTCTCTAAAAACTAAAAAAGGCCAATTTCGTGAGTTTGGGCTATTTAAGTTCCATATTTATACCCAAATATAACAAAAGTTGTCCCCATCTGCCTCTACATTGCACAAACATTCCTAATGTTCACATAGAATAAGGAGGAAAATAAATAGTAACTTTTTAATTTTTTAAAAAAATTTGTTATTGGGGAAAAAGAACATTGGAATAAAAGCAAATAAATATCACTTAGTTACAATAATCACCTTCTTATTGATTATATTATTATAGTTTCGAACTTTTACTTTTAAAAGGATTTTGCAAAATTTTTATATGTAATTATTTTTGTACTCCTCCTAGTCCTACATTGCTGACAATCAGGGAAAAGATGTGCAATATTTATTCTTTCAAACAAATTTCATTGAATATCCTTAAAAACTTGCAATAAATATGTTTGCAAAAATTACATATTGGAGGCTATGGATTTCTTCTAAATATACTAAATGTTTATAATTTTATCTTTATTAGTTTAGAGTAAAGAATGAAGCAGTTTGTCCCTTTTGACTTGTCATGAAATTGTAAACAAAGCCCTCGAAAAAAGTGCAGACTGACCCTTCTTACGCAAGTATTTTTAGTATTTTATTTTAGATGAAAATATTGAACTTAGTACACATTTTCGGATTTAAAAATCAAAACTAGATAGCTAATTTAGTTTCACTATTTCCACCCACAACTAATTTGTTTTTTGCATTCAAATTTTTTTGGCCAAGAACCATAGTGCACTGGTCCAAAATTTAAATTTCGTCCTCTTATTCATTTTTGTGTTGCCGTGTACTATCTGTATATCAAATTTTGGTGCCCGGACATAACCCCCACGGACATAATCCCCAACACGATTTTGGGGCTTATGTCCGCCACGCTCTGCGGACATAACCCCCAATTTGCATTTGGGATTATGTCCGCGGGGCATAACGGACATAAGCCCCAACAAATATAACGGACATAACACCCAAACTAATTTTGCGACTAAAAAATTAAAAGTAATGAAAAAGGTTGATGAAGTTGATGAAATGGGGGTGGGCGGACGCCCACCCCCTAAAAAAAGAGTGACTTTTTAAGTAACTAACAAACTACGACGTATGCGGCGGGGGGCGTGCCCCCCACCGCATTCGTCTCGTGCTGCAGTGAGACAGATTAAGTATGCAACGAGACTAGCTACGGCGTATGCGGCGGGGGGCGTGCCCCCCACCGCATTCGTCTCGTGCTGCAGTGAGACAGATTAAGTATGCAACGAGACTAGCTACGGCGGATGCGGTGGGGGGCGTGCCCCCCAGCGCATTCGTCCCTCGCTACAATAGCAATATTTAAAATTGTTCTCTTCATATGTTGAAATACTAAAAACAACAACAAATTCGGTCATAATCCCCATTGGGGCTTATGTCCGCAGATTAGTGTCGGACATAATCCCCAATGAAATTGGGGGTTATGTCCGCCAAGTTGTCCGGACATAAGCCCCAAAATCGTTTTGGGGATTATGTCCGTGTGGGGTTATGTCACGGCACCTCAAATTTTATCTCCCTAGCTCTCCACCCAAAGGGTTAAAAATTAAAAACAATGTATAGCCTAGGGTAATTTCTAAATAGTACATTACATTTCTTCAAACTTTCATTGAAATCGGTTCAGCCGTTTAGGCGTGATTGAGCTACAGACATACAAACAAACAGACAGATAATACAGGGTAATCACTATATGTGCTACAATAAGAAATTTCAACTTATTTTTAACCAAAGAATTTTATTATTTATTTTTTTATTGTACAGAAAATTAAATTTTATTATTTTGAAGATGATAGACCGTTAATGACCTCCATGCTCATCCACGCCAATGCGACACCTGATTAGAAAATCATTTATAGTGGCCTAAAGGGTTGAAGTTGAAATCGCCTTAATTATTGTTTTAATAGACTGATTTAATTTAGATAAATTCCTTGGTTTCGTTTTGTACTCCTTTTGCTTGACATAACCCATAAAAAAAAATCTGGTGCAGGCAGGTCAGATGAACTTGCAAGCCAGCGGAAAGTGTAGTTTTTTGACATTAATTTGTTTGAGAAGTTTCGTTGGAGCTCCGACAAACCGGTCTGGCTATGTTTGCAGTTGCACCAGCATGCTTTAATCAAATGATATTAACACGTCTGCGGCGCAGTTAGGGGTAAAGTAACTCCTTCAACATCTTTAAATAATGGTCCCCACTGACAGTTACTGTTACAAGTAGCACGATTCGTGCGCCACCCTGTATTAATAGGGATATTAGTTGTGCACGCAAAGTACTCTGTGTTAAAAAACTTATTTAAAGAAAATTTGGCTGCATGAGGCAGCGGACTTATTTGCAGTGCTGTTGTAATCATCAGAAACAAAAATTAAAAGATCAGCTAGGATTTTCATTCAAGTGGATTTTTAATGTACAATTAACTCCCAACGAAACCCTATTTATCGTTTTTGTTGTTATTTTAGGTTAACCTATTTTTCATTTAGGCGAGGTGTGCCTAGTATCCAAATTCAACTAAGAACCGAACAATATTCCATCAAAATTGACGTCGTGACCTGAAATGCAAAAAGGTGTAACCCTCATATTAATAATTTTACAGGAGATGCAAAAAAAAACATTAGAAAATTAAAAGCTTCCCTTACAATATGGAAAAAATATTTTTTCAGAAGTTATACATATACATAATATATATTGTGATGTTTTTTTTTTATTTATGCCATTTATGCAATAAAATCGTTATTTTTGGACGTGAAAACATGAACATTTTTAGAAAAAGAGGTGGTGGGTGTCGATTTGCTTTTAATGAGTTTTTTTTCAGGATTTGTCATAAAGTGAATATTTGATCTTTCGTAGATTTACTATTTTTAAAGCCGTACTGATAAGGTCCAATTCGTTTTTCTGCAATTGGCATTATACGTTCAGATAATATGCTCGAAAGGACGTTGTACGCAAGGCAAGATATTGCCACACGGATCTCGCTCTTCCTCGGAGGTGGACATCGTCGGGGATTGGAGCGGGGTCCTCTGAAGTGGTTTACGTGTCCAGTAAATTGCTGAAATGTTCCGTCTGTCCATATCTTCAGAGTGTTATACGTAGCGTTTGTTCGTAGCGTTTATGACACTCATCCTGTCGATTCTTCAGCTCTTTCTTTTTCCGTCTAGTTGTCTATTATACATATACATTAGACCGACTCACCAAAAAAAGTATCTTCTTAGTACTGCAGTACTAACAGACTATGTGACCGCGTATAGACTTTCTTCCTAAAACTTGGCAGTATGGTCAGTTTTTTTAATAAAATAATTACAAGGGTGTTTGTTGTGTCGACTTTGTCTTCCTTTGTTAGTTAAATACACTACGTGCATGCATTGATTATTTTACGCTTTTGAGTGAATAAAGACCAAAAGAGCGGTTTTGAGAATTCATGCGAATGACGGCGGTGGAAAAGAAGCAAACACACCCAATCCAGATGGTTGGGTACGTACTTACATACAAATGTGAGCGTGTGTACAAAGCTTATATACAGACGAACGCTTCCATGCTAAGAACACCATGTGTGAGTCGGTACAATAGGAGACGATGGATGATGAGTACGTTAGTTTTGCCCCACAGACCGGATCGCGTAGTATAAAAAGCCGGCAACTGAAGCAATATTCGCTCAGTTGATTTCCAGATTTGTTGCATTACGGACAAAACTTTGGATATTCCTACTACCTACCAACAATAGAAACTCAATATATTTTCATACCTATAATATAATAATAATACTGGCATTTACATACACACTACATATCCAGTACATATAATAGAAACATAAGGAATTGCGTGCAATACACCCATTACCAAGGACCAAACTTCGAGAAATTCCATTCTTTGACGAGACTCCATTTGTATACAAGGCCCATTAAAAATCTAAAGCAAAATGGTAAGTGTACATCGAATTAAATTAGTCATGGTTTAACTAAACGAAATTCGTAAGTTAAACGCACGGCTAGACTACAGATTCCAAAGAGTTTCCAATTGATTGACACCATTAATTGGACAGACCAGAAAATACATAGTTGACGAAGATTGGTCTATCTGTTAGAGGAATAAATGAAAATGTATCGCTCATTTGGTGCAAGACCGGCATAACTCAAAAAATAGCGTTTAATTTCATCTGTGTGTTGTATATGCACGAACACAAGCAGCATTTAATTATCGTTGAAATGTATCTTTGAGTGAAGTCGTGCACAGGAACTACAGCGGTGCCAGTGTTATTTGTGAATATTTCGGCTGTTATGGATGGCTGAGCCCAAGAGTGATTTTACAATTCATTTAAAGTGGAACACCCCTTAAAATAATTTAGTTTTCTTCGTCCAGCAAAAACAAAATATAATATAACTGTGTATACATATTCTATTCAAGCTCCATTAGAGACATCGGATACGTTCACAAATGTTTTTTTTTGTTTGTAATATTATTTCGAATGGTCATTTAATTTTTTATATCGCGAGTGAATCATCAATCAATAGTGATAACATTTAAACACTTTTCAATCCTATTCGTGGTCCACATACAAATGTATATTTTAAAAATGTTGCCTACAAAACCAAAACTCGTGACATTTTACATAAACAAAAATACTATTTTATGATATGTAGCTCCGATTTCACTTTAATATTACACCTGGTAGTTTTATACCAATATATACCAATCAAATGGTACACGCTTTTAAATTTATAACTTAAAAAACACACCTTTTTTTCATTCATTCAGACGTAAATATTTTTTAAAGTGTTTTGCTTTTTATTTGTTAAAGGTTTCCGGACCACTAAGTAGGCTTTATCTTAAAGATAAACATTTTTTTTCTTCCAATATGCCATGACTTCAACTGAAACGAAATGCTTCATTTGTGTATCAAATTGTAAAAGTGGGGTGTCATATGCAAATTTCGTTTCATCTGAGAGCTAATAAAAATACCCAATATGGCAATATTATGCGATAAATATTATTATGAGCTATAAAATAACAGGATTTAGGATTAAATATAATATGAATAACTTCGAAATTTCGTGTTTTATTAATAGAACATTTCAAGAATCAAACTTATTTGTAAATTTATAAATTAACACTCTTCTTCCTGATTCCTTTCACTCCCAGTGAGCCACAACACAGTTTTGCTTTGGAATTATGAATCAATTTCTTAACCAAAAAAAAATTGTTACGCAATTGTGTGAGATACGACAAGTCTATTTTTAGACACAAACTGTCAGCATTACGACAACCCCTAAAGTTAATTGTTTACGATCCTTTATTTAACTAAGCGGATTGACTGGACAAATCGATAGCCGCAGTTTAAAATGCACATTGATCCGAAATGGGAATTTTCTGGCCGAAATTCAAAAAATAAAATTGTCCAATTCGCACTTTTTTTATGTCCTTGTCTATGTTTTAAAAAAAAGCTTGAACAAAATGTGCGCCATTCCGTCTCATCCAGTTTGTTTTTTCAAAATTTTACACCAAATTTGAAATCAGCGACCTCGAAAACTCGATTAGGCACAATATCATTTAACTTCAAGCATTTTTTTCAAAAAAAAAATGTCCGCCAGCATTTTGTTTTTTCAAAATTTGACTCCGGATTCGAAACCATTAGGCTTAATATTATCAGTTGAACTCCCGTGTTTTATGAACGAAATTCGAGCCATTTTCTATCAGCCATTTTGTTTTTTTTTTTTTCAAAAGTTGACTCTGGTTTCTAATTCAGCGACCCCAAAACCCCCTTGGGCACAATATCAGTTGAATTCCAGCATTTTGTTTTTTCAAAATATAACTCGGGATTCAAAATCAGCGACCCCAAAAACTCCCTTAGACACAATATAATTTAAATACATTCCATTTTGTTTTTTCAAAATTTTACTCCGGATTCGAAATAAGCGACCCCAAAAACCCCCTTAGTACCATGTTTTATATCCATTGGAAGTCTCTTTCATATTAAGACCAAATTTTTCACAGATCCGACCAATGTGCAATGTAAAGAATGTCTGTGACAGAGCTTAAACCTAGATCGTCTGTATGACAGCGCGTTAGTTCAGTCAATTGAAAAACTAAAATAACATTTAATTTCATTTAGATGTATGCGTCCTAATTCCCGGGGAAAGTTATATCGGTAAAAAAGAAGTTATACGTATCCCGGCGTTTCGCTGGGTCACGTCTAGGAATCGAGATATATCGATTTGAAGTTAGTAACTATCATATAGGGGAAATTGTCACATTTGGTGGTCTTTTTTTACATAACCCGAGAACCACTAGTCCGATTTTGCTCAAACAAATTTAAAAAAAATTAAAAATTACAATTCCTTTAATCTGTTCATATAACGTTTTTCTATATAAGCAACAGTTTCCTTTTTCCATTCATCAAATGATTTTGAACTGGGTTTATTTTGTAACAGTTACAATAAAACTGTTGTACTCCGTGGCGTATGATTTAAGTGGAATATTACTTATGATATTCATACGCCACCATATAACAATATAACAAATGAGCCTAAAACGTGAGATATTCCCCTATATGATAGTTACTAACTTCAATAGATATATTTCGTGTCCCGTTGGTTTCATCCCATTCCGATTTTGACTGTCGCATAGTGTTATCGATGACTGCAGACACAAATTTGGTATTCTGTAAAATGCTGTCTACACCTGAAATAAGATTTGTATATCAGCGAACGTCCAATTCAATGGCAGAATCTTACGTTTGAACTATTAAATATATAATATAAAAAATGTTCAGAGACAGTTGAGAGTTGAGAAATCTTGTAACAACTATGTTAAAAGATGAGCTGTTAAAAAAAGACACATATATTCATACCAATGAAAATACGCTAACATTGAAATAAAATACTTGTGAAAAGTGCATAATTGTGGAATAAAAATACAGCCAAAAAAACTAATTTGTATGCATTTGTTCACTAAAACACACTACACACACTATAACAATCTCCAACGAACAACACAAGTTTACTGTACGAGTCAGTCAACAATGAAATGTTATAAGATTGACATAAACACGTATTCCCCTTGTTTAAGATTTAGATTAAAATGAAGAAGTTTCTTCTCCGTTTCTGTCGACGCTTTTTTACATATTATGTGTAACATTATCTCAGGTAGAGACCCCGTATAAAGAAATGTGAAGACGACGTTGACTCGAATAGACTCTGAATGTGTCGTCACAGTTTTTGAAACAATTTGAAGGAATAATTTAAGTTTTTATAAATTTTACAAAGGTTTTATTTAATGTGGTAAAGAATTTCGGAGAGGAACAGTTCCGCCCAATTTTAAGGGGCAATGAGGGAAAATCGGGAAAAAATTTAATTCCCTTGGATCGCCTTTAAGAGATATGTAATAAAAAATACTTTGCGGTTGTAGTAACGTTTCTGGTCTTCTTTATTTGGAGCAAAGATTTTGATATGGGTTCAATCGACACGTCTAATAATACCAGAAAATGCTGTTTTAATTAAAAAAATCTAGATTTGCTTTTTTCATCTCCCGTCATTTTCAATTGTATCCATTGTGGAAAAATTGCCTTTCTAATGCATTCAATATTTCGACCAGAATCTTGCAACTACTGCCTGCGACAGTCAAATTTGATATGCATTGCCTACACTTATGTGAAACACATAGAAAGCCTTGCATTTCAGTCATGCTCTCGTTGCAAGCATCAGCCTCGCCTTTGAAATTTCTAAAACACATAAGCGGAAATTTTTATACGCTTATCTAATAATATGTTTGTCAGTAAAAACAATATCGGACATATTGCACAGAGTACGCACAGCACCTTCGAATTTGATTTTGAAATTAATGACGAGCCAGCTCCAAATCGCTCGGGAGCAAGACTATAATCAAGATGAGATGGCCGAAAGAGTAAGAACAAATGTGCCGCTTTTGAATGTACGATTCGCTGATGAAGGTTGTTGACGATGGTGCGCACTGTCAGCTGTACATTGCATTTATCGTTTTGGAAAACCGTCTTCGTTGTTTGGTTTTGCGTAGGAAAACGAATCGAAAAACATTGTTTATCATATCATTGTCTACTGATTTCAATTCCATTCAAATTAATCACATTGAAATTTAATATATCTGCGTTTTATATTAATTCTGGAGTTTATCTGAAAGCGTTAAATTTAGGAGAGACGAAGTTTGCCGGGTCCGCTAGTATACCTATATAAACTGACGCATGGTAAAGATGAATTGATTTATAAGACTTTAAAAATACAAAATTTGCTACGCATAATGGGTATACCCTATAACTTCTTTGAAATACAACTATCAATATAAAAACCCAAGAAACTTAATGTCAGCAAATTAATAGATTTAAAAAGCATGATGTGCTATTTGGCTCAGAGAGTGATCGGATATTTCCTTTGAAAAACAATTCAATGATCTGTAGATAATATAATTTTTAAAAAAAATTCGGACTCTTTGTTTATAATTTTATTTTTCGTTGAATAAATAATTTTTTGTTGTACTAATTTCACATAGTTCATTAATGATGTCTTTTTTACACCCATGTTCTTGAAAACAATTCGGTTTGAAAACAGATCGAAATCGTTAAAAAATGTATGTAAAAAGTACCGATTTCGGTCTGTTTTCCAACCGAATTGTTTTCTAGAACATGAGTGTTAAATAGTTTACTTAAGATTTTGTCACAAAATGTCGAAAATTTGCTTAATCAAATTATATATGTATATCCAGTCGACTTTATGTCGTATGTTCAGTCAAAATAACTTGTTGTGACAAAATGCCACATACGAAAAATGTATACTGATCCAAAAAGGCTTTTAAAGTCTCGATAGTTTAGTTTTGCTACATACGACATTTGTATTTTGAGGTACCGATTTGCTAAAAACTCAAAATGTGAATTACAAATATTGGGCCAAATTACAAACCACAGAACTTACAAACTTAATTTCCCTTTACACCCAATGAATGAATGAATCCCATAGCTTCTCGCGCTGTTGTGAATTAACACGCTTTCTATTTTAGATATAAAGCACACATACTTGTTTATCGACAAATTCGAGAGAAGCTTCAGTTTGAGAAGCCTATGATTACCTTAACATACCGACTACGAGCAAAAGCTAGATACTAAAATTTTTAAAAAATTACCAAATGAAAGACGTTCATTTATATTTTTTTTTTATTTATACCATGAAGATATATCCTAATGAAAAGGATATTAATTTACCTTCGCCAAGAGTATCCAATAATATTTTGGAGGAAAAGGTATTTGTTTCTAAGAAAAATGTAATAAACAACTGCGACTTCCGCTTCATTGTTTGTATAAATATTGCTGAGGTCTAAGTTCTTAAAAATTCACTTTAAAAAAATTGTGTGTGGTTTGTGTCTTTGCTGAACATATTCTACCTTAAGCATACTGATAAGAAGTCTGATATCACGGAATATACAGATAAGTGTGATTCGATATTCACTTAAAACGTTATCGCTTTGAAAAGTTCTTAAAAATCTATTGGACTGACAAACTCCCAAAACGAAAATAGGCATGAAACTTAATATAAAAACACAAAACATAAAAAAAAATTGACTGCTCAAATTATAATCTGGATTATATTTTTTACAGAGGGAATGCATTTCAGTTCATATTGGTCAAGCTGGTGTACAAATTGGCAACGCTTGTTGGGAACTCTATTGTCTGGAACATGGAATTCAACCCGATGGTCAAATGCCTTCAGATAAGACAGTCGGCGGTGGCGATGACTCTTTTAATACATTCTTCTCTGAGACGGGCTCGGGAAAACATGTCCCACGTGCCGTTTTTGTGGATTTAGAGCCAACTGTTGTCGGTAAGCGTGAACTGAAGGCGGTCAATAATGAGCTGAGTTTTAAATAATTTAAATTGTTTTACAGATGAGGTTCGCACTGGAACATATAGGCAACTGTTTCACCCAGAGCAGCTAATTACTGGCAAAGAAGACGCAGCCAATAATTATGCACGCGGTCATTATACAATCGGCAAGGAAATTGTCGATGTGGTTTTGGATCGCATTCGCAAGCTTGCCGATCAATGTACCGGTCTACAAGGTTTCCTTGTATTTCACTCGTTTGGTGGAGGAACTGGAAGTGGTTTTACATCACTGCTCATGGAGCGTCTTTCTGTGGACTATGGCAAGAAGTCTAAGTTGGAGTTCTCAATCTATCCAGCGCCTCAGGTAAGTTTTTAACTGATTAATTTAACCAAGATTTTCTTTGAAGTCAGTAACATGTTCTTTCAAATTAAATCTTCTGATCCTTTCTTTTCGCAAACTTTTTAAGTTGAAACATTTTTGTTCATTTGCACGTGATTACTGTTGACGATACAAGGGCATTACATAGCCCGCTACAAGTTGCAGATAACCATATCAAAATTTGAGGTCATTTGTCGTAAATTTGTGCTCCAAAAATATTTAGACAAATCGGTTATAAAAATAATATTTTACAAACGGCGCCAATTTGGTTGGCAGTTAGAGTATACACAGTGTTACAGTATTACACACATTCGACGTTTTCGAAAAACCGGTTTAGGTTTTATTCCACATTTTTTCAAAAACTCGGTTTTCGAATTTTTATTTAAGAAAAAATCGGGTGAACCGGTTTCATTCGGATTTTGTTTTATGCACAAAAATAAGAAAAATTATTATTATTAGCAAATTAATTTAGAAATAATTAAAAGGAAGACTGCTTTTAATTTATCTCACAAAAAAGTCTTACCATTCATAAGATTATTTTTACATTTAAATACAGCATGACACATCTGTTGAACTTCTTCTAATATATTAGTTAATTTTTTCACGGACTTTTTAACTGAATCATCGGATACTGATTATTTCTCTATGGAGTCTTACAGGCCACGGGGGACGAACCAATTTTTAACCGAAGGTCATAGCACACTTATATATAAAGCGCAAAAAATAATAATATTAGCTAAAATTAATGATAAGTTTAATTCATTTAATTGAGTTTAAAAACAATTTTATTCCAATCCAAGCAAAATTTTTCAATTTGGTTACTATCACATTCTAGAATAAAAAAACAGATGAGTAACAAGTTTCATTTAAATCTGCTACGCCCGTACGACCCAATACATTTTTTTGCGAAAAATTCTTCCTTTTCCGGAAACTTCAAATAATTATTTTTTTAATCGAAAAATACATTCTTGCCTTTTTTCATGGAAGAAAGTGGGGCTACAGTATATTTTCCCCAAATCCCAAAGTGTGAAAGAAAGAAGGCAGTCATATTAGAGATAACGCTTGGTTTAATACCTCCGAAGAGGTCAAAAATTGGGGTTTAAGATCGGTCGCATCGATTTCGATTTGCAGCCATGTTTTGATTATAGCGATTTTCTTATATTGACGTTTAATTTAATTGTTGTTTATAATGCTTGGTAACACTTCGTCCAAACCCCTGTGTGCCACATGGATCCGACCGACAAAACTTTAATTATTGTATTTTGCTCGTTTTGCAAGTTTTTTGGACATCAAACCCTCACCATCAACAGCATTTTCGTAAATTTTAGTGTGTGGAAACCGCTCGATCAGCATGGGGCAGATTATAATTTTTTTTTTTTAAACAAATAGATTTTATTTGAAATTAATGGGTTTTATTGGAAATGATATGAGCTTTCATCTAAAGGTAAGAAAAATATTAAGTGTTACACTGAGAAAAAGCAAAGAAGACGGAAGAACGGACACACGTTTAAAAAGTCGGGGGCTCGACACGCCCTATTAGGTATATTTATAATAGCGTTATCATCGGAGTAGAATTCATTTAAAGGGTTGTTTGTCATGCAGACTCCTACAAGTTTTCGTTCCGATTAAGTGCATTAAAATACCCACAACAATTTTAATATTCTCCTAGTATATATCTTAGCTCTCATCAATATTGTCTTCTCTCAGGGCATGGACATAAATCCGCATTATATAAAGAAATATTTCATCTTAATGGATAGTGACTTTTTGCTCGCTTAGAGGATAAAATAAGATTCACTCCACATGTTCACTCCACCTTGTGCAGACTTGTCCATTTATTGAATCTTGTGGATATACAATACTCTGTTAAATACACTGAATAATGTTGAAGTTTCATTAACAACCATTGTGTTTTATTTGTAGGTATCTACAGCTGTTGTCGAACCGTACAATTCAATTTTGACTACCCACACAACTCTTGAGCACTCCGACTGTGCTTTCATGGTTGACAATGAGGCCATTTATGACATTTGTCGCCGTAACTTGGATATTGAGCGGCCCACATATACCAATCTCAATCGTTTGATCGGACAGATAGTATCATCCATAACGGCTTCCTTGCGATTTGATGGTGCTCTCAACGTTGACCTTACGGAATTCCAAACTAATTTGGTGCCATATCCACGCATTCATTTCCCGTTGGCCACTTACGCACCTGTTATATCGGCAGAGAAGGCATATCATGAGCAACTGACCGTCGCGGAAATCACCAATGCCTGCTTTGAACCGGCCAACCAAATGGTCAAATGTGATCCTCGCCATGGAAAATACATGGCCTGTTGTATGCTGTATCGTGGTGATGTCGTCCCTAAAGATGTCAATGCCGCCATTGCTACGATTAAGACCAAACGCTCGATTCAGTTTGTCGACTGGTGTCCCACTGGATTCAAGGTTGGCATCAATTACCAACCACCCACCGTAGTTCCAGGCGGCGACTTGGCTAAAGTGCAACGTGCCGTTTGCATGTTGTCAAACACAACTGCCATTGCCGAGGCATGGGCTCGGTTGGACCACAAGTTCGATTTAATGTATGCTAAGCGTGCCTTCGTACATTGGTATGTAGGTGAAGGCATGGAGGAAGGTGAATTCTCTGAAGCCCGTGAAGATTTGGCAGCACTGGAGAAGGATTACGAAGAAGTTGGTATTGATTCCGCCGAAGGTGAAGTTGGCGAAGGCGATGAGTACTAGAGAGGTTACCGGTCTATGAAATACAAGCATCAGTAATAAAAGCTGATTTACATTAACGCACCTCAAAAATCTCCGTTTGCTAAAAAATTTGCAATTCTCTCACTTTTGTAATTAACCCAATATTTTCCCTTTAAATGTTTTAATACTACGATTGCAGATGAAGTTTGTCGATTGGATAATAAACGCTTAAATATGATTTTTTTTACCAAATTATATAGTTTATTTGTATATTTATTGAGAGGTAGAGAAAGTTTAGATATGAAACCCGGCATTGGCCTCCTTTATCGGATCAAATTGATGTTGTTCATATTTCGCTAAGCGTAGTACGCAATTCCGACGGCATTGTCGTTTGCTTAAGTTTATTTTGTCTTAACACATAAAACATTCTTTTTTTTTTGGCGATTTGTACACCAAATTTTCTATTTTTTGTGATAAATTGTTTGAAATTGTTATCGAGAGAGATGGGGAATCGAACCATGGATCTCCCGCATGATAGTCGCGTGTTCTAACCATCATGCCACGGCCGGCCGTACTTAGAAGTAAACAATTAAAATAGCTTTAAACGTAGCGTTTACACTTTCTGTCACTTTCATGCGTAGGGTCATTCAAGTAAGTACTCATGTAGGGGGTAGTGGGGTAGGTATTTCAGGCATGGCCAATCGACACCTCCTGAACTGCAGGGAGGTTTCTTAAACACATTTAGCGAAGACACAAGCTACAAATATGAAATTTATCAAATCGATTTTTTAAGTGCAAAAAAATATTATTTAGTTTTAAAACAATCAATATGAATTTAAATAATGTTACCTAAAGCAACATTTGGCATCTCCACAGAAAGGTCCACCGCGGTCGAAGAAAAAAGTTGTATGTAATAATGTTTTTTCTAACTTGTATGAGTAAAGACAAATACTTAAATTTTATTTAGTTAAAATGTCCAACTCTTATCTTATTTTTATTTATGATGGCCTCTTTGAATTTTTAGTAACATATTTACTGATGAAGGAAGTGCACTCTTATCATTAAATATTTATTACAACAGTAAATAACTCCAATAATAGTAAATAATGATCCGTTAGCTGCAAAATTTTGATGTTATTTTATTGACCTTCTAATGTAACATTCGTGATCAACAATTTTTAGTATATAAACTAATTTTGCACACAAAAAAATTTTTTTTTTTTTAAATATTTTTGTCATATATTATCAAAAAGGAAATTTATATCACATCGCGCAACGTCCAATTGACTCGACGCTAGTTGGCCTTTTTATTTGTAAATTTTGTGATTTTGTTACTTCCCAATATTTCGGTGAATATCGATCACCATCTTCAGGGTATATTTTCGCTAAAACAAGAAATAACAAATACATATTTAGTATGTAAACAGTAACAAATATTGAAACACATTTATATTTATATTGAAAAAAAAAGAAAATAAAATTGAGGTCCTACTTCTTTCAAGTGTCAGTACGAACTAATACAATTTTAATATTTTTTGACAATGTGTCGGTATATATGAGCCACTTGTTCCGTATCCCATTTATCTTTCCCTCAGGAACGTCCATAATATGTAGCATTTCTAGAGTGTAACGTCTAGTTTATTTACTCTCTTCCGTTAATATTTCAACATCGTCAAAGTCGGGGTCGTGTCTGGTCGTCGCACAGTGAGCGGCGAGTGCAGTTTTTTGCTCCAGTCAATTTGCTTTTTGGTCAGTTTTGTCGGATGAGAGTCTTGTTTTTAGTTATGATTTCGTAGTGCCAACATATACTTTATTGCATATGTTGGACTTTTTACCGTTACATTTAATCTTATACACGACGTTCGATTTGTCCTTCTTAATGATTGATTTTGTTTTACTAAAAAAACTAAACTGAAGTAAACTGAATGTGTTTCTTTGATGAAAATATCGCGTATTCATACAAACGGAAGCAATAAAAAAGTTATCATAATGCCCTAGGACACGAATATCTCCCATATATCCTGAAATGAAAAAAACTTAAATTTTTTCAAAACCGTTGTTGGAATTGAACCAAAATTGGCTCAATTTATCTCTGATAAATCACTGACAACTTCGTTGAATTATTTCAAAGGACACTCTCACCTCCCATATATCCTGACTGGTAAAAATTTATATTTTCCAAAATGAGATACATTCACTTAATTGTGAATAAAAACGAAACGCGATAATCGATTTACATGATCAATGTCGCATTTTGTTAACAGGTTATGTGACATTACGTGAATGTAGTAAAACTTGACACTTTTATACGTTTTGGGTTTTGTATTATTTTTTTAAAAAGAATTTTTTAGCCAAATTTTTATATTTTTTTCACAAATTTATTTATAACTGCGAAACTGTTGATTATGCTTAAGAGATATTAAAGAGGAATTTTAAAAAAATTCTGCAATTTTTTTGCCCATAGTTTTTACATACATACTGAATGTTTGTTGTTGTTTTTGTTTTAGTGAAAATATCCCCTGAAGATAGTGAACTATATGTGTTGGGAAACAATTAAATAAATAAATTAATAAATAAAGGATTTACCAATAAGAGGTCCTATTTTAGGATTCAAAGAAAAATTCAATTTTTTGAGATAAATGAACGGATGTTTATTTCATAATAAAGTGGAAGTTATGCCGTTCGTTGCTTGTGTGGCACTTAGCGCCGTCTTGTTGAAAGTAAACGTTTTCCAGATCAATACCATCCAACTCCGACCATAAAAAAATCATTATTCATCTCTCGATAGCGCAATCCATTCAACGTTACTGTTGATCCAACCACATTTTCGAAAAAGTAAGGTCCAATGACCCCTCCGGACCATAAACCGCACCAAACAGTCACACGTTGAGGATGGAGAGGCTTCTCAACAATAACTTTGGGTTTTCCGAGCCACAGACGTGACAATTTTGCTTGATGACGTAAACACCGAGGTGGCTATAGGGGTAAAATATGCTTTAACAAATAGGTGTCAAAACACTGGCAATGGTATAAAACATATAAATACTTCACCCATTTGTTAATATCTCGTTCTAAAAAAAACATGAATTTGCATACTTCCGTTCGCTCTGATAATTACTATTTGCTTCTAATAGCAGTAGATAAAGTGATCAAATGAATTTGAATTTTTCAGGAAAAAGATTTCGGGTTTATTCGAAAAATTAAATTTTCCAACAATTTGGTTTTTTCAATAGCAGATTTAGTAAAAACCGAAAAACTGGTTTTGTTTGAACTTTTTTGTACGCCATTGGAGAAATTAAATAGAGTTTTTGAATTCAGTTTGCTTTAGTTTATACCTTATGCTGATCAGCCAACCTAAACAGAAGTTATAAGGAAATTTGAACTTAGTATATGGGTAATTCCAGCCTTACGAATGTTGTATTTTATAATATATTTTGTATAGCTCCCTACTAGCTCTACATTATGTAAAAAAGACGTCATACTTAAAAATCTACAATCCAAGATATTAACAAAACACAGGCCTACGTTGTGCTACACGAAATAGAAGTGCGTTTTATGTTAGTTCTTGAAATTTCAAAAGACTGCGCGTTGTTTAAGATTTAGTAAATGCACTTAATTATTTCATAAAATAGACCAAAAGCGCTTTAAAAATATATTTTTGTTGGGCAAATTTGTTCCTCTGGTTTATAACCGCGATGTAATAAAGACCTACGTTATGTTACTGACGTTATGTGACAAAATATCCCATAGCTATGAAATGCTTAAAAAAATGTTTATTCAAGCCATTCAAGAATTATAGTGTCGATATGATCACATATTAGCCTCCTTTTTACATAACTGCAATTAAAGTTTTTCGTTCGAATATCGACGACTTTCCACCCATTTCAAGATGCGTTCACAACTATTGACCTACTATTGGTTTCATAGTTGAGGATATATCGGCAATTAAGTTTTTTTATACCCACCATTTTTTTTATTGTTTACAGAAATTTCATTAAAAACTTCCTTTGAGATTTGCCTAAAGAATATCGTATAAGCATAAACAACATTTTATATCCCGATTTGTCCAGAACAATCTTAGCAATATTCTGTGGAAATACTTTCAAGTAACTTTGAGAAACCGGTTAACCAACACCAAAAAAAACACGGGTATTCGAAAATGGCATTTTTGGTAAAATCGATTGATATTTTTTCATTCCTACCATCTTACACGTTATATGCGTGAGGACACCAACAGAGACTTATAGCCTCTTTCTGTACCTCGACCGATAGCTTTCGATTGCATTTGGGTTTCACTAACCCTACTTTTATATGAATGACGACTCGAACACCAAGTCAATTATTTATTATTATTTTAATTATTTTTCATTTCAGCAAACAACAGTGCAGCAGTTTCTAGCGCAAAAGCATCGCGCATCGGGTATGTGATCCAAGGTAAAGCTTCTGATCGGTTTAACTTAGCAAACCCACAGTTATCCTTGCCAATTGCCCTTCAAGTCTACCCACAGAGCTCCGTATTCGTGTTACTACTGCCGACGGAGTACCTTTATGTGGTGACGTCTAGCACGTGGTTTTGACACTCGTCTATGGTAGCTAGACGTACTGTTTTTAGCGGTACATGTACTGTTCTATTGTTATTGTACTTTTTTATGCACAACACGTAAAACATTACGCAAAAGTACTGTTTTTAAAACCTTTAACTGTTTTTGTACTGTTTTTTTATTTCAATGATTTTTTATATAACAATCTATTTCAATCTATCTATATATATATAAGTGAACATTTGTTTCTACGTATGTCCACTATAGACTTCAAAACTACCCAACCGATGTGCAACAAACCGGCATCAATAGAAAGACAATCTTTCGAGGATCGTTATAGGTTACTTAAACATTGCATTTGAATCATGTGGTCCATTTATTGAGTCGATTTTCGATTTTCCCATACAAAAAATGTTCAAAAGTTTTAAATTGTGAAAATTTAAATAGTATGTCAATGTTAAATTTGTCAATATTTGAATTTTCAAATGACACAGACAAATGGTATATTTATGTATGTATATAAGATTTAAATTGAGTTTGTTTGAAACTCAGTGGATGCTACAGCATTTAACTGATTCTGAGGTGAGACCAATCCATTCCACCCCATTAACAAAAATTCAATATCTGGCGTACTACTAAAATAAGTGACTTTAAATCAGGTCTGGATGCAATATTAAATTTAAACTATTAATATTAAAAAACTGGCACGATTAGATTATAAGGCGTGATCCCGCCCCCAGGAGCTAATTTGTTAAAGTGCGGTATCTGAAGTACTAGATTAGTAGGAATAGCCCTACTCATAGGACCTAATTTGTAAAAGTGCAATATCTGATGGCCTAGATCATTAGGCGTGGCTCCGTCCGTAGGACGTAATTTTGCGAATGGTAATGGAATTTGTTGTGGATTCAATTAAGGTAAATATACGTATTCTAAAGGACAAGGGGGAATTTGAAAAAGGATGTGGAATAAACACCAATATTCGTGATCAAGCATAAGGGGTAGACCTGCCAAATTCTGTTTCCCAAAAGCAATAGCTGAAGGACTGCAGCAATATTCGTCTTGATATTTGGTATGCAATTTTTTGAGACCAGTGGTGTATGTAACTGAGATCTACGGCAGAAAAAATCGAATAGTCACGAATTAAAACATTTCTCAAATCTGCATTCTATAACATTTAGATCGACGAACGTCATACAACAGTGTAATATTAGCAGTTACGAATGAGTGTGGAGGATTTTATTTCCTTATTGCACCAATGGGTTTTGATATTGTTGATTTTGCAAAATGTTTGATCGCGTTGGCTATTGCATCCTCCTGTATTGCGCAGCTATTTTGGATGTTGCAGAATAGAGCAAAAAATTTAAATTTTCCGAGAACCGCACATGAGTTATCAAGTTAAAAAATGTTTCAAACATGTCAAATCATAATGAGGGATGAGGGTACTATGACACACAAAAAATTGTTCAAACCCCTTGATCGCGTATTATAGGATTTAAGAAGCAATACATGATTGAGTTATCCTTCTCAAATGTATTTACCCAGAAAATATAAGGGAACCGAAGTGTTGCTACTATGTATAACAATGATACCCATGGATTGGCGTTAGATTTAAATGACTACAGTTTCCAGTTCGGTTAAAATTTGCAATGACATTCAATAAATCTGAGGGACAGTCTATTCAAATTTGATAAATTCAAATTTTTCGCATGAACACCTTTATGTTGCATGTTCACGTGTAGAATGACCTACTGATTAAAATATGTAAACTTCTTTGGTTCTTCCATACATACTCGATTAACAAAAGCATTACAATAAATTTCTGTCATTAAAACTATAGCGGTTTTCACCCTTTGAGTTAACTTTACAACTCTGTTTAATTTACTACCATTTTACACTACAAAGCATGAGCGTCTTTTTCGTATGTATTGTAAACATATGAATCAGCTGATTTTTGTTTTGGGTTTTGTCAGTTTAAATGCTTAAATACGTAAAAAATTTACGTTTTTATCCATATTTTACTAAACTATTTCAATAGTTATCACAAAATTTAACATTAGAAGTCAAACAAAATATTTGTGCCAGCAAATATTTTTGACGATCAGCTGTTTTGTTATGGTAAATTTATCACACATGTTTACTACAGCTTTTTGTCGGATTTTTTAACCACGGTGTAGTAAATTGTAGCCCAATACATTTTGTTGTTGCAGTGTTGTAAATGTTAGTACGTTTACAACATTAACAAGATTAACAAGGTCTACAAGGGTACTTTACTACCAAGAGTGAAAACCGCTTATATTATGTTTTAATATACATCAAAATTGTTGTTAAATTTCAATGCGAATATCAAAGGAACTAGCACAACCCGAAGATTTAAAGTTAAATTTCAGTCAATACTTCTTTAGGCAGGACGAAGTCTGCCCGGTCAGCTAGTATTTGATAAAACATGTTTTGTTGTATAGTCTACAAAAAAAAAAAAAGACGAAGATAATATAAAACACTGTACCATACATAGTAACACATAGATTGGTTACAACGTTGTTATTGTTATTCCATTTATACCCACATAATTTTATAATTTATAATTTTAACACTGCTTTGTATTTATTTCAAGCGTTAATTTTAAAAAGGCTATAATTTTACAGGAGACGAAAATCTATTGAACGCTTAAAACATAACGCAGACAATAACCTCATCAATTGACCGGAGTGTGGCAAAATATGTCATTTGGTTGGACTCTCATACTATTCCGCGCGAAACAGTTGATTTGTTAACATAAAAATAAGATAGATATTCCACAAGGATGTAATAAATTGGACTTAGTGGGTTTGCTCATCACTACAAAACAACAAAAAATGAGATAACTGTATTTTTTTGTGATTGATGTATATTAACTTGATGTATATTACTGCTAATGCGTTTATGGCATATTATTTTTTGACATTGTCTTTGTTGCTCAAAATATGAGATGCTTAATACATTTTTATGTTTTAATTTTCAATGTACTGTTTTTTGTTCACTAATGTACTGTTTTTCCGATTTTAATATCTGGCTACTCTACACTCGTCAGTGCAAACACTTCGGCTCAGAGTGAGCGGTACCCTGGTAAGCGTCTGACCCAGAACGGACGGCTGTAATAAAATCCTGGCAGGAGTGGTGCGCTGGGCTTGCGACCGCCACCGACGTTTAAACTATTGCAATAAAAAGTACTTACTTAGCTGTAGTGTTTTTGAATTCCCGGTATTTTTTATTTCCCGGGATATCGGGATTTTTATATTATTTTCCCGGGATCCCGGGAATTCCCGGTCCAAAACAAAAAATAAATAAAAATTGCCTTTTTTATTTTAATACAAACAAACGAATATGAAATGAAATATAAAAATAATTCTAAAAATCTCATGTTATGGTTTATCCGAAAATTTGTTAATGTTTAGACAAGCTATCATCATGAAACCTGTACATGAGCAATTTCCTTATAGACTTAGACCTTTAGCGGAAAAAAGTAAGAAAACCGGTAACATTATCCAGGCCAAACGGAAAAAGCTGTATATGAGCAAGCTTCTTAAAGACTAATAGGGCTGCTAGTAGGGATTTTTCGAAATTCGTACTTTTTGGTGTAAAAAGGCTAAAAAGGATAAAACCGGTACCATTGAGCATTATCCTTATAGAATTAGAGAGTTGCACGAAATGATTTTTCGAAATTCATCCATTTAGGGGTAAAAAAGGACTCAATCTAAACGACTAAAGCTATAATCCAAAGGCATTTTTCAAAATTCGTTCTTAGGTGCTAAGAAAAGACCCAAAAGGGGTAATACTTATGCAATCACCCAGACCAACGGCTAAAGTTAGTATCGCACAAATCTATATGGGAATGCTTCATATAGAATTATAGATCTGCATGAGATTTTTCAAAATTGTTACCCCTTAAAGAAAAACCTAACCAAATCAAGACCGAACGGCTTAAGGTAGAATAGCAAATAAGCGGTGGAGTATTAATTTTAGTGAGTAGTTGTGCGTTTTGAATTAATATCAAATTGGTAGCATCACCCTAAAATTATAAATTCAGGTATTGGGGCGAATATTTATTTTATGGAGCAAATTTGCAAAATGAAAGAATTTCGAACTTTTAGCAGGACAAAACCGAAAATGGAATTAAACTGTTACCATCACCCAGACAAAACGACTAAAGGTCGACAATTAGATTTAACACTTATTTTATAGGGTAATTGTGCAATTTTTGAGTTTCGTACTCCTTGGGATAAAAAGGGGAAACGTGTAATCATTGTTCAGACCAAACACCTAAAGGTACAATCACCCAGTACACCAATAAAGAAAGTTATATGTCAGTCAATTGGCTTAAAAATATTGTTTTAGAATATATGCCCATCAATTAGTAAGTACCCATCAACTCATGGACATTGTATTGCTGATCCATTTAGCAATTTAATACGTTCGAATTTTTCTCTATATATTAAAGCACATTTGAAAGATAAATAACGCATCGAGAGACGAAATACGATAGTGATGGTCACGAAAATAGTCACCAATTGGTAATTTTATGGTAAAAATTTGGAACACTAAATAATGTATGTTTTAGTCGATTTTAACTTATTTAACATGTTGCATAAGCATAATGAAATCCCGGGAAATCCCGGTCGCATTCCCGGGATTCCGGGACAAAAAATTGGCCGGGATTCCCGGGATTTTTGTCCCGGGAATTCTAGGGACAAAAACACTACTTAGCTGGCACTTCTTTGCAATCCCACTGGATCTTCTGCGCTTCTCCTCCAGTTAGTAAGAAAATAATAAAATGGACCTCCTAAAATGATTTGAGGATGTGTACCTGGAATGTTAGGACACTGTATAGATCAGGTGCTTCCATCAAACTGACGGAAGTCCTATTCTACGAGGACATAACCGCTTAACAGGAAATCCGGTGAACGGATTTCAAGGCAACACACAGTGGGCGAAACCGCTGCGCTAGCGGGATTTAATTAATAACTCGAGTAAATGAAGAGATATTTTAATGAAAATTTAAACATAAGTTTTTTAACGCATATACCGTTTATTCTTTTAGTCTAGGTCACCTATATATCACAGCTCCCATACAACTAACATTTTCTACAGTCTACAGTTCTTAACATTTTACATTTTTAAGTAATTTATTTAAAGTATTTGAAGAAATATAAAGTATTTATTTATCTTGACGTTAAACCAGAAATATCTTATTCCTCGTTTCAAGGCTTCTTCAGACATCATGCCAATATGTATGATAGTATGTATGTTATGTAGTATCAACCAAATCTGGTTGGCTGACAAAACGTCCAGTTATTTTGTATGAGAGGTACCAGAAGGGGTCGGCCGATATAGTCCATATTCCTTCCTAAGTCAAATTTCAATAAGCTTATATCTTGTACAAAATATGGCTGAATTCAGGTACCTACCAAAAAATTTAAATTTAAAACTATTTGGGTGAATTCGGCCATTTGTATGGGAGGTACAAGAAGGAGTGTGGCAAACGCTTTGGTTTTCTCAGTATTTGTTTACTATTGGAAGATAACACTGTGCTAGTTTTGAGAACTTTTTTTTGCCGACAAACGGGGCACCCGATGAGTTAAACTAAATCGACTGTGCTGAATCGAATGGCGTTCGCCGTTTTTTTAGGTTAGCTCTTAAAAAAAAGTTAGGGGGGGTTAAAGTTTCCCCCTTTTGGCCTGTTCTTGCAGAATACCGGTATATCAAACTATGTTTTGTTTACATCTGAGGTGTAGGGTGTGTTCAGCAACTTTGTAGAAAATATTATGCCAAATATTTTTGTTGAACATATTAACCCTCTAACTGCCCCTCATTACGGCTTTTTTTTGGCTTTATTCTAACAAATCGTAAAAAACACCCCGAAAAAGGGGAAGGGCGGGGATAAAATGTTCTACAAAAATGTTGGCCATAAAATTTTACTATATACGTCAGAACACACCAAAACCCAAAACTTAACACAAACACCAAAAACGAATCAAATTCAAGATTGCCCACACACAAGGTATGCAACCATATATGGTGAAATAAAAAAAATCAACTACATATTAATTTTAATTTTTTTTTTTTTATTGAACAAATGTTATTTTTCAAAAACTGGTAATTTGTATGGGAGGTACCAGAGATGGTGGGGCTGTTCTCCATATATCTCCAACAGTTGGTCGTAGTTGGCTATCATTTTGGATATTTTTACACCACAAGGATTCACACTTTACATAAAAGCTAAATTTAGTTTAAATACGGTTGAATGGCGTTAGTTATAGTCCAAACATGTCAGTATACGCTCTAAACACATATATGCTACAACAGCTTAATTCTACAACATTTTTTTTTGTACACATGAAAAGATGGGTCGCAAACATATAATTTTCTCTAAATGAGAAAAAAAAGATATTGACTCAATAAAGTAAAATTTGTTTGTAATTTGGCTCAACCAACTGAAATCAAAAAATGTTACCAAATTTTTGCGGGAGATGTGCTAAAAATTTATTCACTTTAAAGGCTCGCAGCAGATCAGAAGTGCCTCTAAATGCTCATGCAAAAGCTATTAAAGGTATTTACAAGTGTTGTCAATTAAAAGAAAACAAAAAACATGGGTATTTTCTAACATTGGAATTCGACTTAGATTGCCCGTTTAGGCCACTGTGCAACATGGTTATCTCCAGAACAATTGACGAGGAATAAGATAGATCACATGGTTGTCGATGAAAGGCACATAGAGTGTTCTGTACGTATGAGTGATCAGGGGTGCGGACATTGACTCCCATCACTAACTAACCGCAGTTAAGGCTAAGCATGGCGAAAAACGTATGTATCCAGACATAGCGACGGTTAGCTGCAGACCACAGAGGTAGCAGACGCCTGCTACGAAATGCTCAACTTCAACAGAATGCTCCAACACCTGATAATATTACCGACTCCATAGAACGGACTGCAAGAAGCGTACTTTGGTGTACTCAAAGCTGTCTCAAGAAGATGCTTGGTACGAAGATGAATGTCGCAATGCTACGAGCGAGACGAATACTTCATACAGATCGAAACTGCAGCCAATGGCAACGCGAGCTGTTCGTGAACGGCACAGGGAGAAGAGACGAAAAGCAACTCGTCTTTTTGGACGAAAAAAAGGAGTTGAAGAAGATACAGGATGAGTGCACAGAGTTGCCCGAAAATTCTACCAGAGAGTTGAGGCCAGAATGCGTGCAAAGTGTTGCCCTCCTGCAATGTTATCCCTGCTGAATTTTTTAAGGTCGGCGGGGAGGAGCTGGTTAAGAGCATGTATCAGCTAATGAGGAACACCTGGCTAGAGGAGAGGGCATGCTCTCCTTCCAGTACACTATTTAATATAGTTATGAAGAAGGTGATGAAAAAGGCTGGTGTCAACTAGTCTGGCACCATATTCCACAAGAGCCACGTGCCACTAGCCAATGATGTCTACATCATTGGCCGAAATCTGCGGGATGTTACTGCAGTTTTCTCATCAATAGAAAAGGAGTCAGCAAAAATGGGTTTAGCGGTCAACGAGGAAAAAACAAAAATAATGATTTCGACGAACAAAGAGTCCTTTTGATAAGGACGTACCGTGAACGTTGACAATTATTGTTTTGAAGTAGTAGATGAATTTACCCACCTCGGATCTTCCGTCAACAAGAAAAATAATGTCAGCCATGATATTAAGCGGACAATAGTGCTCGCCAATAGATGCTTTTACGGACTTCGGCAGCTCTTTAGTAACACCATCTTATCTAGAGATACTAAGAAACAGGTGTTAATTTTACTCGTTTTTTTGTACGCACGAATCGTAGGTGCTTACGACAACGGAGTATTTGAGAGAAAAGTACTCCGAAAAATATATGAACCTATCTGTGCCGACAGCGACTTTCGCCATCGGATAAACCATGAGCTGTATGAGCTTTACCACTATATCGATGTAGCTAAAAGAGCCAGAATTGGCTGGGACATGTTGCCAGGATGGATGTAAATGCCCCAGCGAGATAGGTGTTTGAAGGCGAACCTGAAGGACGGCGCAGAGAAGGGAGACTCAAACGTACTTGGATGGGACTAGTGGTTGGCGACGTGCCACCATCTGGTAGGACTATCTGGAGAACGCAAGCAGAAGATCGAAGCGTGTGAATTTCTTTAATACTTCAGGCCTCAAATTTATGAACCACGTTCGTACGTTGTAATGGGCCACTTAAGTAAGTAATAACACTGTGCAACAACCAAAATCGGAATGGGATGAAAATGAAATGAAAGTTGACATTATGTATAACAAAACCCTCAAGGGATTTCTTAAGTTTAGTGCGAGATTTTTTTTTACACGCATTTGAAGTTGGTGATATTTGAACGCTGCACAGTGGTTCCTTTTTGGTTTTTTTTGGAATTAATTCTGTAACTTTTGAACGGATAATGCTATCTTGATGAAATTTGAAATAGTTAAAGCTGAGGTGTTTTCGAGATGATTTAGAAACATTTGGCTCCCTAGGGAGTGTGGGGGCCACTGCGTGGCCCTCCAAAGTTGGTCACCTCGGGTGTTTCAAAATTTCAAATGCTTGAGGAATGTGCATTTATGAACCGATTTAAAAGATATTTTGCATTTAGATAGTGCTTCGAAAAACCTTCAAAAAACATGCTTACATGCATATGTTATCTCATTTATGTCAAGAGATATTTGAGAAAATAAAAAAAATTGTGTCATTTTTGGACGAGGTTGATTTGGTATTTTTAAGGGTGTGAGCTCAGTTTTTTCTTGATTTTAAAGATATTTATATCGTTAGTTAGCTTATAAAATTCTGAATGAAATTGCTGAAAAAATAATGCAAATATTTTGTTCCGATCAAAAGTTATAAGCATCGCAAGTAAAAGTTTCCAAAAAAAGGCATATTTTTACTGTTTTTTTGCAAAAAGGCGACTACATTCTTTCGTTTGTAAAAAAAATATTTCTTCCGGGAAGTGGCAATTTCTTAATTATTCCTCATAGAAATGTTGATGCAGATGCATTTAATGCTAAATTTGAATCAGTTCAGCAAAATGGTTCCCCGGCAAGGGAAGTCAAAAATACCCCATTTTTGAAAAAAAAATTTTTTTGTTTTTGAAAATTCTCAAATCGCAAAGCGCCAACGAGAAAGCTCATTATATATTTTTTTGACCACATATGTGGACTAGTTAACCGTAACGTATTTCAACATCCCTGCCATAAACAAAGACAGTGTGGCCATTTTAGTAAAAAATTCGGAATTTTGGAACATATTTTCCCCGTTTTGGGAATTTGGGTATTTTGTTATAAGATATGGCAACATATTGTTATTCGTTTTTTTAAGGACAATTTTATGTACTTTATTCCAATATTTCGTTAAGATATTCCAATCCGTTTGAATTTTACGCTATTTTTCATGTAAGATATTATTTCTCCAAAAAATACGTTTTGACCAAATTTTATATTTGACTCAGAATCATGCCCAAAACAAAATGTGCTTTTAATTAATTTTTATAAATTATTAAACTTCATGTCGTTCCCTTTTCAACGATATGCAATACTTGTATGTCAAGAGTTTAATTATTGTTTATAATTATAATCAAACTTCACTACCTCTGTAAACAAAGTATATATCGTGAAACATACATATATATGGGGGCTATATCTAAATCTGAACCGATATGCTTAGTTTTGTTACTACATTAAAATAGTGTGAAAAAACTAAGATGTGCAAAGTTTTGTTAACATCAGAGCAAAAATGTGGTTTGTGGCAACAATAATCTATAAAAGGTTATGCTAATTTGTATGGGAGGTACCAGAAGGGGCGGGGCAAGTGGACCCATTATTTCAGTATATACTTCACGCTGTCAAATAATAATACCATCCAAATTTTAGATTCGTAGAGCCCTCCAGCATGAAGTTATTGACAGAATAGTGGTTTTAGTAAAATAGGTCATTTTGTATGGGAGGTACTTGAGGGGGCGTGGCGATTTCTCCCATTTTCCAACCAACATCGCGACTAGTGAATTTTATGTCACTGGTAAATTTCTATTGAAATGGATTAAGAACTACTCCAATTATCGTCTTAACCATTTACCCAGCCGGCCAGACGGACATAGCTTTATTGGGTTAAAAAGCTCCAAAACTTATTTTTTCTAAAGAAATCTAGGGTCTCAGTTATATGGTCTGTTGTTTTAAACTTTTTCCCGTTTAAAATTATATAGCCCCTCTACCCTGAAGCTGAGCTTGTACAAATTTTATTCAAAATTTGTTAAAAATAGTAATAATAACACACAAAAGCCACAAAAACATATAAATATTGCATTAAAAATCAAATTTTTAACTTAAAAAATAATTTTGCTTAACATATTTATGCAATTAGAGACATTTTTAGTACACATGAGACTAAAAAATCATGATGGAGTCGTTACTTATTAATGAAACTTACAAGCCCATAGACTCTTTAATTAAGTTATTTATGATTTATAAATCCCTATGCACAGGAATGCGAGACAAATTACGAAAAATGTCCCTTATTGCATAAATATGTTAAGCAAAATTATTTTTTTAAGTTAAAAAATGACCTATTTTACTAAAACCACTATTCTGTCACTAACTTCATGCTGGAGGGCTCTATGAAGCTAAAATTTGGATGGTATTATTATTTGACAGCGTGAAGTATATACTGAAATAATGGGTCCACTTGCCCCGCCCCTTCTGGTACCTCCCATACAAATTAGCATAACCTTTTATAGATTATTGTTGCCACAAACCACATTTTTGCTCTGATGTTAACAAAACTTTGCACATCTTAGTTTTTTCACACTATTTTAATGTAGTAACAAAACTAAGCATATCGGTTCAGATTTAGATATAGCCCCCATATATATGTATGTTTCACGATATATACTTTGTTTACAGAGGTAGTGAAGTTTGATTATAATTATAAACAATAATTAAACTCTTGACATACAAGTATTGCATATCGTTGAAAAGGGAACGACATGAAGTTTAATAATTTATAAAAATTAATTAAAAGCACATTTTGTTTTGGGCATGATTCTGAGTCAAATATAAAATTTGGTCAAAACGTATTTTTTGGAGAAATAATATCTTACATGAAAAATAGCGTAAAATTCAAACGGATTGGAATATCTTAACGAAATATTGGAATAAAGTACATAAAATTGTCCTTAAAAAAACGAATAACAATATGTTGCCATATCTTATAACAAAATACCCAAATTCCCAAAACGGGGAAAATATGTTCCAAAATTCCGAATTTTTTACTAAAATGGCCACACTGTCTTTGTTTATGGCAGGGATGTTGAAATACGTTACGGTTAACTAGTCCACATATGTGGTCAAAAAAATATATAATGAGCTTTCTCGTTGGCGCTTTGCGATTTGAGAATTTTCAAAAACAAAAAAAATTTTTTTTTCAAAAATGGGGTATTTTTGACTTCCCTTGCCGGGGAACCATTTTGCTGAACTGATTCAAATTTAGCATTAAATGCATCTGCATCAACATTTCTATGAGGAATAATTAAGAAATTGCCACTTCCCGGAAGAAATATTTTTTTTACAAACGAAAGAATGTAGTCGCCTTTTTGCAAAAAAACAGTAAAAATATGCCTTTTTTTGGAAACTTTTACTTGCGATGCTTATAACTTTTGATCGGAACAAAATATTTGCATTATTTTTTCAGCAATTTCATTCAGAATTTTATAAGCTAACTAACGATATAAATATCTTTAAAATCAAGAAAAAACTGAGCTCACACCCTTAAAAATACCAAATCAACCTCGTCCAAAAATGACACAATTTTTTTTATTTTCTCAAATATCTCTTGACATAAATGAGATAACATGTGCATGTAAGCATGTTTTTTGAAGGTTTTTCGAAGCACTATCTAAATGCAAAATATCTTTTAAATCGGTTCATAAATGCACATTCCTCAAGCATTTGAAATTTTGAAACTCCCGAGGTGACCAACTTTGGAGGGCCACGCAGTGGCCCCCACACCCCCTAGGGAGCCAAATATTTCCAAATCATCTCGAAAACACCTCAGCTTTAACTATTTCAAATTTCATCAAGATAGCATTATCCGTTCAAAAGTTACAGAATTAATTCCAAAAAAAACCAAAAAGGAACCACTGTGCGCTGGCTAACAAGAAAAATTCATTAAAAAAGTCATAAAATAATGCTATTTATCACGGAAAGCTGTCGTATCTTACTGTTTTTGGGGTCGAGGAATCCATTTTTGACATTAATTTTTAATTTAAAGCGCCGCTAGATGGCGCTTTCGTAAATTTTTTTGGTTTAGGTCGATTTTTTTGTATTTCCACACGATTACAGCCGTAGATTAAGAGCCATCGAGCTGAAATTTGGTATGCGAGCTTCTATCCACCAAGTGGAGATTGGGTTCTTAGATGGGCATGATCGGACAAAACCTGCTCCCACCTCCCATACAAATTGTACCTTTTTTTTAGGTCTGTCCCTGCGATCACAGTCGTAGATTAAGAGCTATCGGGCTGAAATTTGGCATGCTAGCTTCTCTCCTCTAAGCGGAGATTAAAAAATATAAATTAATGTCAAAAATGGATTCCTCGACCACAAAACAGTAAGATACGACAACCTTCCGGGGTACATATCATTATTTTATGACTTTTTTAATGAATTTTTCTTGTTAGCCAGCGTTCAAAAATCACCAACTTCAAATGCGTGTAAAAAAAAATTTCGCACTAAACTTAAGAAATCCCTTTAGGGTTTTGTTATACATAATGTCAACTTTCATTTCCTTTTGGTTTTATCCCATTCCGGTTCCAAAAGTTCAATTTTGTGTCACAGTGTAATTGATGATAAGCTCTCGTTTTATTAACATATTGACAGAGTAGTATCTCGCAGAAACGTGACCCTTCAATAGCTATATTATTATTATATATATTATTAATTATGTCCAACATAAACTATTGTATTGAGATATATTCAGGTACAACCAGAGAAAAAAATTAAAAAAATTCAGTTAAATTCAAGAAAAAAAAATTCAAGAAAATATCCAAGAATTCCGATTCCTACATATCATTTAAAAAGGGTTTCCCTAAGATATCCATTCTCCAGTAGATACACTCGCTTTTCGTTACGAATCGCCTTCTGTTCGCATTTCTGCATATGGATTGAAAGATTAGTTATTTTAACAAAAATTTAAGATAATGTCAAATATTTTATGATGTTTGGATGAATATAAATTAGAATAATATCTTGAAGTTCAAATAAAGTTTTAAATACTATTTCTAAAAACCTTTTTCAAGTGGTAAATTTTTTCTGGAACAGTCCTTAGTACATACTTAAAAAGATGTATAAAACCATTCTATATTTGAATAATATGGAAAAACATAACTCTTAATAAGAAAACCGAGACCTATCTCGCTAACGAGATGACGGATGCAGGAATCTTTTTATTGTTTACAATAAATTTGAAATATTGCACAAATTACTGTTGAAATTATGTTAAAATTTGTACGGCAAGAAGGGTGATTTTTTTTTAACGAGGCTAAAAGTTTTAATCGCGAAAGATTTATTGCTGCTGTAGAAATTTATCCGCTGTAGAGTTATTCTTGGCTAGAAAAGTGTCCAGCCACTTCTCAATTACTGGCAAATTTTCGTCACTCCATGTTGCCTCTTCCTTAATGTTCCTAAGAGATTTCTCAATAATGTGTAATGCACTACCAAACTCAGATTTGTGCGCTTCATAAAGTTTTTTCACCATGTCGTGACCCTCTTTTGTGGTAAACACGCCGGTGGCCGATCCAATCAAACTGTCCCACAAATTGGTTTTATTTTCAAATCTGAAACGACCATCAATGATGAAGTTTGCCTCGAAAGTATGTCAAACAGAACTCAATACCTTTGTTTAATCGCAGCCCAGTTGTTAGAAAGGAAATTGAAAAGAGTCGTGTATCCACTCGACCCTCCGGTCAGCATATTAAAGATAAGAAAGATATCGTTTTCAGTAAAATTTGAATTGTTTTCCAGAATTGTTATATTCAATAGCCGAACGATCTTTTCGGGCTGAACTGGGCAACCTGCCAGTGTTTTTAGCAAATATGTCCGTTCGCTCTGTGTCCTTGTCTTTGGAAAGTTTATAACACGCATTAATCCAAAATTCCACTCTTCTTCGGTGCCCCATTTGAAAACAGGACAAATAAATTGGTTAGGTACCCTGTGGAGAGAATTAAAATATTTAAACATTAACTAATAAAAAAAAGGAGCACATACATGATTTCCTCGTCTGGATTTTCACTGAGCATCCACAATTTGAATGCCTGTTGTGCCTCTTCGATACATGGTTTATATCCCGCACGACATAAAAACGTCTCGGCTATTGACTTAAGATCTGTCTGCCACGCTTCCGTGTTATTTGGGACACACAACTCTTCATATAGGGGAGTTAATAAAACGCGTACATATGTCTGAAATAATTGAAATTACATTTAGTTTGTCAACCGTTAGGCAAATATTATAATGAAAGAAGAAGAAACTCCATATAAATTTAATACTTCCCTTTTTGTTAAATTAGAAACATATCTAGAAATTTCTAAAGTATTTAAACATTAACAAATTTTTTCACAATTCTAGACCGAAAATTGTCACAGACGATGAAAAAATAATTTTTGAATTTAATTTCAAATATTTGTTGGTTTATGTATCCAAAAAAATTAAATTGACCTCAATTAATGTGAACATTAGGCAAATAACTAATTTTTACGAAAAATTTGGCATACCACTACGTGGTGGCAAATATTGTACAAGTAATGAATATCACCTTTTCAGGCAACAACTATTCAAGTATTACAATTTTTACCCATGGAGCAACATATACCGGCTCTGCTGCTCCGTATCCTTTTGGTCCGTGCCGGAATTGAAACTAATCCCGGACCATGGTTCTGCACAGTTTGCCAGAATCGGTTGCACCATATGTCCATCCAATTAAGGTGCAACGCTTGTTTAGGCTGGTGTCACCTCAGGAACTGCTCTGGGCTCAACCATCATAGGGAGTGGACGGAGACTTTTGTCGCCCCATGCTGCCAATCGCAAAGACGAAACTCAACGGCATCGTCGACTTCATCATCATCGTCTTCATATGCCACACCTCCACCCTCCCCACCGCAATCACAACAACGGCAGCAAACACAACATCAACAGCAGCTACAACAACCATCGCCGCTAACACCATCGATTGCTTCCCAGAGTCCTGGGGTGATATCCATATTGCAGTTTAACTGCAATGGCCTCCAGAACAAACTACCTGAGATAACCAGATTCATGCAGCAAAACAACGTCGTGGTCGCTGCGGTCCAGGAGACAAAATTAACTAGCAATTCCAGTCTGCGCAGTTGTAATGGATACAACGTTCTCCGAAAAGACCGCACCAGAAGCAACGGCGGGGGTATCGCATTCATCATCCACAACACCGTGCAGTATAGAGTTCTCTCCCTTGATCTCAACGCCAGAGACCAATACCTTGAAATTCAAGGTATTGCAGTCAGATCGGGGGGAACTGACCTAGAGCTCTATAATGTCTACATTCCGCCAGTAGCCAGTTGTCCACCATGCTACCGTCCCGATATCAGGACCCTTCTAGACGGTGATATGCGTCTGGTCCTTGGGGACTTTAACGCGCACCATCAGCTCTGGCACTCGTGTCTAGGAGATGACCAGAGAGGCGCGTCACTGGCGGAACAAATTGACGAGTCCACCTTCTGCACCCTGAATGAGGATGCCCCCACACGGATTATGGGTAACTGCATCAGCTCCCCAGATATAACTATTGCGAGCCCTGGTCTGATAAACTACGCAACTTGGAGAGCCGTAGTTTCACTGGCATCAGACCACTTACCCATAATCATCTGTCTGGATAGACCCAACGACTTCATCGTCTCTGAACGCCGAACCTACATCAACCAGAAAAAAGCAGACTGGAACGGCTTCAGAGAGTTCACCGATCGCATTTTCACTGATCTCCCAGCTCCCACCAACGTTCACCAAGCTGAGAGCAAATTCCGCCATACCGTCATCGCAGCAGCAGCCCGCTTTATTCCTGCTGGAAGATTACCCTTAGTGCGGCCGCACTTCCCAGCAGAGGCAGCGATGTTAGCAGATGAGCGCGATGAAATCCGAATTACCAACCCAGACGACCCACATATCGTCGAGCTGAACTGTGATATCAGCAGGTTGGTAAATGAGGACAAGCGGAGAAAATGGATTGATCACCTGAAAAACTGCAACCTGAGCTCAGGAGTGGGTAAGTTGTGGTCCACGGTTCGATCTCTCTCCAACCCAACGAAGAAGGATGACAGGGTCGCGATTAAGTTTGCAGATACCACCATTTCCGACCCTGTAAAATGCTCGAATGCATTTTGTATGCAATTTATTGAGCACCCAGAGAGAGACAAGGCGAAACGAAGTGTTGTTCGCAAACTTCACAACCTTCCAGTCTCGGACACACCACAACCCTACACCCCTTCTGAAGTCTCAGAGGCCATCAATGCAGCCAAACCATCTAAGGCGATTGGACCCGACGGAATATCCATGCTGATGCTAAAACATCTTGGCGAGCGGGGAGTTGAATATCTGACAATGGTTTTCAACTTGTCAAGGAGTAGCCTATTAATACCCGATGCCTGGAAAAAGGGTAGAGTCATCCCGGTACTCAAGCCAGGGAAGGACGCGAAAGAGGGACAATCTTACAGGCCAATTTCCCTCCTGTCACCTGTCGCGAAGACTCTAGAGGCACTCCTCCTCCCCCAGCTGTCCAGCCACCTAAAAGCAGCTCACCACCAGCATGGATTCCGTAAAATGCATAGCACTACTACTGCATTAACCGCCATAACCACTAAGATCTCACAGGGCTTAAATCAGCAGAGGCCCTGTGAAAGGACACTCCTAGTGGCACTAGACCTGTCGAAGGCCTTCGACACGGTCAGCCACACCACACTCTTTCAGGACATCCTGCAGTCCACCCTACCCAACAACTTGAAGAGATGGAGTGCTAACTATCTTAGTGGTCGTCGGTCGTTCGTAGAGTTTAGAGACAAGTGCTCAAAGCACCGTAGAGTTAAACAAGGAGTACCACAGGGCGGTGTTCTATCCCCCCTTCTGATTAACTTCTACCTCTCTAAACTCCCTACACCACCACAAGGTGTAGATGTGATATCGTACGCGGACGACTGTACTATAATGGCGACGGGTCATAACATTGATGAGCTTTGTGATCGAGTGAATGGTTATCTCGGAGTACTACATAATTTCTTCACTGGACGTAACTTGAAGCTCTCACCAGCGAAGTCATCAGCAACATTATTCACCACCTGGACAAAGGAGGTAAACATAAATCTAGACGTCATAGTCGATGGCGTCCATATTCCGACTGTGAACCACCCAAAAATTTTGGGGGTCACCTTTGACAGTCTGTTTACCTCCTCAGCTCATGCCACTGCAATTACGCACAAATTGCGAAGTAGGAACAAGGTCCTCAAAGCGCTAGCCGGCAGCACTTGGGGAAAAGACAAAGAAACCTTGTTAGCTACCTATAAAACTATTGGCCGGTCAGTGGTTAACTATGCTGCTCCAGTGTGGTCTCCTTCGCTGAGTGATACCCAGTGGAGAAATATTCAAAGCTGCCAAAATGCCGCCCTGAGGACTGTAACGGGCTGTATGCAAATAACCTCTGAGCACCATCTACATGAGGAAACGAAGGTCCTCCCAGTCAGGGAACACAATGTCATGCTGACAAAACAGTTCCTCCTGGGATGTCATCGGAGGAGTCATCCCAACTTTAACATCACACAGATGGATGCTCCCCCGAGGCATGTCAGGAAGGACCTTCGAGTATATGAGGGTAATATACGCAACTATGTACATGATCCCTTGGATCACTCCTCATATACTGCAGCTTTGAATGACATTCACAGAGATGCCACCTACTCCGCGGTTTCAAGTTACCGTATGAATGTCGTTCTTGGAGGTCGCCCACCCCCTGTAGACGAAACGGAAACAAGCCTGCCACGCAGAACACGAGTGGCCCTGGCACAACTTAGATCGGGATGGAGCAACAGGCTCAATGCCTACTGGTCACGCATAGACCGTGCCATCCCCAATATTTGCCCATCGTGAGGTCAGGGTCCCCACGATACCTGCCACATCTTCAATTGCCCAGCCCACCCTACTCCACTTAGCCCTTTGGATCTATGGACCAATCCAGTGGAAGTAGCCCAATTTCTAGGACTGGACATTGAAGAAGAACCCCCGGAATAATGAGTACTATTTTAATACTTGAATAACCATGCTGTTACAACAACAACACCAACAACAACCTTTTCAGGCGATTTGGGTTTAAAGTGATCTAAAAAAAAGTAATTGCGTTTGGTGCGGAAACTTTTTTGCAATTTCAAAAAAAAAAATAATAATAATGGGAGTTCATACTTTTTTATGCTCTATTCGACTATGCAATGCCATTTTTCCTATCTGCAAAAATTTTAAAAAGTTATATGCATATATAAATATAAGGTACTGCAAGTAAATATAAGGTACTATTTTTACACTTTAACTCGATGTCCTCCTCACAAATATTATTCCATTAGAACAAAACGTAATAAACAACTTGGAAGTTTTAAAAAAGGCTTCTGTAAAAAATAAGTTAAATCGATGAAGGTCGCCATACAATTTTTTTGCATAGCAAAAAGTATTATGATTTATTAAATTATCATATTTTTTAATAAAAGAAATTTATTGCAACGCTTTTGATAAAACAACGTGTATGGGAGAACCAAAGGAGTGTAAATATTTTAATCAGTGGGTCATAACACACGTGAACATGCAACATTAGGCTGTTCATGCGAAAATCATAGTTTTTCCATATTCATGCTGCAAACTTGAATAGACTGTCCTTCACCTTCATTGACTGTCATCGCAAACTCTAATCGAACTGGAAACTGTAATTATTTAAAATCAAACGGCAAATCCGTGGGTATCATTGGCAATACATCGGCTCACTTATATTTTCTATTTAAATTAATTTAGGAACAATAACACAATCATGTATTCCTTCCTAAATTATGTAATGCGCGATCAAGGGGTTAAATCAATTTTTTGTGTGTCATAGTACACTTCTCCCTCACTATGATATAACATATTTGCAACTTTTTTTATCTCGGTATTACATGCGGGGTTCTCAGAAAATGTGCAATTTATTGCACTGTTGTGCAAAGTCCAAAAGAGGTGCGAAATACAGGAGGATGCAGTAAGTTTTGCGATCAAACATTTGCCAAAATCAACGATATAACAACCGGTGGATGCATCAAGGAAGTAAAATCCTCCACACTCATTCCTTATTACTTATACATTTTTATTACAATGATGTGTGCCTTTCGTTTTTCTACTTGTAATAGATGCAGATTTGGGAAATGTTTTAATTCGTGGGTATTCCAATTTCTGTCGTAGATCTCGGTCACATGCACCACTGGTCTCAAATAATTCCACATCAAATATCAAGACGAATGGTACTATAGTCCCCCAGCTATAGCGTTCGGAAGACAGAATTGGGCAGGGCCACCCATTTTTGGCTAGATCACGCATATTCGTGTGTATTGCACACCCTAATTTAAATCCCGCCCTTTTCCTTTAAAATACGTATACTTATCTTAATTGAATCCACACTAAATTTCATGGTCATTCGCAAAATAGTTCTTCAGACATCAAATTATAACAAATTACGTTTAACGGACAGGGCCACGCCTAACGATCTATTACTTCAGATACCTTTAACAAAGTATCTCAAAGGGGCGGGGCCACGCCTTTTTAAATCACGACAGTTTTTGACCTAATCATATTGCATCCACTCCTAATTTAAAGTCATTTATTGTAGTAGTAAGACAGATATTGCATTTCTGGTAATGGGGTGTAATGGGTGACCACACCTGAAGTTTATCGATTGAATGTTGTACCATCCTATAAATTTAATATTTTATATACATACATAAATGAAGCATTTGTCAAAGCCTATTAAATATGTCAATATTTGAATCTTCACAATTTAAAAATTTGGATAATTTTTGTATGAGAAAATTCGAAAATCGACTCATTAAATGGACCAAATGTGTCTAATGGAATGTTTCAATAGCCTAAAACCATTCTCGGAAGATTGTCTTTCTATTGGAACTGGTTTTTTACAGATCGGTTTAATAGTTTTAAAGACTATAGCGGACATACGTAGAAACAAATGTTCACTCTTATATATACATATATAGATTAAGAAAAAACAACAAGTTCCAAAATTCATAAGTCTTCTCTTTGTAAACCGATTTTCGAATTAGCATAACTCATTAATTTTTCAACCGATTCTTATAAACCTACCTATTTTAGAAAGCTACTTTAATATAGCATAATACAAAAATAAAAATGAGAAAATTAAATGGAAAATGAGAATTCGCAATTTTTTTAGCTTTTCTTTTGCTTAAACAGCCGCCGTTCACTATTTTTTAACCGATTTTCAAAATTTAATAAAACGAGGTTAATAAAAGGTGAAAGTCATAGCTTTAAAACAGATATAAGTTTTTGAAAATCGGTTTACAAAGAGAAGACTTGTGAATTTTGGAACTTGTAATTTTAGGAATATCGTAATTTCTCTAAATTTGCTGTAAAAACTTTACTTAACGAAGTGACCGAGAAAAACTAAAGTATCACTGTACTCTATGGACTCCAGTCTAACAGAAATCCTACATGAGAACCTCTGTTTTTTTTTCCTTTACATTTGTATCACTGTGTTATCAATAGAAGACTTTCTGATTACCTCGACAAAGAGTTTCGTTGCGAACAGGCTGGATTGAGATAAAAAATCCTGCGTAGATCACATAAACAGTAGACTGTTCGCAAATTATGTTCTAATTTTTCAGCTCAATCCGACAGTGCCTAGAGGGGACTAAAGTTCTCCATATTATAAAAACATCAACTTAATCAGACTTTATAGTTATACTAGTAGAAAAGCCGGTCACATAGACCGAAAATCAAAATTCCGGCTTCGTTACGATCTTCCGCAGAAAAAGTACTTTAAGTATGACAAATTTCAGCTGCCTATGTCATCAGATGGCTTCAGAAATTTGCGAAAAGAATAGGACATACATACAAACATCAGGACATACTAAGAAATTATCTTATATACATATGGGTAATTCCAGCCTTACGAATGTTACGATCGTACGGTTCAATTAGACAAAAAGCACATAAAAAATGAACATTTTTGTATTTTATATTATATTTTGAATAGCTCCCTACTAGCTCTACATTTTGTAAAAAAGGCGTTAATATTTTAGAAACTACAATCCAAGTTATAAACAAAACACATGCCTACGTTATGCTACACGAAAGAGAAGTGCGTTTTAGGTTGGTTCTTGAAATTTCAAATGTCTGCGTGTTGTTTAAGATTTAGTATATGCAATTAATTATTTCATAAAATAGACCAATAGCGCTTTAAAAACATATTTTTGTTGGGCAAATTTGTTCCTCTGGTTTTTAACCACGAGGTAATAAAGACCTACGTTATGTTACTGACGCTATGTGACAAAATATCCCATAGCAGTGAAATGCTTAAAAAAATATTTGCTTAAGACATTGTTTTATTCGCGAAATTAGGGAATATTGTAAAATTTATATGCCACTAATTGTTAATCAAGAATACTCGTATTATATTATATTAGAACGCCAATAAAATAAAATCAAAATTTTGCTCCTAACTGCAAATTTTTTACTATTATTGGAGCTATTTATTGTTGTAACTACAATTTTATGATAAGAGTGGACTTGCATCATCAGTAAATATAATATTAAAATTTAAAAATGGTGACCAGCAAAAAAATTCAATTTTGCAGTCCGTTAAATAAACACGGAAAATAAGAAAAACTTTGGACATTTTAATTTAATAAAATTTAAGTATTCGTCTTTACTAATACAAGTCAGAAAAAAATTTTTACCAACTTTTAATTTTTCGAAAACGGTTGACACTTCTGTGGAATTATCATATATAAAAATGAATCGTTGGTAAGGCCATCACTCGAGAACGCATATACCGATTCAATTAATTTTTGTCACAATGTTCGTAATAGGCCGAGAATGCTTTTTATATAAAAAAATTTGGCCACGTCCATTTTTTTAATATATCTAAAATTCCAATAAAACGGCTTAAAAATTTAATTTCTTTACATATTAAGCTCTATAATGTTCTATATTGAAAATATAATAGATTATATATTTTGTAAATTTTTGATTAAATGGGCGGAGTGGGCATGTCAAAACATTTTTTTGAGCTAGAGTGATAAACTTTGGAACACAGATAGTACTCGACATTTCAGGTTCAAATTTGCAGACGAAATTTTTATTTTCGTGGCGAACCTATATTTAAGTCCTAGAAAGAAGCCATCTGATGTCATACTTAAAGTACTTTCTCTGCGGAATCAAAATTAAAAAAAAGATAATTCAAAATAAAATAGATAATGAACAGCCTACGCATTTTAATCGAACAATCAGTAGAATGGAGATCTCCACTATATCTAGTCTTTATCGACTTCGATAAAGCTTTCGAAACACTTGTCCATAGTGCCATCTGGAAAGCACTCATTTGTAAAGGCGTACCGAGGAAAATAATAGCGATTCCCGCTTGTTCGGCAAAACTACAATAGACAACTATTCTGTAATGATTTCGTCGATTATAACACTCAGTACTTACTAATTTATACTTTTCATAGTATACATCATTAACGTTTCGTTTAACTGCGTATATACTTATATACTATATCCAAAGTAAGCGAGCGTTGCATCAATTGACTCCCATGCGCATTACTAGGGGATAGTAAAATTTACAGACATATTCATTTTCATATTTTTTTACTCTTCTCTTCTCTTTTTTAAGTGCCGTTATTCTCTGATGTGTTTGTAGCAAATAAAAAATAATAATTTAATGATCGGTATGTTAAACGGTGGTTGAAAAATTCCATTCAGTGTTTGATCTGGAAATGTAAAGTCAACAACTGTGTTAGAAGTTTTTCGTGTTTGAATGCAAAGTTCTCCCGGTATTTTTTTTAGTGTGGAATATGAACTCTCAAACTCTTTCTAAATAACAAAACCAACATTAGGGTATTCTAATAAAATTGTGGCTAAAAACATCTTCAAACTTAAAAAATAGTGAAAAAATCCGAAAAGTATGAATTATTGACGCTAAACAAGACAGTTATAGGAAGGTATCTATATATATATATATATTTCGTTGGAAATTTCTAAGATTCTTCTTCCTAAAACCGTCAACAAATCAAACAAACAAACCTGAAACCCCGGTTTTTAAACGTAAGTCAAGATTTTTGAGGTGTTAGGGAAATTTTGTAGACATATTCATATTGTACTCGACCAGACCTACACCATATACTATGTCACTTCCCAAGTTCCATCAAATTTTTCCATTCTGTAGTAGTATATTATTAACGAACTAGGTCACTCCACTTCATTATCTATTTCGTCATATAATTGGTATCGACGAAAGTTATTACGAATTACCATTAATGTTTTCGTCAATGGATGGTAAGCGAGAGGGTGGCGATTGTATACCTCCTATGGCATCCCCATGTTAAATTCGTCAATAAAACGTATGGCGGGTATATTGACGAGGAAGTACTGTGGTATTCCTGGCCATCGATGGTATCATTACATACGTAATGCTTACCAGAACAAGCGGGTTATCCAAGAATTAAATAGAAACGCACACTATCGCATACTTCACCAGAATTCTATAAGCGATAAGGTCTCCGTTAAAGCTGATGTACGACAAGGATGCATATTATCGCCGTAACTTTTTAACGTTGTGCTAGATTTTGTTATGAGAAATGTAATGAACAACTACAAAGGCATAACATGGGGTGTATGTAGTCATTTGCCGATCTTGGTTACGCAGACGGCATATGCCTTCTAACTAACAGTCACTCCGACACACAGTGGTCCAAATGCTCAATCTAGCCGGAAGAAAGTAATTTTGTTTTTTATTTCGAAACTAAATATTTTGTTTGATAATAAGTTGACAAGTGTCCATAGAGTATATCGGTGCATTTTTTTATTTATTTAACTTCTGTTTCGGGTTTTCTTTCTTGCTTTAAACACAAGTAATTGCTGTTTTGTTTTTCTATTAATAGCTCAGTTGATATTTAGTACTGCAATTAAAGTTGTCGTGAAAAAATAAGAAAAAAGTTTTTAAAATATTTTTTTGCTTAAATTAATTTAACAATAGTAGGAACAACTATTGCTATTTTTATAATTCAAATAAAATGTTTTGTTTTTGTTTTTTTTTCGAGTAAACCTTAACGGCTCGATATGAAAATTTACCAGTATTTATACTGGAGGTACCCTTCTGGTACATCCCATACAAAATTACCTGTTTTTGGACAACTGGAAGATATTTGAATTTGGTCAGTTTAATTATTTTGTAATAGTATACAGGGCATTAGTTCTACAGTTTTAGATAAACCACACAACCTGGTGGCGGGTCTGATTTTAAGAGCATTTCATCAACTTCAACATAATTCCACGCTACTGCCATGTATTGCGGTAAGTCAGCTGTTACAGTGCCAGTACTATATTGATCTGCATTGTATCAAAGCAAATGTACATACAATCTATTGGTCAATAAACTGGTCAATTCATTCAAATTTTCGAAATAAGTCCACCCCAGCGACTCCTGTCGAGTCCATTTTTACATAAAAAGTGTAACGCCCGCAACGCAACGTCCGCAACGGACGAATTCCAAATTTTTGGATGAACCACTAAATGTATAACTCTTATTAAAGTCTTTTTAAATCCTTAAATATTTCTCTTTCCTTTATGTATTTAGATTTTTTTTGTTACTATGCAATATTTGCTAAAATAGATGGAAATACACATTGACATCCAAAACTACTTCCATTTTTTATAACGACCGCAATGGCACTTTTGACTCGAATATCTTTTCTGTCAAAAATTACACATTTATTGAATATCATATTAAAGTAGCTTTCTAAAACATGTATGTACGTAATAATCGATTGAAAATTGAATGAGTTATGCTAAGTTCGGTGATAACAGATTTTTCGAATTTTTTTGTCCCAAAAAAATTAAAATTTTGTATTTTTAAAAATCATGACAAATTTGCAAATTTATTTATAGTTTAATTTATAGTTTTGCCTCCTATTACAATATTAATTAACTGACCAAATTTAATTAATCGGCAGGTTTCAATTTGGAAGTTATATTAATTTTCCAAAAATAGGTAATTTTGTATGGGAGGTACCAGAAGGGGTGATCCGATATAGTGCAAATTCATTCCTGATTCATATTTTCATAACCGTAAAACTTACGCATAGTTTGACTGAATTCAGTGTACTTACAAAAAAGATATGTATGTAAGACTATTGGGTTGAGTTCGGTCATTTGTATAGGAGGTACCAGAAGGGGTATGGCAACGGTTTCGGTTTTTTTAGGGTTTGTCTACTTTTGCAAGATAAATAAACTGACCAAATTTAAATATCCTCCGGTTGTCTGTTTGGCAGCTATCGAAGATATATTAATTATCCAAAAATAGGTAATTTTGTATGGGTGGTACCAGAAGGGGTGGGGCTATTCCGCCCATTTACAATCCCATAAGTTCGTTTCGAAAAATATTAATACTGATAAATTTTCATAACGATCCGTTAAGGTTTGTTCGAGTTACACTTTCACAAACATATTAATAAATGTTATTTCTGTATGGAAAGCGCGATTTATGTAAATTTAGTTATCTCAGTAAATTGTTGACAAAATCAAAAGTTGTGCACAGATTTCAATGAAATAAAGCTCATTTGATTCAAACTATAATAAACTAAATGTTTTAAGACCAACACTGTGATTTTTGTTGCATTATTTTTTTTATGAATTTATAAAAAACAATTTTTTTTTTTGTAAAATTTTTGATTTTTTTTTTTTAACTACAACGATATCTCTGAAACAACTAGGCCAAATTAAATACAATGTAGGCACGGGTTAAAGATAATTTTGTTGACGAGTTTAAGTTTTTTTTTAATTGAATATGGTGAACCGTTTTCAAGTTATTTAAATATTTGTCGTGGAAGTACCTTAGTTTTGGAAATAACGGTATATCGCGAAAAGTCGAGCTGATACGAAAAAACTAAGTGCAGATTTGGATTCAGCGTCCCAAATTACCTTTAAAACAATATTCAGTTCTTTAACAACAAATACCTTGTTCCTTTGTGTAATCTATGAACGTGCAAAGTTTCATGTCAATGCGGCTTTTCAAAAGCGAGTTATGACTTTCTTCCGGCTAGATTGACCATTTGGACCACTATGCGACATGGAGGAAAACCTAAACATGGTGAAGATAGAAGCTGTAATGCGAATAAACGCAACATCAAACCGGAAAATAAAACAAATTCAGGACGTGCACCACTTTTGCTACTTCGGCAGTATTTTAACATCGACTCAATACTGTTCCCAATACAGTGTAGAAAACACCATCCACACTAAGGTAACGATATTCTACTCATGCGTGAAGTTAGTTGTTCTCTATAGTTGTGACACGTGGGAACGCACTTGTCAAAGCCAAATACATTCCGAAGTATTGAGAAGGAAATAGCGATGTATTGGCCTACGAAAACCACCCGGAGAAGTAACCCGCAATGACAAGGTAGCAGAAGGCGAGGATGGCTATCATTTGATACGAGAAAAAGTGTAACGCATTCAAGGAGACGAGTTGGACCACAAGTATCTTAAGACCAAATTCGTTTCAGGACTTTTTAAGACGATTAAGCTATGTCCGGCTGTCGGGCTGGCTGGATGGCTGGTGAGAAGAATAACTCAAGTAAACCTTAACTGATCGGTATGAAAATTTACCAGTATTAATATTTTTCAAAAGGAACGGATTGTAAGTGGGCTAAATAGACCCATTTACATTTAAATACACTCAAATTTTACGTAAGATGTTCGCTTATAAAAATTGGACTCAGGAATGAATATGGACTATATCGGTTCAAGCCTTGAGGTATCTCCCATACAAAATAACCTATTTTTTAAAAATTCATATTTCTCTCATAACTTCCGGCACCTGTGAGATAATCCAATTTGGTCAGGTAATGTATCTTGTTATAGGAGGGAAAACCTCAGATAACCTAACTATTTGACACACCCCTTCTGGTATCTCCCATATAAATAAGCGATATTGCCCCTTTATATACATTAGACCATTTCATTTTACCAATTTTTTCGAAAAGTCATTGGGATAATATATTTTCTAATTCTACTTAAAAAAACAAAAATTTTGGTATATAAAACTTGAAAATTGATCGACGTTTAGGGGTCGCGCAAAATCGTTTAAGGTTTTTGGCTGCAAAAAGGCATGTTTCAAAAATACTGATTTACTTATATGATTAAAAGTTGTGATACGCTAAACCGATTTTGTTCAGAATAGACTTATTTTAAAGGTAGTAATATTTCACACATTTTCTGTGAAGACATTGTTTTTTTAAGTAGAATTAGAAAATATATTATCCCAATGATTTTTCGAAAAAATTGGTAAAATGAAATGGTCTAATATACATATCATTTTTTTGTGTACACTGAATTCAGACATATTTTGACAAGGTAAGCGTTTTTTGAACATTGATTAACAAGAATAAAACAGTCACATTGTACTGCCCCTAGATACCTCCTATACAAATAAGTCAAATTTTTTACGGTTTTGCTCCACAAAGCAGGCAAAAAACATAATAATTAAATATTTTAATTAAAAAACAAAGACTGCAAAAAATATCATGAACTTTACGAGTACTAGAAAACTATCCCGAATTTACACAAATACGGATTTATTTAATCGATTGCTTATTTCGTCGGATGTACACGGCTAAACTTTGTAAAGCAGCAAAAATCAAGCATAGTGAAGTTACTCCAGAAGTTTTAGAGTTGTTACAACCATTTGCAAACCAAAGTAATGATAACGAGCCTTTAGACGATTAAACTGAAGAGGTGTCCAAACTTTTGTTACAAAATTTATATTACGTTGTTATTTTATAACACCCTGCAACAATTTTAATTTTTTTTCTTCACACTTGATGATGACCATATATACGTGAAACTAGAGACCTTATGTAGTAAAACTGCATTCTCAGTTTATCGCCAGAAAGGATTTTTTAAAAGGACTTCAAAGTTTCAAAGGACACACTACTTTCAAAAAATTAAATCAAATGTTTCCACGAACCATATGATAACGATATGGGTATCAAATGAAAGGTAAGAATCTCAGCAATGCAAACAAATAACAGAGTTTAATGGATTTGGACCAAAACTTTCAAAAAAGATTCATTTTCTATACAACCATCTTGACTTTTTTCCCCCCAATTTTGGAAATTTTAGTGATGAGCATGGCGAGCGCTTTCATTAAGAAATCGCGACGATTGAAAATCGATTTAGAGGAAAAAGTGAATGCCACATGATGGCAAAATATTGTTGACAATATGTCGTGACACAGACGATCAGCATAAGCAGAAAAGTTAACGTTTACATTTAATTAATTGTTATCCAGTTTTTTTTATATATATAATATTTTGAAACAGGATTAATATTTTTTTCTTTTTTACTAAACTATTAAAGCTAGATTAATAAAATGTACATATAACTTCTTCAACATATATTTTTTTCAGAAAAAAATTATTTAAATGATATTAAGCTTTAAAATGACATTTTTGAAATTATTGGTCCAGATCCATTTGAATCTGTTATTTGTTTGCATTGCTAAGATTCTTAACTTTCATTTGATACCCATATCGTTATCATATGGTTCGTGGGAATATTTGATTTAATTTTTTGAAAGTGGCTTACGCTTTAAAACTTGGAAGTCCTTTAAAAAAAATCCTGACGTTCTGGCGATAAACTGAGAACGCAGTTCCACTACACATGGTCTCTAGTGTGAAAACTACTGATGCACGGTGTAATGAAAAACAATAAATTTAAATTTTAGAAGAAATTTTAAGAAATTTAGCACTGTCATCCGTGCTAATTTAATTTGGAAGGATCAGATATTTGTGTGGCGTAAACCAAACCCCGAATTCAATCCTAAAAATACAAAAGCCTCTATTAAACATGGAGGAGGCTCTGTTATAGTTTGGGGTTGTATATCGAGTGCGAAAGAAGATAATTTACATTTTATTGATGGTAAAATGGAAAAATTGCAATATTCTAAACCAAAATGTGATGCAGTGCAGAGAAATTGGATAAAGCGAACATTTTTACCTTTTATCAAGACAACGATCCCAAGTATACATTGGGCGTTGCCAAGCTTTGTTTGATCCATAACTGCACCAAACTTATGGAAATACCTGCACAGAGCCCAGACCTTAATGTAATTGAACTTGTCTGGGAAGCATTAGCTAGGAGAGTGTATCTAAAGAAATTTAACACCTAAGCTCAGCTAAAGGATGCTTCAGTTGAGCCAAAAGTCTGTCAAAACTTAGTTAAATCAATTCTAAAGCGTTTACAGACCGTCCTGGATAACACAGGATAAGCAACTAAATATGAATTGTTCGATTTAACATTGCTTTTTTATTTTTTCCGATTATGCGTTGAGCGCAAGAAATTGATCTGTGTAAATTAAAAATTAACGTCAATTGTTTTTGTCTTCTTATACCATCACCCTTAGGGATGAGGGTATATATCATTTGATACGACCCAAAAGTGTAACACATAGAAGGAGTGACTTTAGACTTTTAAGTCGTTTGAGCCATGTCCGTCTGTCTGTCTGTCTGTCTGGTGGCTGTCCGGCTGGTTCGCACGATAACTTTTGAAAGACACAACCAAATGTTTTGAAATTTTGCACGAATAATTATTTTCTCAAAACTACTTACGGTATTGCAAATGGGCTACATGGCAGCGCCCCTTCTGGTACCTCCCATACAAATACATCATTCCGCCCACTTTAGCAATCGAGTAATAATTTTAATACACCCTACGGGATCGTCCCCAAATTCTGTATTAAGTAAAGCTATAACAGGGTAAAGTTTTGGAAAAAATTTTGAAAGCCTAGCCACGCCCCTTCTGGTACCTCCCATACAATTCTACCTTTCCGCCCACTATAGAGATGGAGAAATAATATCAATAAATTAAACGTGATCGTACCCAAATTCTATTTTTAGTAAAGCTATAACAGGATAAAGTTTTGGAGAAAAAAATTGGAAGTCTATTCATGCCCCATCTGGTACCTCCCATACACATCTGGTACCGCCCACTTTGGAAATCGATTAATATTATTAAAAGACCTAACGCGATCGTGCCCAAATTCTGTATTTGGTGAAGTTTAAGCAGGATAAAGTTTTGGAGAAAAAATCTGGAAGTCTAGACACGCCCCTTCTGGTACCTCCCATACAAATGTACCACTCCGCCCACTTTAGAAATAGGGTAATAATATCAATACCTTCGACACGATCGCGCCCAAATTCTGTATTTTGTTATGTTATAACACCACAAAGTTTTGGAGAAAAAATTGGAAGTCTAGCGACGCCCCTTATAGTACCTCCCATACAAATGCACCTTTCCGCCCACTTTAGGGATGTAGTAATAATATCAGTACACCCAAGGCAATCGTGCCCAAATTCTGTAATTAGTAAAGCTATAACAGGATAACGTAATGGAGAATAAATCTGGAAGCCTAACCACACCCCTTCTCGTACTTCCCATACAAATGTACCACTCCGCCCACTTTAGAAATCGAGTAATAATATCATTATAATATAAAATTATTTGTTTTGCTGAGGGTAAGGGTAAATGTAAGTTGGGTTGCTCGACTGAAACTTTCTAACTGGTTTTAATTACAAATCGGTTAATTTCAATAACTCAAGACTTAAACAATATCTTATATTGGGTGATGGTATTTATCATTCAGTTTAACTGGCTGAAATTTCTGTACTGGTTATTGTTTAGATAGACTTATCTTAAATCTTATCTTAATCTTAGACTATTCTTAAATTTCAAATACCAATAACTTTGGAGGCAGGAGAAACTTTAATTTTTATGTCCGTTACAACAATGAATTTCATTCAATTGGAAAATTGTGTGGCTGTTGTGTTTTTGATCTTATCGGCTGTAATCGTCTACAGTGCTACATTTCGTTTCTTATGTTTTATTTATCAATTAAAATATTTACTAGAAATTGTATATCAGAACAACGTTTGCCGGGTCAGTTGGTATCTTTATAATTTGAATTGATATTGATCTTTTTTAAGCTGAAAACATATAAATAATCGTTTTGATAATTTCCATATTTGTGGTTTGGGTCTTCGCTAAACGTCTTTAACTTTACTCCCTTTTAAAGTGTCTAATGCCTTTAAAACGTTTTTGCGTTTTTTGGCCAATTTGAATTTTATCGTTTAAAAACGTTAATCGCGGCTGTGTTTCAATTCTAAACAGTTTAAAGACTATAACAACCTTCGTGGAGTTATGAGACTAAAACTACTCTGAGACCGAATGTCTTATTTCGGGAAATAAATAAACAAAAACACAAATCAAACCCATTATAAGTATTTCGCTTATTATAAAATTGTATTAATAGAATATAAAAACCAGTACAGAAATTTCAGTCAGTTAAACTGACTGATAAATACCATCACCCAATATAAGATATTGTTTAAGTCTTGAGTTATTGAAAATAATCGATTTGTAATTAAAACCAGTTAGAAAGTTTCAGTCGGGCAACCCGACTTACATTTACCCTTACCCTCAGTAAAACAAATAATTTTCTATTATATTGATATTATTACTCGATTTCGAAAGTGGGCGGAGTGGTACATTTGTATGGGAGGTACGAGAAGGGGTGTGTTTAGGCTCCAGATTTATTCTCCATAACTTTATCCTGTTATAGCTTTACTAAATACAGAATTTGGGCACGATTGCGTTGGGTGTACTAATATTATTACTACATCCCAAAAGTGGGCGGAAAGGTACATTTGTATGGGAGGTACCATAAGGGGCGTGTCTAGACTTCCAATTTTTTCTCCAAAACTTTGTCCTGTTATAATATAACAAAATACAGAATTTGGGCACGATCGTGTCTAGTGTATTGATATTACTACCCTATTTCTAAAGTGGGCGGAGTGGTACATTTGTATGGGAGGTACCAGAAGGGGCGTGTCTAGACTTCCAGATTTTTTCTCCAAAACTTTGTCCTGCTTGAACTTTACCAAATACAGAATTTGGGCACGATCGCGTTAGGTCTTTTAATAATATTAATCGATTTCTAAAGTGGGCGGTACCAGATGTGTATGGGAGGTACCAGATGGGGCGTGGATAGACTTCCAATTTTTTTCTCCAAAACTTTATCCCGTTATTGCTTTACTAAAAATAGAATTTGGCTACGATCACGTTTGATTTATTTATATTATTTCTCCATCTCCATAGTGGGCGGAAATGTAGGTTTGTATGGAAGGTACCAGAAGGGGCGTGGCTAGGCTTTCAAAATTTTTTCTAAAACTTTATCCTGTTATAGATTTACTAAATACAGAATTTGGGGACGATCCCGTAGGGTGTATTGATATTATTACTCGATTTCTAAAGTGGGCGGAATGATGTATTTGTATGGGAGGTACCAGAAGTGGCGGGGCCACGTAGCCCATTTGCAATAATGTAATTAGTTTTGAGAAAATAATAACTCGTGCAAAATTTCAAAACATTTGGTTGCGTCTTTCGAAAGTTATCGTGCGAACCAGCCGGACAGCCACCAGACAGACAGACAGACAGACAGACAGACAGACAGACAGACAGACAGACAGACAGACAGACAGACAGACAGACAGACAGACAGACAGACAGACAGACAGACAGACAGACAGACAGACAGACATGGCTCAAACGACTTAAAAAGTCATGGATCGAATTTGGTTCAAAGAAACCTAGGGTCTGAAGTGACTCCTTCTATGTGTTACACTTTTGGGTCGTATCAAATGATATATACCCTCATCCCTAAGGGTGATGGTATAAATAATAGGGGTATAACCAATACATTGGAAAGAACCGCAGCGCCACGAAATAACCCTCAGTGTAATAAATTTCAAACTAAAAAATTAAATTAATCCCAAGAGCGGGCCACCACCACCGTGAGCTCGGGCGAAGTTTACGATCACATTGGTGTAACTCTCATAATGGGGAAACAGCTAATTGCGGGGAAATTGAACCTCATCCTAAGGAAAGATGGGTGAAAGAACCTGCATAGCGACAAACTAATTTGGCCTACCATGGATATACAGAGGACACGATTTGCTCTGAACCTGATCACGAAACATCTTCTGTGTCACTGCCCTGCATTTGGTGACTTAAGATATGAAAAGTTTGGTCATCTGACACTTGTGAACGATACCTGTCTCTCAGTAGGCGATTTACGGAACATCCTACAGCCTTCTTCAGAGCAAAGTTCAAATCTGCATAAGAAAATTGTATGATTTGCCATTTTTAATGTTCAGATAAATTTTGGCTTGTCTTAAATTTTTGTCCAAAAATTGACTCGTAGTATGACAGCCTCCATGGGATAAACATTCAAAATTACCGAACTTGCCAGCCTAAGTAAGCCACAATAAGATTGAAAATCGAATATACATCGCCAGGGGAAATTAGCGATACTTTTTGAACAGACCTCTTACACATATACAACAAGTAAGCAAGATTTACCTCAAACTTTTTGTGAACGTCCGACATGTCGATATGTCGCCCAATATGGTCTATAAAAGTAAAAACTGGATTCCACACGATGTGATTGCGTTCAAATTTCATAAACAGAGTCATGTCAAACGCGGTAGCAAAACTGAGGTCTCCTGCATAAGCCAAATTCCATGCATCATGCAATAGCTTCGCCCTGAAAAAATAAATTAATATTCACTATTAACAATGTAAAAAGTTTGAAAAATGCTGTAACCTCGTGTAAGTGGGTATATTCTGAAGACCATCCTTTGTCTGGAGGTAGTTAGACAGAAGATTCCAATTTGTCGTATCGTAATTTACTGGAAAGGGTCCAATTTCCTCGGGGTTAATTATTATAAACTTATCATTGCCTGGCAGATCTCCTATGTCTTGTGATCTCTTTTTTTCGAACCATACTTCGGGTTTGGTCAGGACAAAGTTGAGATTATCTTGGCGTATTATTACGAGCGGCACCCACCATAACATCTTGTCTCGTTCGGGTACATCGTGCGGCCTTTCTCGTAAATAAACCTTCTGTGTAACAGTTGCGGATCCTTTCGTATAATCTCGGTTAACATTTACAACCGGTAGGCGATCTTTTGTAATCCAGGACCCTGCTATTTCTGCTATGCTGTAGTTCACTGGGAGTGTACCGTCTAGTATAGCTTGTTTGGTCAACGCATCCCAAAGATCGTCACCGAAAAATGTGCCAAAGTGGCGGTCATCTATGAATTTTCTTACACCCGTGCGGAATGTTTCTGCGCCGAGTGTGAAGTTTAACATACGTATCACGAGTTCAGTTTTGTATGAGGTTGTCTCCTGCTTCATTCCAGTTATACGCGAATGAGGATACCTTTTGCTGAACTCATAGTACAAAGAGTATAACACAGTCATTGGATACTTCCCGTTAAACTCATTTCCGTTATCGATCTGTTGAATTAAAACCGATACTGAATAAGAATGTGCTTTGTGGTACATAAATGAAATTTATTACCCTTAACACTACGTCGGCGGCTAGAAAACTGGCTAATGCTTTATTTAAATGGGCATCACTCCACCAGTAAGGTGTAACCCATGCCCCAAGCCATTGATAGATTAATTCCTGGGCTAAACTGTAATAACCGCGCTTTAGTATATCCCTATCTCTGTAACGACAAAAGCATGATGTTATATTCCATTTTTAAAATATATAAAACTGTTAGAAATACTTGAACATCAATAGACCCCAGTTGTCTGCCGGACGAACTGATGCGAATCCTGGGATAGCAAGAACATCAATTTTTGACAAGGGTAAAGACACATTAAAGTATTGCTCCAAATTATTGTAAATAGTTGTAAGTTTTGTGTATACTTCCTAAGGTAGAAAAAACTTATAAATTCCTTATATGAATGACACAGTTCAGTTTGACGTACCTCCAGTTCAGGTTGTAAGGCCTCTGTGGCCCATATGTTTATTTTTGGTTGATCCATTTTATTTTCAATAGCGTCTGTGGGAACAAATTTTTGCAGTTGTGATATTACAAACCCAAATGTAAACGTTGACATCGGCGGAGTAGTTTCGAAAAAATCAAGTACATAATCGCCATCTCCGTCTTTAGTGTCTCTGGGGTTGCATGGGCATTAGTAATTCAGGTTTCTTGCCACACATACATATACTCACATTTCTTCTGTCCTGACCAACGGTGTATTAAATAGTGTAACATAGTTTTTAGGTCTTGCAATGGCCACGGTAAATGGTACCTAGAAGAAAAATTAAAGTCTTTTTAATACATTTCGGACCAGCAGAAATAAACATGTATACAAAGTAAAAAAGTACATAAAAGCGTTTGCTTAGTTGGTTTCTTTTTTTGAGAAGTTCCATCAATTACAGTTTTTTTCTAAGAATATGTTTTTATGAGTTTAAATGTATTAAAAACGTAAAAAAATATTTATAAACAGTGATGTTTTCAATTATAATTTGGAAAATAAATTCAATACTCTTATTAAAAGTATTCGTAATCCAAAAACCCTTTGAAAACAAATACTCCAAATATTTTTGACGACTTTTTTTACAGGCAAATGTCATAAGCGATCTGGAAATCTTGAAAACTTACTTAACAAATTTTGTACGAACGAACTTAGTACCAGCATAAATGTAGGGAACTAGTTTCAGGAACTTATAATTTAGTTATCGTTTATAAACGTTCCATAGTCTCGCGATGCCGATAATAATTTTTTTTTCACACAGACACTATTAGCAATTCACACGTACTCGAAAGTTTTGTTTGATTCAAAACAGTCTGTCTCTTCTTGAGTGTAATCAAAGAACACCATACATGCTTGTTTCGTATTTTGCACAAAAGTTTACCATGAATATTATCGTACGTCACAAAATTGTATCGTCCCGACCATGAATTTTATCGTATGTGCACAAAAAATAAACATACGATATTTTGGACAGGGAAATAGCTTTTGTCTGACTGGGGGCACAATTTGAATTTTCTTAGAATGTCAGAGGTAGCATTATCGAACATTTGGAAAGAATCTATATATGGGTTTATTTTAGACCTACATAACTTCAGATAGGTAAAAGTGTAAATCTAGCTGCACAATAATTAAGTGTGTTAGACTTTCTTTTGGTATACTATGGCAAATCATACAAAGTCTTACACTAGAACAACTATTACAAATCGTATTAATTTATTTTCAAAATACACGCTCTGTTCACTAAACTTATGGAGCACTTTATCAAGTTTAAAGTGCACAAAACCATCCATCTGATCAGCTAATACGCAATATTATGGATCGACAACATTTACTATTTCCGATAATATTTATCCAAATCAAGCGCGTACCATGCGTATAGAAGAAGCCATAGCCATAGCCGGTGGACGAACAATTGATTTTTTAATATTTATCATGTCATTGCAAAACATTCGGAGGAGAAATGGTTCCAACACGACGGCATACATGCCATATAGCGCATGAGACCATCACTTTGCTAAGCCAAACATTTGGTGGCGAAATTATCTCAAGACATGGTAATACGAGTATATTATTCAAAAATAGTATAAGCAAAATTCTTGATCAGTTGGAGAACAAGAAATAGAATAGTGTTTTTTATGGCAAAATACCTTAAGTTTGGTACACATACAGTTCTCAAAAATAAATGCATGAATCTTCAAACGAAATTTTTATTTGCCATCAATGGGCGGAGAAGGCATGCCAAATGTGTTTTTTACGCCCACAGACAGTAACCAGAACAACACATAAAAATAGAAATTTATTTTTGAAAACTTGATCTACATGTCGGCAGTATAGATATAAATTTGATGATGAACTTTTTACGTTCGTCATAGAGCCTAAGATAGTTAGTATTTAAAAAAAGTCTTCCATGGTTTACTTCCATGTTAAGGAGTTACTTGAAATTAAATACATAAGTTACTAAACTCAACTTATTATTTTCGTTTTAAAAGTACTTTGTATGTTAGATCTACAAATAAATACATTTGTGTTTACATAGCACTTAGGGCAGTTAGAAATGTGAATTATATTATAAGTTAATATGCAATAGCGAAGCATTGCCGGGCCCACAAATATTTTAAAAAAATATTAAAACTATTAATAGTAAAAAGTATTAAAAATATTTTAAAAATATTAATAACAATAAATATATTTTAAAAAATATTATAAGTGATACAAATATCAAAAATATTGAAAAAATAAATATTTAAAAAATATATTAAATATTAAAAATATTTAAAGTTTTGAAAACATTACAATTATTAAAAATACTAGCTGACCGGGCAGACTTCGTCCTGCCTAAAGAAGTATTGCCTTAAATGTAACTTTTTTGGGTAAAATATATCTTCGGGTCCGTTAGATTCTTTTAATATCCTCATCGAAACTTAACAAAAAGTGTTATGGTTTATTAAAAGATCATATTTTTTCAATTACAGAAATTTATTGCAATGCTTTTGATAAAACAACGTGTATGGGAGAACCAAAGGAGTGTAAATATGTTAATCAGTGGGTCGTTACACACGTGAACATGCAACATAAAGCTGTTAATGCGAAAAACATGGATTTTCCCAATTCAAGCTGCAAACTTGAATAGACTGTTTTTCAGATTTATTGATTGTCATCACAAACTTTAAACGAACTGGAGACTGTAATCATTTAAAATCAAACAGCAAATCCGTGGGTATCATTTTCCGGTTAAATTAATTTAAGAACAATAACACAATCATGTATTGCTTCCTAAATTATGTAATGCGCGATCAAGGGGTTACATAAATTTTTTGTGTGCTATAGTACACTTCTCTCTCACTATGATATGACATGTTTGCAACATTTTTTATCTTCATATTACATGCGGTATTCTCAGAAAATTTGCTATTTATTGCGCTGTTCTGCAATGTCCAAAAGAGTTGCGTAATACAGGAGGATGCAGTAACCAACGCTATAAGTTTTGCGATCAAAGGAAATAAAATCCTATATATAAAAGTGAACATTTGTGTGGTCCACCCATTCCACACCATTACCAGAAATGGAAATACAATAAGTGACTTTAAATTAGGAGTGGATGCAATATGATTAGGTCAGCTGTAGTAGCAGAAAAGCAAAAACTTATTGACAATGGATACAATTCGATTGAGATGGCTGCTTTACGCACTTATTTTTTTTTTTTTGTAATTTTGCCTGCTTCGATTTGAATGCTTCTATACTAATGGAATGAAGTCGAAGCCGTTGTGAACAAGTTAAGGGAATACAATTTGTACAATGCCAATGAAAATGCGGTATTTTTTTACATTCAATTTATGTCAAAAACGAGCGACAAAATTATGCAATGGAGAGAAGGCAATGTTTCGAATGTGGATCGGTGAGTGGAGATATGTATTCATCTCAATAACGCTTATTGCGAATTCAAAGAAATGGCCACGATCGTTGAATATATTTTATGTTTGCCAGGAACTTCAGCATCAGGGGAGCGAATCTTCTCTGCAGTGAACAAAACTAACAAAACAAAACAGTGAACAGACTAAACCCGATTAGAAGTGCAAACATTGAAGGCGATTCTGACCGTCTAATGTAATATGAAGTACAAATGTATACACTATTATTCTTTTAATAACTTTGGAGAGGCAGTTTCAAATAAAAAAGCGCATTTGAGCAAACACTCTTATTGATTGAAATTTTTATAGAAGAAATTATACACTATTTTTTTCAATGACCTTTTGACGCACTTTGTGGAAGTAGATTTTTATGAAATTTTGACCAGGTATAGAATCAATGATGGAGATTCTAAATATGCAAGCCTATGAGCACATAGAAAATTACCTATTTTAGGATAATTAATATTTCTTTCATAACTGCCAAACAGACGATCGGAGGATATTTGAATTTAGTCAGTTTATTTATCTTGCAAAAGTAGACAAACCCTAAGAAAACCAAACCTTTGCCACACCCCTTCTGATACCTCCCATACAAATGACCGAATTGACCGTCATAGTTTTACATACATATCTTTTTTGTAAGTAAACTGAATTCACTCAAATTTTGCGTGAGTTGTACGGTTATGAAAATTTGAATCAGAAATTAATATGGACTATATCAGTTAACCCCTTCTGGTACCTCCCAAACAAAATGACCTATTTTTGAAAAATTAATATTTCTCCCATAACTTCCAAACGGGCACCTTGGGGATAATGAAATTTGGTTAGTTAATTTATTTTGTACTGAGGCAAAACCTTAGAAGCCTTAAGTATTTGTCACACCTATTCTGCTATCTCCTAAGACTTAAACAATATCTTATATTGGGTGATGGTATTTATCAGACAGTGTACCTGACTTAAATTTCTGTTGTCGACAGCAACTTCGCAGTATTAGTGTCGAGTCAATCGGCATGTCTAGTAAAAAGCTTCTCAAACAGTGACGTTCGCATTCGTCGATAAACAAGTAGGTTCCGTTAGTTGTAAATCTAAAAATAGAAAGCGTGTTAATTCACAACAACGCGAGAATTTCTGTCTTTAATGACAGAAATTTATTGTAAAGGTTTTGAAAATATAATTTGTATGCGGTGTACGTAACATACGTGTACGTATGTTAATCAATCGGTCTTTCTACACGTGAACATGCATCATAAAGCTGTTCATGCGAAAAACATTTTCCAAGTTCAAGCCGTAAACTTAAAAAGACTGTCCTTCAGCTTTATTGATTGGCATTGCAAATTCTAAACGAACTGAAAACCGTAATCATTTGAAATCAAACGGCAATGACGGGTTTCATTGGAATACATACATTGGAATACATATATCGTTTCTCTTATATATTCTTGTTAAATTAATTTAAAAGTATGACCCAATCATGTATTGCTTTTTAAACCCCGTAATGCGCGATCAAGGTGTTCCAACAATTTTTTGTGTGCCATAGGACACTCAACCCTTACTATGATTTAACATGTTTGTAACTTTTTTTTATCTTGATATTACATGTGGGGTTCTCAGAAAACTGCAATTTATTACGCTATTTTGCAACGTCCAAAATGTTGCGCAATACAGGATAATGAAGTAGCCAACGCGATAAGTTTCGTGATCAAATATTTGCCAAATCAACGATATCAAAACCGATGGGTACATCATTTCGTTGCTCTACCTGTAATAGATGCAGATTTAAGAAATATTTGAAGTCGTGAGAATTCGAATTTTTTTCCGTCGTAGATCCCGGTCACTTGCACTACTGGTCTCAAATAATTCCATACCAATTATCAAGACCAATGGTGCTATAGTACTCCAGCCATTGGGTTTGGAAGGCAGAATTGGGCAGGACCACCCATTTTTCGCGTGATCACGCATATTTCAAATCCCGATCTTTGTCATTAGAATACTTATTGTTCTTAATTGAATCCACACTAAATTTCATGACCATTCGCACAATCGTTCTAGATCTTCTATGCCTACTAATCTGGTACTTCTGTCACCGCACTTTTAATAAATTAGCCCCTATAGACGGGGCCAGGACTAATAATATATTCCCGCCGGTTTTTGACCCGATCATATTGCATCCACACCTAATTTAAAGTCACTTATTGTATGAGTAAGTCATATTGCGTTTTTTTTTTTGGTAAGGGGGTGGAATAGCTGGACCAAACATCAAGAACATAGGTTGAATGTCGTAGCATCCTATAAGGTTAAAATTTTACATACATACATAAATTTATCATTCGCGGTGCCATTTAATATATCAATATTTAAATTTTCAAATTTTATAAATTTTGGATTTTTGTATGGACCAAATGTGTCTTATGCAAACAAAAGTTCACTTTTATATATATAGATTACATGTATATTCGTGATCGCTAAACTCAAAAACTACTGGACCGATTTTGACCAAATTTTATATGCATGTGTAGTTTGAAGTTCGTCCGACAGATGGCGCTATATTTAGTTTTTTTGAAATTTTTAAAATTTGAAGTCAAAACAACGTTTGCCCGGGTCAGCTAGTTTTTAATATAAAGACGCATTTTAACATGTTTCCTTTGCAATCAGTGCTTTTACCAGTTAAAGAGTATTAACTGCTACATACCTTAAAGCCAGGCTCGTCAAAGCAGGGAAAAAGTCTTCGAGCGTTGTTTGGCCTCATATAGGTTGCCAGATAATCATTGACGGCATCGTTCCCGACACTTGTGTATGAGCCTTTGAAAAGTCCTTCAGTCGTTTTCCAGATGCCACCCTCAAAGTCCATACTTAACTCGCAGTGGGCACATTCCTTTATCGTCTCTCTTAAGTATACCACATACACATTCTTCTTCGGTAACCTATCGCCTCGTAGAATTGAAATCTGTTCATCTGATTTACTGAAATATTGAAATAATTACTTAGAATTCCAAACATATATAATTATATATCGTGGTTGATATTTGTTTATTGCATTTTTTAAAGCTCATATTATGCTGTCTGCTTCTGCATAAAGTTTTATGCTATTCTCACCTTTCTTCAATTGATTTTTTAAGCAGCTTAATGGATCTTTCATTTATTTGCAGGTCATAATGAGCGTGTAGTGAAATTTTTCTAATGGGCTCAGTCCAGCTTACGTTTATTTTAATGTGTCCCGTAAATAAGTTGTCCTCAAGGCTTGGTCGTATATCAATTTCATATGCGTTCGGCAAGACGTCCTTAGGCAGACGGGCATCGGGTATAAGGGCATGTGATGCAGATAACTCTATGCTTCTCTTTAATTTTGTCTGTAAGTATATAATTTATAACTTGCCTTAAAATTTTTCTGTTGTCACTAAATGTCGTTGAATTACATTAACAAATTTAAAGAAATTGTGATATTCTTAAAATTACAAGTAAAAAAATCATAAGTCTACTCTTTACAAAATTTTCCTTTTGTTTAAAAATTTATGAAAATCAACTGAAATGGCTAAGTTACGCTACTTTAAAGGGATAAAACTGGTACAATCATCCAGACAAAACATCTAAAGGTTGAAGTGCGAAAATGGTATGAATATATTTATTTTTTTTCGAATATCGTACTTTTAGGGGGATAGATGCCGGGATAAAACTGGTACTATCACCCAAACCAAACGGCTAAAGGTAGAATCGCGAAAATGGGGTGAATAATAATTATAATTAGTTGTTCAACATGAGAGGGTTTTCTAAATTAGTAATTTTAGAGATATAGAGATAAGAGTTGTCCATAATGCATACTAAAGGGCTAAAGATACAACCACAACAATCGGCGTAAATATTATTGTGCGATACGTGTGATTAAGGGCGCAAAGTGGCTTGTTGTGGCGTGTAACTTTTAACCCGATCAAAATATTGAAGTAATATTTTTTTTAATGGATAGATATTTAGTTCAGCTTAATAATATATTTTTTTTAATGTTACACTCAAAAAAATTTTTACATTAAAAGAAAAAGGTAAAATCAACTGGAGATTTTGCTAATATTACAGAAATATTAAAATTTTTTTTGTCAATTTTGCAAATTTGTTTAGAATCAAAGAGAATTTACACTCAAAAAATCTTGCTATTACTACAGGAAAATTTATTATTTTTTGCCGTCAAATTTGATAATTTAAAAAAAAAATTAAAAATAAAAACTGCAATAGATTTTTGTAGCATTTGTAACAATGGTAGGTTGATATTGTTAAGTCTTGAGTTATTGAAATTAATTGGTTTTTAATTAAAATAAAATTTCTTATGTATTATTTTTTGTATGCTTGTGGAGCAAAAACCTAAAAAATTTGACTTATTTGTACAGGAGCACAGTGGGGAAAAAAGTTTATTTGGACATTTGAAATTATTATTAGAGCAGGATACAGAGTTAAAGAGTGAAAATAGTGTCTCCAAATATTTACTTGCAGTCGAGCCAAAAAAATGTATGTCTTATTCTTTCACTGAGTTAAATTCGTAACATATGTTTACATAATGTAAGGTCAGTTCAATATTTTTAGGACACGTAATCCAAAAAATATTTGACATTAAAATAAAAAATAATTTTTTATCGACATTGACAATTTAAAAAAAAATAACGGTAAGGAATTCAGAATAAAAAGAACATTCTGTGCACAATTTTGTTTCCAATAATACAAAAAAAGAATTTTGAAAATCGGTCAAGAATTGCGGCCCAAAGAAACTTTTTTTCCCCCACTGTGAGGAGGTACAATTAGGAGCAGCACAAAGTGTTTGATTTCTTTTCGTAAATCAACGTTCAATGAACGCTTACCTTGGCAAAATTTGTCTGAACTCAGTGTACAGTGTATATACAAATTGATATGTATGTAAAAGGGGGAAATATCGGTTATCTATGTGGAAGATACCAGAAGGGATGTGTCAACTAGTTAGGGTTTCTGAGGTTTTTCCGCCTATTAGAAGATAAATTAACTGACCAAATTAAAATTATTCCCCAGGGGCCGGTTTGGAAGTTATGGGAGAAATATTTATTTTCCAGAAAAGGTTATTTTAGATGGGAGATACCAGAAGGGGTGATCCGATATAGTCCATATTCATTCCTGATTCAAATTTTCATAACCATACAACTTACGGAAAATCTGTCTGAATTCAGTGTACTACAAAAAAGATATGTAGGTGATTTCGGTCATTTGTATGGGAGTTACCAGAAGGGGTATGGCAAAGGTTTCGGTTTTCTTAGGGTTTGTCAAATTTGCAAGATAAATAAACTGACCAAATTCAAATATCCTCCGGTTGTCTGTTTGACAGTTATGAAAAAATATTAATTATCCAAAAATAGCTAATTTTGTATGGGAGATACCAGAAGGGGTGGGGCTATTCTGCTCATTTACAATCCCATAAGTTCGTTTTGAAATATATTAATACTGGTAAATTTTCATACCGATCCGTTAAGGAGTTATGTATACGAAAACTTATTGGGCTGTTTAAATTATCGTAATTTTTTAGAGTAATTTCATTAAAATGAAAAAAAGTGTTATATCGATAAAAGTATATATAGGGTTAAAGAGGACACTTTCACCTTTCACCAGTTGGTATACGTTTCTTGTTTGTTCCCTTTTTCTAGAAGTTATATTCCACTAAAATTTAAATTTGAGAAAAATATAGTAATTTCATAAATATTTCATAACACCCATAATATTAAACGCTAGAGCTGTGACCTCTTACAACAACTAAAGACTATAATCCTACCAACATTATAAAAAATCAATCGATGACACCTAGTCTTAAATGAATTAGAATTCATGAATCACTAAAAAGTAGCAGAGTATATGTGGTCCCATTGTCTCCAAATGGTCTTAAAAGAGGTATATAGTCTATACCTATGTAGAATAACAATGACAAGCACATGTTAAATGTCTATAGCAAATTAAATTGTGTGTCGCATATATTGGAAGAAGTGCTGTTGACAAAGCCGATAGCGAATCGATACAGTTTTACTATTGACAATTACTTCAGGGAAGTTATTCTGGAATCACACAGAGTGTCATAATGGTTTTTTACGGAAGAGGATACTAAACAATGTACCGTTTATACTTTGGGAAGGGAAGACCATTTTTTTTTGGGTTTTTTCTCTTTTTTTATTGCAGAAAATTTAAATTTAGAAATTGTTTTGCAAAATTTCACCGCGACCCTTCAATGTATAGTACTTTTTAAGCAAAATGTCAGTACCAAAACGCACTTTTTTTAGTATGGCAGGCCGATTCAGATTAGAGTACTGACTCAAAATAATTTAATCATTTAATTTAATACTATTTTTATGATAGAGGGCGAGATTCTGATTAAGAAAAAAAATAGAAACCTTTTTTTTTAAAAAAGTAGCTTTGGTTTCTGATCTACATATATTTCAAGTTCTAGACGGGAAATCAGGCCAGAAGGGTTACCAAATTAATTGGAATCATATGGGAAACAAGCGTTTCCTCTTTTAGTTTTAAAATCAGGAAAAATCGGAAACTCGAGATAAAATTTTTTGAACCGATTTTAAATAGTAGATTTGGTTAGAATGTGCTTTAAAATACCTTCAAAAAACATGCTTGCATGTATGTGTTATCTCATTTAAATCAAATAATCAAATATTTCAAACAATATAAAAAATGTGTCACTTTTGGTTTTTAAGATTGTAAAGTAATTTATACCATTGGATTATCTATAAAAATTTTAATGAAATTTACTCCCTACAAAACCCCGTTTATCGTTTATGTTAGCTTTTTAGGTCAAGCTATTTAATATTTAAGCGAGGTGTGTCATGTTTTTCGAAGAACGCAATTTTCATATCCCAAACTAACATCAAATTTTCCTAATTTTGTTAAATAAAACAAACAAATCAAACTGGTTACGGCTCATCACAAACGATAACACTATGTCACAAAATTTCAAAAGTGTCTGTATCCGGGATATTTAACAATTGATTTTAATATAAAATTTCACACTAAATTCAAATCTGCTCTTTTTGTTTAGATATGTTACTTATTTAACAGAGCACAGTGGTTCCTTTTTGGTTTTTTTTGGAATTAATTCTGTAACTTTTGAACGGATAATGCTATCTTGATGAAATAGTTAAAGCTGAGGTGTTTTCGAGATGATTTGGAAATATTCGGCTCCCTAGGGGATGTGGGGGCCACTGCGTGGCTCTCCAAAGTTGGTCACCTCGGGTGTTTCAAAATTTCAAATGCTTGAGGAATGTGCATTTATGAACCGATTTAAAAGATATTTTGCATTTAGATAGTGCTTTGAAAAACCTTCAAAAAACATGCTTACATGCACATGTTATCTCATATATGTCAAGAGATATTTGAGAAAATAAAAAAAAATGTGTCATTTTTGGACGAGGTTGATTTGGTATTTTTAAGGGTGTGAGCTCAGTTTTTCCTTGATTTTAAAGATATTTATATCGTTAGATAGCTTATAAAATTCTGAATGAAATTGCTGGAACAATAAAGCAAATATTCTGTTCCAATCAAAAGTTATAAGCATCGCAAGTAAAAGTTTCCAAAAAAAGTCATATTTTTACTGTTTTTTTGCAAAAAGGCGACTACATTCTTTCGTTTGTAAAAAAAATATTTCTTCCGGGAAGTGGCAATTTTTTAATTATTCCTCCTAGAAATGTTAATGCAGATGCATTTAATGCTAAATTTGAATCAGTTCAGCAAAATGGTTCCCCGGCAAGGGAAGTCAAAACTACACCATTTTTTAAAAAAAAAATTTTTTGTTTTTGAAAATTCTCAAATCGCAAAACGCCAACGAGAAAGCTGATTATATATTTTTATGATCACATATGTGGACTAGTTAACCGTAATGTATTTCAACATCCCTGCCATAAACAAAGACAGTGTGGCCATTTTAGTAAAAAATTCGGAATTTTGGAACATATTTTCCCCGTTTTGGGAATTTGGGTATTTTGTTGTAAGATATGGCAACATACTGTTATTCGTTTTTTTAAGGACAATTTTATGTACAATTTTCTAAAATTTCGTTAAGATATTTCAGTCCGTTTGAATTTTACGCTATTTTTCATATAAGACATTATTTCTCCAAAAAATACGTTTTGACCAAATTTTATATTTCTCTCAGAATCTTGCCCAAAATAACATGTGCTTTTAATTAAGTTTTGTAAATTATTAAACTTTATGTCGTTCCCTTTCCAACGATATGCAATACTTGTATGTCAAGAGTTTAATTATTGTTTATAATTATAATCAAACTTCACTACCTCTGTAAAAAAGTATATATCATGAAACACACATATATATGGGGGCTATATCTAAATCTGAACCGATATGCTTAGTTTTGTTACCACATTAGAATAGTGTGAAAAAACTAAGATGTGCAAAGTTTTGTTAACATCAGAGCAAAAATTTGGTTTTTGGCTACAATAATCTATAAAAGGTTATGCTAATTTGTATGGGAGGTACCAGAAGGGGCGGGGCAAGTGGACCCATTATTTCAGTATATACTTCACGCTGTCAAATAATAATACCATCCAAATTTTAGATTCGTAGAGCCCTCCAGCATGAAGTTATTGACAGAATAGTGGTTTTAGTAAAATAGGTCATTTTGTATGGGAGGTACTTGAGGGGGCGTGGCGATTTCTCCCATTTTCCAACCAACATCGCGACTAGTGAATTTTATGTCACTGGTAAATTTCTATTGAAATGGATTAAGAACTACTCCAATTATCGTCTTAACCATTTACCCAGCCGGCCAGACGGACATAGCTTTATTGGGTTAAAAAGCTCCAAAACTTATTTTTTCTAAAGAAATCTAGGGTCTCAGTTATATGGTCTGTTGTTTTAAACTTTTTCCCGTTTAAAATTATATAGCCCCTCTACCCTGAAGCTGAGCTTGTACAAATTTTATTCAAAATTTGTTAAAAATAGTAATAATAACACACAAAAGCCACAAAAACATATAAATATTGCATTAAAAATCAAATTTTTAACTTAAAAAATAATTTTGCTTAACATATTTATGCAATTAGAGACATTTTTAGTACACATAAGACTAAAACATCATTATGGAGTCGTTACTTATTAATAAAACTTACAAGCTTATAGACTCTTTAATTAAGTTATTTATGATTTATAAATCCCTATGCACAGGAATGCGAGACAAATTACGAAAAATGGGTCTTACTGCATAAACATATCCAGCAAAATTATTTTTAAAGTTATATATTTGATTTGTAATGCAATATTCATATGTTTTTGCTGCTTTTGTGTGTTATTATTACCATTTTTAAAAATTTTTTAACAAAATTTGTATAATTTCAGTAACACCGAAAAGGGAATATATAATTTAATACGGGAAGAAGTTAAGCCCATCAGTGCATATAACTGAGACCCTAGATTCCTTCAGAAAAAATAAGTTTCGGGGCTTCTTAACCCAATAAAGCTATGTCCGTCTGGCCGTCTGGGTAAATGGTTAAGACGATAATTGGAGTAGTTCTTAATCAATTTCAATAGAAATTTACCAGTGGCATAAAATTCACTAGTCGCGATGTTGGTTGGAAAATGGGAGAAATCGCCACGCCCCCTCAAGTACCTCCCATACAAAATGACCTATTTTACTAAAACCACTATTCTGTCAATAACTTCATGCTGGAGGGCTCTACGAATCTAAAATTTGGATGGTATTATTATTTGACAGCGTGAAGTATATACTGAAATAATGGGTCCACTTGCCCCGCCCCTTCTGGTACCTCCCATACAAATTAGCATAACCTTTTATAGATTATTGTAGCCAAAAACCAAATTTTTGCTCTGATGTTAACAAAACTTTGCACATCTTAGTTTTTTCACACTATTCTAATGTGGTAACAAAACTAAGCATATCGGTTCAGATTTAGATATATATAGATATATTTCATGATATATACTTTTTTACAGAGGTAGTGAAGTTTGATTAAAATTATAAACAATAATTAAACTCTTGACATACAAGTATTGCATATCGTTGGAAAGGGAACGACATAAAGTTTAATAATTTACAAAACTTAATTAAAAGCACATTTTATTTTGGGCATGATTCTGAGAGAAATATAAAATTTGGTCAAAACGTATTTTTTGGAGAAATAATATCTTATATGAAAAATAACGTAAAATTCAAACGGACTGAAATATCTTAACGAAATTTTAGAAAATTGTACATAAAATTGTCCTTAAAAAAACGAATAACAGTATGTTGCCATATCTTACAACAAAATACCCAAATTCCCAAAACGGGGAAAATATGTTCCAAAATTCCGAATTTTTTACTAAAATGGCCACACTGTCTTTGTTTATGGCAGGGATGTTGAAATACATTACGGTTAACTAGTCCACATATGTGATCAAAAAAATATATAATCAGCTTTCTCGTTGGCGTTTTGCGATTTGAGAATTTTCAAAAACAAAAATTTTTTTTTTTCAAAAATGGGGTAGTTTTGACTTCCCTTACCGGGGAACCGTTTTGCTGAACTGATTCAAATTTAGCATTAAATGCATCTGCATCAACATTTCTATGAGGAATAATTAAAAAATTGCCACTTCCCGGAAGAAATATTTTTTTTACAAACGAAAGAATGTAGTCGCCTTTTTGCAAAAAAACAGTAAAAATATGACTTTTTTTGGAAACTTTTACTTGCGATGCTTATAACTTTTGATTGGAACAAAATATTTGCTTTATTTTTTCAGCAGTTTCATTCAGAATTTTATAAGCTAACTAACGATATAAATATATTTAAAATCAAGGAAAAACTGAGCTCACACCCTTAAAAATACCAAATCAACCTCGTCCAAAAATGACACATTTTTTTTTATTTTCTCAAATATCTCTTGACATAAATGAGATAACATGTGCATGTAAGCATGTTTTTTGAAGGTTTTTTGAAGCACTATCTAAATGCAAAATATCTTTTAAATCGGTTCATAAATGCACATTCCTCAAGCATTTGAAATTTTGAAACACCCGAGGTGACCAACTTTGGAGGGCCACGCAGTGGCCCCCACATCCCCTAGGGAGCCGAATATTTCCAAATCATCTCGAAAACACCTCAGCTTTAACTATTTCAAATTTCATCAAGATAGCATTATCCGTTCAAAAGTTACAGAATTAATTCCAAAAAAAAACAAAAAGGAACCACTGTGCAGAGGCTTAGAGTTACGAGTCGGAGAGCATGCAAAACAACAATTAATACAACCCTCAAGAAGAGGTATGATTACTTAATTGTGAATGTAGCGTTTTTTCATCCGATTTTGATGGCCAAGGGCAACAACTTTTGGAAGATATTATTCTATCATTTAATTGTCTGAAACCGAATAAACCGAAAATCATCAAAATTTTTACAAAAATCCAACTTAGAAGTGCCATAACTTCGTCATTTATGTTTGGATTTTAAACAATTGGCGGTTTTTAAGAAGTAATTTTATTATCTTGTTTTTTCGTCCCAGTTTGCAAAAATCGGTGAACTTAAACCAGAGAAAATTACATTTTAGTAGATCTAACTTTCTTTAAAACACTAAAAATTAAAATTTGATAATATCTCAAAAACCGTTCTACTTTCCACATATTTCTGAGCAGATTTGAATTCAGCGTGAAATTTTACATAATTATCAACAATTTAGAAGCCGGATCAAAAATGTGTTGCATTGTGTAATCAAGGAATCCAATCAATAATCAAGGAAACCAAAAAAAAAATTACAAATCAGACAAAATATAAATTTGTAAAGGAACAATGTTATTAAAATTAAAGGGCCACAAATATAACAATATTTTCCGATTTGACGTCGAATTGGTTAGAAAATTAATTTACTACATAATTAAACGGATTAAGTCGATAATTACTTTTTTATTAACGGGCTACCAAATCTTGTTCGGGTTACCGTTTAACTCCATTTAAGGACTTTTGTCAACTGATAGCATACTCTCTGTTCATGTTAGCTCCTTCGGGGTACAATCGAAAACCAACACAAATTTGTTACTCAGCATTATTAATTAGATTTTATAGTATTTTTTATAACTTACGGAATTCCCATAGCATGATGTACATAGCAGCAATGTACACGCTACCATGTAAACGTTGATAATTTTTGACCTAGAATTATATAAAAATTAAAAGTTATTAAACATAATAATTATAACAACATTAAATAATACTTTCAGCTATCAAAAAAAATGTAATACAAACGAGATACTATATTATCTTCTGATTTTAAATTGCTCCAGGGGTGGTATCTAATGTTAATATATTTTGGGTAAATTTTTGGAAATTTAATTTTTATTATATTTGAGTAGTACCGATTTAGTCCTTTTATAGTGCCATCAAACTGTCAAAGTCAGATAGTTATACGCGACGAGAGGTAATACATATATGGTGTTTTTTTAACTGCTTGAGAACTAACAATATGGTTAACTATGATTTGACAGCTGAGAATTTCAAGCTGTTTTGACAAGTTGATTTATTGCAAAATCTATTTGGTAACAACTTTATTTCCAGAAGTTGTCCTGCTCACTGACTACCCCGTTCGTGCGTTCCAACGCCTCTGGATTACTATTCATGGGGATTATGCCGACAATCCAGCAACTCTTGAACCGTTGAAAGGCGTTGACGCCATACGAACAAATTGATAAGAAAAAGTAGCTAATATTGGACCATTTATTATTTATGTATTAGACCGGGTCGGTCCCCATATAAAAAAAAATTACAAAGTCGAGGGCAAATATTAAAGATGATTTTTTTCCTCCCCCACCACCCTAAAAAAAACAGCCAAAATCTTTTTTATCGTTTCTTTTTTGTTGGGGGCTCAAAAGTAAGCAATAGTTTGAGATACAAAGTATGCAATGATTTTTTCCAACAGAGTTAAAAGTATGCACTAAATTGCGATTAAAATGCAAACAACAAGAAAAATATTTGTATAAATGCTGTAAATACATATTCTCATACGTAACTCTTTTGTTTTTAAATAAAATTTTACACTTCCAAAGCAAAATATTCGTGGTTTTTAAGGGGCTTTAATCGTAGGAAAAAATATTTTTAAACTGATGATGATGATTACCACCCTAATCAAACGCCTCAAGCAATTAAGTGTGGTTTTCCCCTAATGAAGTATACTTCATTATTAAAGATCTAAGTTTTAAGCGAAAGTAATAGGCGAGACACTAAATCAGACTAGCGAGCATTCTGACCAAACGAGTGGTTGTGGAAAAAAAATTAAATATTTGTCCAGAGAAAAGTATAACCAATGTAGGAATAAACAAACAATTACAATAAATCTTTATTCTATGCCAAAGTAATTGCAGCTGCGCATAACAACAAAGTATTGTAAATTCAACATTAAGCTGACCAAATTCAAATATCCTTCAGTTGTCCGTTTGGAAGTATGGAAACAAATATTCATTGTCCAAAAATATATAATTTTGTATGGGAGTTGTCAGAACGGTTGGAGCAATTCTGCTCATAAACAATCCCATTACATTGGAAAATATTAATGGTTGTACTTTACATAAGGAACACTTATGGTTTACTCATTTTATCCTGTCTACCAGCCATCCAGACAGCCAAGCAGACGGGCATGGCTCAGTCGTCTTAAGAAGTCTTAAAATGAATTTGGTCTGAAGATACTTTGGATTTTCGTATCAAATGATATATACCACTTTTTTCGCATTAAAAGATATATACCTTAAACCCTAAGGTTTAAAAGTTAAATTTTTTTCGAACGTTTCACTATTGTAATTTTTTTGACCAGAATATAAATATTGTTTGCATAATTATTTCAAATTAAATGATTTTTTGTTGGGTTGGAATCGGTTGGTACTAGTGTTTTTGATTTCCCGGCATTTTCCATTTCCCGGGAAATCGGGATTTTTATTTCAATTTCCCGGCATCCCGGGAAATCCCGGTCCAAAACAATAATATATAAAAATGCCTTCAACTATTAAAAAAATAGTTTTATATTAATACAAACAAAGAAATATGAAGTGAAACATAAAAATAATTCTAAAAAATTTCGTGTTATGGTTTATCCCAAAAGTTGTTAATACTTAGACAAGCTATCATCATGAAACATGTATATGCGCAATCTCCTTATAGACAGAGAGGTTCACAAAGCGATTTTTCGAAATTCGTACTTTTAGCAAGAAAAGAAATCTAACAAGTGAGAAAACTGGTAACATTACACTGTACGACACGATTTTTCACCCATGATCAAACTGACCAGATTCTGAAAATATAGCTCAAAAAAAAATATACGTATCTCCCAGATTTTCTAGATCAGCTCATTTAAGTTTTTTAAGAGCAATTCAATTTTTGAAGCGAAGCTCCCATACAGTTACTCGAAAGTGAATTCTTCATGTTCGCAGAACTCTGCGAGTTGTTAACAGATTTTGATGATTTTTTTTTTTAAATGTTATTCAAATGTCCAGTGCCGTGTTCTGACTAAGCAAATTTAAAATTTTGTCACAAATTAAAAAAAAAATGTGACAATTTTATTTTTTTGACAATTTGTGACAATTTTAATTTTTGACAAATTTTATATTTGGGCTTCGTCAGAATCCGCTCCTGGCCATTTGAAAAATATTAAAAAAAGTTTCATAAAAATCTGTTGACAATATAAATTTGTGACAAATTTTAAGTTTAGGCTTCGTCAGAACGCTCTCCTGGCCATTTGAAAAACATTTAAAAAAAGTTCATCAAAATCTGTTAACAACTGGCAGAGTTTTGCGAACATGAAGAATTCACTTTCGAGTAACTGTATGGGAGCTTCGCAAACTTAAATGAGCTGATCTAGAAAAACTGGGAGATACGTACATATATTTTTTTTGAGCTATATTTTCAGAATCTGGCCAGTTTGATCATGGCTGAGACAAAAAGTTTAAATTTGTCTTACAGTGTTATATTACAAAAAAAAATCATAAAATTTATCAAAATTGTGCCACACATGAAAAATAAGTGAATTGTGCTAGCCGGAAGGTGGAACACCATCATTATAAGACTTACATTGCAAATAAAAACAACTGAATGTGTTTTCCTTATAACACCAACAAATTACTTGAGAGGCAATACAAACAAATGTTTTAAAACGGATTATACCACTGCGTTCTACGGCCCAAATTATGTTGGGGTGTCCCGGCATTTTTCTGTGTCATTTCGTAAGTTATATTTTAAATTTCAATGATATTGACTTTTTGTAATAGAAATCAAGAATAAAAATCAGTCAATGAGTTTTCCAAATCCCAATCGAAAATAAAAATCAGTCTGACACATATTTTTTCTGATGAAATATAAAACTCACTTAAAGACTTTTAATTTTTGTTTGTTCAAATAAAAGTCTTTTTCTTCAATCGATATGCAAACAATATTTACATTCTGGTCAAAAAATTACAATAGTGAAACGTTCGAACAAGATTTAACTCTTAAACCTTAGGGTTTAAGGTATATATCATTTAATGCGAAAAAAGTGGTATATATCATTTGATACGAAAATCCAAAGTATCTTCAGAGCAAATTAATTTCAACACTTCTTAAGACGACTGAGCCATGCCCGTCTGCTTGGCTGTCTGGATGGCTGGTAGACAGGATAAAATGAGTAAACCATAAGTGTTCCTTATGTAAATGTAGAACGGTAAAAGCTATCATCGTGGAATTGTATATTGGCATGTTTCTTTAAGAACAAGAAGGCCGCTAGGAGGGATTTTTCAAAATTCGTACTTTTGGGGTAAAATGGTCAAAAAGGGATAAAACCGGTACCATTGAGTCATCTCCTTATTGGGTTAGAGAGCTGAACGAAGTGATTTTTAACACTTATTTCCAGGGCCAACACAAATATGCCCGGAAAAACTAAGAACATGCGCATTAGATAAGCACGAAAAACACTAAAAAATGCCTTTAAAACTGATAAAAAAATGCAAAATAGATTTTGATTCGTTGATAATTTTATTCACTGAATACATTTATTTTTATAATAAAAATCATAAAAAAACTTGAAAATTAAATTATTTTTTACATTACGTTTACGTGTATTGTTTAATTACTCTACTGTAAACAAAATTACATGAGTGAATTTAATGGCATACTTAATATTTTAAGGTGTAATAAATATTATGTATACGCCTTCACCATAATTTTTCTCTCATGTTCAAGATTTCCGTTATTAAAATCTTGATCAATATTCAGTATATGAAAATATGTGATTTTAAGAAGCTGTTTTGTGAAAGAAATGATGAAACTTGTTTCGTGTTTTATATGTGAAAACGAGAAGTCTAAGTCCATGTGTGTTGACTTTAAAAGTCCCACCGCCCTTTGTTTCAACATAAAAAGTTTTTTTCGGAATGCTATCTGCTTTGTCATATTTGAAAAGTTAAACGCTAATTGACAATTTCTCTTTAAACAGGTGTTGTATATACTGCGAAAAATATGTACGCGAAATAAAAAGAAAATATAATAAAAAAAATCGGAAAACCCTGAAATATGCTTTAGTATGTATAAACCTCCAAAACATGCCAGTAAGACTGTAATATGCATTTGCATATGCAAGTATGCATTGCATACTTTTGTTGGCCCTGCTTATTTCATAGGGTTATTGGGAAATATGAAGGGATTTTTTGAGATTCATACTCCTTGGGATAAAGAGGGGAAAAGTGTTATCATAGCTCAGACCAAACACCTAAAGGTACAAATTAGAAAATATGCCAACCAATAAGTAAATATTCATCAACTCATGGACATGGTATCGCTGATCCATTTTAGCAATTCAATAGGTTCGAATTTTTCTCTATGTAACATGAAACTATTTTTTTCGTATCTGCTAAAATTTTAATACTCTTTCCATCTCCCATCTCCCATGTATACTTGTTTTTATGACAACAGTTAAGGTTTAAAATTTAAATTTTTGCTCTATTTTTTTTCATAATGATATTTAGAAATCTCTCTATTTTGATATTTTGCAATGAGATTTGTATAAGTACTAATGGATAACCGGTAATCCTACCTTTTGCCAAGAGTCCCCTATATGAAACGTCCGACACGGAAATATCACAATAGTTTAAAGCACCACTGCAAAAAGTAAAATACTCGTGAAGAAATAATATTTTTTAAGTAAAATGACCTAGAACCACCGAATAGAAGAAGAATTAATCAAAAATATATAGGCGTTTAGTTTTTACAGCAAAGTCTAATTCATCAGCAGCGAGAACACAAGTGCCATAGGTCCAGAAAAAATAAGCTTTCTACGTTGAAACTTAACACAGTGGGATTTTTAACGCTGCCATATAAAAGTTTAGCAAATTCGTGTTATTCGAATGACTCTTGAATTTGGCCTAATCTTTTAAAGCATAGTATACAACTGTCTTCTACGGTCCAAAATTAAGTGTTTGCTCGCCTACTTTCGCGTCGATCTTGAACGCTCTGTAAACAATTCGTTTCCCCAAGTTAATCCTTAAACTGATCAAACTACAACGCCTCAATAACCAATATTTAAACATTTAAACATAGCGCCAAGTTTTATATGTATACAAATATTACCTTATATTTATATGTAGCCCTAAAAATATTTTTCCCATTTCACCTGGATGGCTGGTGGGCAGGATAACTCGAGTAAACCTTAACGGATCGGTATGAAAATTTACAAGTATTAATATTTTTCAAATCGAACTTATGGGATGGTAAATGAGCTGAAAAGTCCCACCCCTTCTGGTACCTCCCATAACGGCCAAACAGACTATCGAAGGATATTTAAATTTGGTCTGATTATTTATCGTGCAATAGTAGACGAACCCTATGGAAACAGGAATGAATATGGACTATATCGGTTCACGCCTTCTTGTACCTCCCATACAAAATGACCTATTGTTGGGAAATTTATATTTCTTCCATAACCCTCATAGTCTTACATACATATATTTTTTAGTAGTTCACAGAATTCAGTCACATTTTGCATATGATGATCGCTTATGAAAATTGGATTCAGGAATGAATATGGACTATATCGGTTCACGCCTTCTGGTGCCTCCCATACAAAATGACCTATTGTTGGGAAATTAATATTTCTCCCATGTCTGCTAAACCGACGCCTGGGGATAATAAAATTTGGTCAGTTAATTTATCTTGTAATTAGAGTAAAAACCTCAACAACTCCTTACTATTTGACACATCCTTTTTGGTACGTCCCATATAAATGACCGATATTTCCCCTTTTACAAACATATCATTTTTGTATGTGCACTGAATTCAGACAAATTTTGCCAAGGTAAGCGTTACCTGAACGTTTACTTACGGTTTTGCTTCACAAGCAGGCAAAAAATAATACATAAGTTTTTTTTACTTTAATTAAGAATCTATTTATTTTAATAACTCAAGACTAAAACAATATATTATATTGGGTAATGGTATTTATCAGTCAGTTTACCTGACTGAAATTTCTGTACTGATTTCGGTATATTCATGTCTGCATTGCCGAGTACTATAAAGGTTCATTTACACTACTGACATCATTTTTAGAATTTCCTTTTAAAATGTGTCAGCATCGTGTAAATGAGCTTGTTTTGTCAGTATTTACCGACATACTTTTCTTTACGAATTATTGCCAAAATTTTTAATACAACAAACTGACGCAGTGTAAATAGTCCTTAAATTTCAGTGACACAACTCTGTAAAACATGTTGTCAAAAGTGTCAGCAAATAAAATCTAAAAATATTATGATTTTAGAAAGAACTCTTCTAGACCTTGCTCTTTGCTACAACAGTAGTACTTTTTGATACAATAAAAATAATTTTTGGCACTTTTTTCCGTTTTGGATTTTTGATAAAATGTTAAATAAAATTTTTTATGAAAATTTTTTATTTAATTTATTTTCATATATGAACTGATTTAAGGAATTTTAATTCTTAAATTTTTGTTTCATCAAAATTAGTCTAGTCGTTCTTGAGTAATGCCCCCAAACTCAGCTGTAGGAGCTTAAAAATGTTAAGCCCAAAGCGGCAGGGGTTAACCTTCTTCAATCGTGGTCAAACTTTGGTTATCCAAAAATCTACAAAGATTTATCATTTCTGGGAATAGCACCGACAAAATTCCGCTATCAAAATGCAAATTATCTTTAAAATCGCATTATTATTGCACTTTTGATTTACGATTTACGTTTTAAATAAATTCTGTGACTTATCACCAGGGCCAACAAAAGTATGCAATGCATAATTGCATATGCAAATGCATATTACAGTCTTACCGTCATGTTTTGGGGGTTTATGCATAAAAAAGCATATTTTGGGGTTTTTAGGTTCCTTTTATAATTTTTTACTTTTCGTTTATATTTTTCGCAATATATACAACCTGTGTATTTCTTTGTGATTGCAAGATAAACTCTATAATTTTTAGCAACTGGCGAATGAAATGAATAAATATCTTCTACAGAGGCTGTATTTTTTAAAGCATGTGTTTCCGGTACTAACCAAACGAAATATTATTCTTGAGTTTATGTTAAGGGTTCCGTCGTCAAGAATTTCAATGAGTTCTACATAGCGTTGCGTTGCCACCAGTTCCATCCATTACTCGTTGGTATAGTTGGCAGAACAATCAAAGTACGTAAGGAAAGTTGTGGATTAGTGTAAAAGTGAGGAGGCTGAAGCAATGAGTACTTCCAAAGAGAAATAGTCAATCAGCGTTTAACTTCTCAAACATGACAAAGCGAAAAAAGTCTACGTGGAAACAATGGGCGTTGGGACATTTTATGTCAACAAACATTATACTACTTGGACTTTCTAACTCCCTCAGAAACAATATCAAAATGTGCGTTTTCACATATAAAACACTAAGCAAGATCTTTAATTTCTTTCGCAAAAAAGCTTCTTAAAATCACATATATTCATAAACAGAATACTGATCAAGATATCAATAGCGGAAATCATGAATATGTTGGAAAAATTATGGTGAAGGCGTATACATAATATTTATTATAAATGAAAACATTAAGTACACCATTGAATTCACTTATGTAATTTTATTTACAATAGAGTAATTAATCAATACTCTGAAACTTATAAATCTAATGTAAATAATAATTTCATTTAATTTTCAACTATTTGTGATGAATTTTTATTAAAAATTAATGTATTTAGTGAATAAAATTAATTACGAAATAAAATCTATTGTGCATTTTTTTATCAGTTTTAAAGAAATTTTTTAGCGTTTTTCATGCTTATCTAATGCGCATATTTTTAGATTTTCCGGGCATATTTGTGTTGGCCCTGCTTATAATAATAATAATAAAGCTATGAATTAAAATAGCTGCCAAACTTGTCATTCCATCCCATACTAAAATCAAATAGAAGAAAATAAGTAACCGTAACTCTAAAGCAAAACAGTATGGCGTATTACGTCCCTAAAAAAACATGCATAACTTAACCATTTGCTAACCGATTTTTACAAACAAGCATGCGTGCATTTAAGGTTGCCCTTATCAGTATTGTTCTGGCACCTTGGCTAAACCATTGATTACGTTATTTAATGCCTCTTTAAAACTAGGTTATTTTTCTGATATATGGAAGAGCTCCTACTTTCTTCCTCTTCACAAATCAGGAAGTATTTTAAATGTTTCAAATTATCGGGGTATCGCAAAACTAAGCGCGATTCCAAACCTCCTTCAGTTTTCTTCAAACGTGATAAATGGTTATGTTTCTGGTATGCAGACCGATGTTATTTACACTGATTTCAGTAAAGCTTTCGATAAGGTTAATCATTGTCTTCTTATTCATAAACTAAATACTATCAGGTTTAAAGGCAATATTATTGACTGGATAACGTCCTATCTTACAGGCCGCGAACAAATGGTCACATTCGGGGATTCTATTTCTAGGCCTATCCATGTGACGTCCGGTGTTCCACAAGGTAGCCACCTTGGCCCTGTACTGTTTTTGTTATTCATAAATGTTTTGCCAAACGCGGTAACCGAATCTAATTTGCTAATGTACGCAGATGATGTCAAAATTTTTATTACTTGCGACAATGCTCCAGATCACGTTCGTCTGCAATATGATTTGGATGCTTTTTATACTTGTTGCAATATTAACCTTATGGAACTTAATGTGAAGAAGTGGAAACATATGGTGTGTTCTAGATCTCGTCCAATTATTTCTCAGTTTACTCTGGGAGGTTTATTATTGGAACTTGTTGATTTATTTACCGATCTTGGTATTTTATTGGATAGAAAATTAACTTTTAATAACCATGTAATTGCTACTGTGAATAAAGCTTTTGGCGTTCTGTCATTTATTAAACGTTGGGCTAAGGAATCTTTTCACATCTCTCGTTAGACCCATTCTTAAATATGGGTCGGTTGTGTGGGACCCGCACTACGATTTTTATGTCAATATGTTGGAATCCGTGCAGAAGCAGTTCTTACTTTTCTGTCTTATGAATCTTCGTTGAGATCCGAACATAAACCTTCCACCTTATATATGTAGGTTGGCCCTGATTAAATTGCCTACTTTGGCTGGTAGACGGACTATGCTTAATCCTATAACTATTTATAAGATCCTTATGAGTGATATTCGCTCTGAATTCCTTCTTAGTCGTGTATTGATAAATGTTCCTATAAGACCTTCAAGATATTTTAAACCACTCTTCATCCCATTTCAACGATCAAATTATGCTATGTCTGAACCACTGCAGAGAATGTGATCTGATTTTAATTACTTGTATCAATTTATTGACTTCCCCTCCTCTTCTGCAACAATAACATAATATACATATAATAAATTATCTGAATAGCTGAGTACATTTTTGCTGTTCTTGGTTTTTATGTCAGTTAGCTTGTAAGTTCTAATTGTTAGTGTAGTGTTTAAATTTGACTGATGATATGTTTATCTGTAGCCGAATACTTGGCAATCTTAATGTTCGCTCTCCACTACAGACCGATCTGCAGTGTGTACGTTGTCCCTACGTTATAGGGATGTGGCTCCCTCGATCGGTTGGAGCGGGTGTGTGAGATGGCGTTGGGATCGTTCGAAAAAAAATTGTGGCTACAGACTTCTTACAAAAAAATTGTAAAAATCAGAAAAGTTTGCGGTTTCGGTTTTTGAAATTTCCAAATCAACCCCAAAACTTTGCACATCTTAGTTTTATTACACTATTCTAATGTGGTAACAAAACCAAACATTTTGGTTCAGATTTAGATATAGCCCCCATATATATGTGTGTTTCTCGATATATACTTTTTTTACAGAGGTAGTGAAGTTTGATAATAATTATAAAGAATAAATAAAATCTTGACATACAAGTATTGCATATCGTAAGGGAATAATATAAGGTTTAATAATTTACAAAAATTAATTAAAAGCAAGTTTTATTTTGGGCATGATTCTGAGTCAAATATAAAATTTGGTCAAAACGTATTTTTGGGAGAAATAATATCTTATATGAAAAATAGCATAAAATTCAAACGGACTGGAATATTGTAACTAAATTTTGGAAAAAAATTACATAAAATTGACTTTAAAAAAACGAATAACAATATGTTGTCATATCTTACAACAAAATTCCTAAATTCCCAAAACGGGGAAAATATGTTCCAAAATTCCGAATTTTTTTACTAAAATTACCACACTGTCTTTGTTTATGGCAGGGATGTTGAAATACGTTACGGTTAACTAGTCCATAGAGAAGGGCACTCGTCACGTGATTCACGCGTGAATGTGAGTAAGTTGGAAATTTTCTCACGAGCGTGCGTGAGTGTATACTTTGCGTGAACGCTAATCACGCAAAGCAAAAAAAATGCGTTTAACACAGAATTGGCTATTTGCATTTGTCATTAAAGATTTCAATTTTTATACCATCACCCTCAAGGATGAGGGTATATATCATTTGATACGAAAAAAAGTGTAACGCTTTAAAGAAGACGAGGTAGACCCCAAGTATCTTAAGACGAAATCCGTTTCAAGACTTTTTATGACGATTGAGCTATGTCCGTCTGTCTGGCTGGTCAGCAGGGTAACTCGAGTAATCTTAACGGATCGGTATGACAATTTAGCAGTATTAATATTATTCAAAACGAACTAATTAAATTATAAATGGGCTGAATAGCCCCACCCCTTCTGGTACCTCCATACAAAATAACCTATTTTTAAAAAATTAATATTTCTTTCGTAACTTCCAAACGGACAAGTGGAGTATATTTGAATTTGGTCAGTTTATTTATCTTGCAAAAGTAGATAAACCCTAAGAAAAGCGAAACGCTTGCCACACCCCTTTTGGTACCTCCCATACAAATGACCGAACTCACCCCCATAGTCTTACACACACCTCGCCCGAATGACGAATGTGTTGACCTATAATGGGAACAAAAACGGTAAATGGGGTTTTGTTGGGGGTCAATTGTACATTAAAAATCCACTTGACTCAAAATCCTAAGATAAAAGGGTTTTTCGTTTTTTACGCCGTTTTGCGCTTTTTTTTAAAAGTGACGTTCTTTGCCCCATGATTCCGCTATCAAATCATAGAGATAATATATCGTGTTTTATCTCAATGGAAGCGTACGAACTTCAACTTTAAGACACTTCTGTCCAAATTTAAGTTTTCTGAGCTTTGCGGAAAAAAACTGAAAGTCTTTAATTTTTATTTTTCCCAAAAATTTTATATTTTCCTCACATCTCGGCAGAATGATAAATAGGTTGACCTAAAATAGCAACAAAAACGATAGGATCAGCTCGAATTTTGATTCAAGTGGATTTTTAATGTACAATTGACACCCAACAAACCCCATTTACCGTTTTCGTTGTAAGTTTAGGTCAACCCATTCGTCATTCGGGCGAGGTGTGTACAATGTACATTAGGGTAATAACTTGTTGCATTTTTTGCAAATATCAAATCTCCCCAGACAAAATCGTGTAGGGCATGGACATATTATATATTAAGAACTGCGTTTTTAGTTTTTCGCTATCGTCAAAAAAGGTAACGCTCCAAACGCGTTAAAGTTTTAAATCAAACAAAGTTAAAAAAAAATTAGTTTAATATAAAAAATTCTTTCATATAAATATTTTATAACCAACAGAATATTCCCATTTATAAATTTTAAAACGTTACCATCGGTTAGTAATGCAAGGTGAAATTCAAGACCAATATTTGCCATTTTAGCATTTGTTCTTGTTCACAGTTACCAAAAACTTCTACAGCCTATATGTGATTTCATTTGTGATGCATGGTTTCAAATCTGGTTTTCGGACCACGTTTCTACGAAAATGATTTTGAACGGTTAAACAAGTCATTAATAAATTTTACGAAAGCCCACGAGTGTTTCCTCAGACATTGGGTACCTACACCATCTACAATTCCAAATCAACAATGCAGTAATATTTGTGCGGATCGTGGAATAAAAATAGTAAAAGATATATATCCGCTTGGTAAATCATCACGTACTTTGAACCTAAAGTTTATATCTTACTATACCTACTTTTAATCATTTATTGTTATTATTTGTTTACATACTTACATATGTACAAACCATTTTTTAAAAAAGTTGGTATTAAAAAAAATTTAAAACAAAATATATTAAAGGCAATTTAGAAATCGCTGTCGGTGCGTAAGGTTTTTTTTTTAGCAAATTGAACTGAAATAGTTTTATCATTAATACAATATTTGCCATTAGAAAAACCCTGGGGAGAATGTTGTCCAAAAAAAGTTATTACCAGGGCAACCGGAAATATACTATAGCATGTTTTTTTTGTCCACCTCCGAGCCAGAGCGAGATACGTATGGCCATCTCCCGCCTTAAAAACAACAAAGCTGCTGGAGCCGATGGTCTCCCTGCTGAATTGTTTAAGGGTGGCGGGGAGGAGCTGATTAGGAGCATGCATCAGCTCATGGAGAACATCTGGCAAGAGGAGAGCATGCCCGGGGATTGGAGTCTCAGTCTGTTATGTCCCATATACAAGAAAGGAGATCGTAGTGAATGTAAGAACTACCGTGGAATAAGCCTATTACCAATTGCGTACAAGGTCCTTTCAAGCATATTGTGTGAACGTCTAAAGCCAATTGTAGAAAAACAAATTGGACCATATCAGTGCGGCTTTAGACCTGGCAAATCTACGACGGATCAAATATTCACGTTACGACAAATCCTGGAAAAAACCCATGAAAAGCAGATCGACACCTACCACCTCTTTGTCGACTACAAAGCTGCCTTCGACTCTCTGATAAGGAATAGGCTTTATGAGGCTATGTCTGAGTTTGGTATTCCTGCAAAGCTAATCCGACTTTGCAGATGTACCCTAGAAAACACCAAATCCTCGATTAAGATTGGTAAAGATCAGTCTGAACCATTCAACACGGAAAGAGGTCTCAGGCAGGGCGATAGCCTGTCCTGTACACTATCTATATATATATAAGTGAACATTTGTTTCTACGTATGTCCACTATAGACTTCAAAACTACCCAACCGATGTGCAACAAACCGGCATCAATAGAAAGACAATCTTTCGAGGATCGTTATAGGTTACTTAAACATTGCATTTGAATCATGTGGTCCATTTATTGAGTCGATTTTCGATTTTCCCATACAAAAAATGTTCAAAAGTTTTAAATTGTGAAAATTTAAATAGTATGTCAATGTTAAATTTGTCAATATTTGAATTTTCAAATGACACAGACAAATGGTATATTTATGTATGTATATAAGATTTAAATTGAGTTTGTTTGAAACTCAGTGGATGCTACAGCATTTAACTGATGTCTCTGAGGTGAGACCAATCCATTCCACCCCATTAACAAAAATTCAATATCTGGCGTACTACTAAAATAAGTGACTTTAAATCAGGTCTGGATGCAATATTATCAGGTCAAAAACTGGCACGATTAGATTATAAGGCGTGATCCCGCCCCCAGGAGCTAATTTGTTAAAGTGCGGTATCTGAAGTACTAGATTAGTAGGAATAGCCCTACTCATAGGACCTAATTTGTAAAAGTGCAATATCTGATGGCCTAGATCATTAGGCGTGGCTCCGTCCGTAGGACGTAATTTTGCGAATGGTAATGTAATTTGTTGTGGATTCAATTAAGGTAAATATACGTATTCTAAAGGACAAGGGGGAATTTGAAAAAGGATGTGGAATAAACACCAATATTCGTGATCAAGCATAAGGGGTAGACCTGCCAAATTCTGTTTCCCAAAAGCAATAGCTGAAGGACTGCAGCAATATTCGTCTTGATATTTGGTATGCAATTTTTTGAGACCAGTGGTGTATGTAACTGAGATCTACGGCAGAAAAAATCGAATAGTCACGAATTAAAACATTTCTCAAATCTGCATTCTATAACATTTAGATCGACGAACGTCATACAACAGTGTAATATTAGCAGTTACGAATGAGTGTGGAGGATTTTATTTCCTTATTGCACCAATGGGTTTTGATATTGTTGATTTTGCAAAATGTTTGATCGCGTTGGCTATTGCATCCTCCTGTATTGCGCAGCTATTTTGGATGTTGCAGAATAGAGCAAAAAATTTAAATTTTCCGAGAACCGCACATGAGTTATCAAGTTAAAAAATGTTGCAAACATGTCAAATCATAATGAGGGATGAGGGTACTATGACACACAAAAAATTGTTCAAACCCCTTGATCGCGTATTATAGGATTTAAGAAGCAATACATGATTGAGTTATCCTTCTCAAATGTATTTACCCAGAAAATATAAGGGAACCGAAGTGTTGCTACTATGTATAACAATGATACCCATGGATTGGCGTTAGATTTAAATGACTACAGTTTCCAGTTCGGTTAAAATTTGCAATGACATTCAATAAATCTGAGGGACAGTCTATTCAAATTTGATAAATCCAAATTTTTCGCATGAACACCTTTATGTTGCATGTTCACGTGTAGAATGACCTACTGATTAAAATATGTAAACTTCTTTGGTTCTTCCATACATACTCGATTAACAAAAGCATTACAATAAATTTCTGTCATTAAAACTATAGCGGTTTTCACCCTTTGAGTTAACTTTACAACTCTGTTTAATTTACTACCATTTTACACTACAAAGCATGAGCGTCTTTTTCGTATGTATTGTAAACATATGAATCAGCTGATTTTTGTTTTGGGTTTTGTCAGTTTAAATGCTTAAATACGTAAAAAATTTACGTTTTTATCCATATTTTACTAAACTATTTCAATAGTTATCACAAAATTTAACATTAGAAGTCAAACAAAATATTTGTGCCAGCAAATATTTTTGACGATCAGCTGTTTTGTTATGGTAAATTTATCACACATGTTTACTACAGCTTTTTGTCGGATTTTTTAACCACGGTGTAGTAAATTGTAGCCCAATACATTTTGTTGTTGCAGTGTTGTAAATGTTAGTACGTTTACAACATTAACAAGATTAACAAGGTCTACAAGGGTACTTTACTACCAAGAGTGAAAACCGCTTATATTATGTTTTAATATACATCAAAATTGTTGTTAAATTTCGATGCGAATATCAAAAGAAACTAGCACAACCCGAAGATTTAAAGTTAAATTTCAGTCAATACTTCTTTAGGCAGGACGAAGTCTGCCCGGTCAGCTAGTTTAATATAGTTATGGAGAAGGTGATGAGAAAGGCTGGTGTCAACATGTCTGGCACCATATTCCACAAAAGCCACATGCCACTAGCCTACGCCGATGATATAGATATCATTGGCCGAAATCTGCGGGACGTTACTGCAGTCTTCTCATCCCTAGAAAAGGAGTCGGCAAAAATGGGTTTAGCGGTCAACGAGGACAAAACAAAAATAATGATTTTGACGAACAAAGAGTCCTCTCGATGGGGACGCAGCGTCAACGTTGAAAATTATTGTTTTGAGGTAGTTGATGGGTTTACCTACCTCGGATCTTCCGTCAATAAGAAAAATAATGTCAGCCAAGAAATTAAGCGGAGAATAGCGCTAGCCAATAGATGTTTTTACGGACTTCGGCAGCACTTTAGTAATACCACCTTATCTCGGAATACTAAGAAACAGCTTTACCAGGTGCTAATCTTACCCGTTCTTTTGTATGCTGCCGAATCATGGGTGCTTACGACAACGGACATACAAAACCTGGGAGTATTCGAGAGGAAAGTACTCCGAAAAATGTATGGACCTATCTGTGTCGACGGCGAGTTTCGCCATCGGATGAACCATGAGCTGTATGAGCTTTACCACGACATCGACGTAGCTAAAAGAGTCAGAATGCAACGACTACGATGGCTGGGTCATGTTGCCAGGATGGATGTAAATGTTCCAGCGAGAAAGGTGTTTGAAGGCGAACCTGAAGGACGGCGCAGAGCAGGGAGACCCAAACTCCGTTGGAAGGACCAAGTGGTAGGCGACGTGCCACCATCTGGTAGGACTAACTGGAGAACACACGCACAAGACCGAAGCGTGTGGAATTCTTTAGTACTTCAGGCCTCAAACTTATGAACCATGTTTGTAAGTTGTAATGGGCCACTTAAGCAAGTAAGTAAGTATGTTTTTTTTACAACGAGATATTAACAAATGGGTAATGTATTTACACGTTTCATGGTCCTACAAGTGTTTTGAGTCCTATTTGTTAGAGCATATTTTGGCATATTTTACCCATAACGTCATATTTCGGGAACTTTTAGTTTTAGGAGCATAATTTTAAAAAAACCTCCTTTTTTAAAGCATAATTTATATTTTTTAGGCCATATCTTTTCAAAAATATCCTTTTTCAAGCATATTTTGTGTTTTTGACATTATTTTTTTTGTTCGTATAAACAAGTGTCTTTGCAAATTTGGTTTTTTTAAATGTAACAGCAAAATCATGTTTTACACAACTGTGAAATGTTAAACGTTTATTAATCTTTTAACACGCTTTCTTATTCAAAAAGTAAACAAAACTTAAAAAAGAGTGCTTTTCAACCACCACCGATTACGACCCTGGACATAATACCTAAAGCTAATCCGATAAAAGCAGCAAATCTAAAGGCGGTTGTAGAAAAGTTTCCAAACTTACGAGCTGATGGTGGAATTCCTCTATTCTAAAATCTGCAGCAAAGTTATTGCAGCAGATCGCAGAAAGTGAAAATAAGCAGACCAAACAATTATTTTTGTCAGAATGTTCCGGTAGACTCTCGAAAGAACACGATTTTTAAGAATAACTGTGCCGAACTTTTGTGTCTGCTGACATTCCACTTTACAAAATGAGAAATCAAAATATAAGAACACTATTTGAGGAATACACGGACTACCAAGTGCCATCTGAAACAGTTTTTTGAACTAAACATTTAAAAATATTATACAACGACTGCATGGACAATATACAAGCAAAACTAAAAAATCAATTTATATGGATGTCAATCGATGAAACTATAGATGCAACAGGCAGAAATGTGGCAAACATTTTAGCAGGTGTATTAAGGTAATTGCAAGTGAGAAATTTTTACTAAATACAGCAGCCTTGGAAAGGGCTAATTACTCAACAATTGCTAGACTGTGGGACGACGCCATCAAAAACCTGGACGCCAACTTCAATAAGAATAATGTTTAGCTTTTTGTGACGGATGCAGTTCCATACATGGTAAAGGCTGCAAAAGCTATAGTGGCATTTTATCTGAAAGTGACATGTATTGCTCATGGTCTATCGATTGTGGGAATGTATTAGGAAGTTATATGAAAACTTAAATAAAGCTATTGCTAATGTGAAGAAGGTATTTTTAAAAGCTCCATGTAGAGAGGAACTTTTTAAACAAATGTTTCCTGACCTTCCATTACCTCCAGAAGCTATAATAACACGATGGGTAACATGTCTTGAAGCAGTTAACTACTATGACACAACTATGAAGACATTTTATAGGTCCTAAGTGCATTAAATGATGAGGATGCACAATTCATTAAAACTTCAAACTCCCACCCGCATTTTTGGCCCAATTTTAAAAAACTGTCAAAAAGTCAACTTTGGACGGAGGTCAAGGATTAGAATATTCTATAGAAATATTCTCCGGAAAACTTCACTAGGAGTTACCGAAGACAAATAACCTCTGAGACAAAGGTTCTAAAATAAAATCAAAATGAAATGTTAATAAAATGTTAAAAAGTCTATTTTCAGGCAAACAGTGCAACGCACTTTTTCGGGAGTGAACCAAACCAAAATCAAACAATAGCATTTGACTACAGTAACAAAACCCTAAACTACATTTTGCACCAATAAGTCACAATTTTGGTTTACAGTGGATTGAAGTAAGATTTTTTTGGTCAAATGTCAAATAAAAGAAAATCATAAATCATGTGTAAAAATAGATTTGGGATAGTTTATGACTTCGGAGACCTACATTAAAATTTTCCGTGGAATATTTCCTCGAAAATATTTATTTCTATTTTATTTTACTCAACATTTGTGTATGTAAATTTACCAAAACTACTAACAAAGTCTGAATTTAAAATAATATTGTTTTTTTTTTAATTTTTAAGCTGTTTTTTTTTATTTTTAATGAAAATATTTCTAATTCATATGAAAAAAATTGTTTGACTCTATTTTTTTAGAGCATGTTTTTGTTGATTTTTAGGTCATATTTTGCCATTTTTCAGGTCATATTTTATGCGCATAAAACACGATTTTATCCCTAATGTACATACATATCGTTTTGTAACTACACAAAATAAACTCAAATTTTATGTAAGATGTTATGAAAATATGAATTAGGAATGAATATGGAACATATCGGTTGACCCCTTTTGGCACCTTTCATGCAAAATGACCTATTTTTGGAAAATTTATAGTTCTCCCATAACGTCCAAACGGACACATGGGAGGTAATGAAAATTGGTCAGTTAATTTTACTTGTAATAGGAGGCAAAACCTCCGCAAAGAAGGTTGTTTATTCTTATCCGACATTTTTCAGGCAAATCTCAAAGGATGCTTTTATAAAAATTTCCTTATGCAATACAAAAAATTTGTTTGGAAAATGCTTTTTGATGGCTAGATGGGATGACTTCCGTATCCATATAAAAAACTTTCAATTGTCGCTATCTCCTAAACTAAGCATCCAATCGCGAAAAAGGACTATGTCACTTAGATAATATATAGTTGGAAACTCATCATGTAATGGATAGGAAGCCGTCCATATTTAGATTAACGAGTTTAAATTCAGTTATCTCCTAAACTTAGTGTCTGATCGCAAAAAGGAGCTTAAGTTATGATTACCATACAATATTTGAGAAATCACCCAGTTACAGTTGGGATCTAATTTGAAATAGAGTGGGATCTCACCTCGAAATGAGGGCGAAGCCGTCGATATTCATCTGAAAACTTTGTGCCTTTATTTCCTATGCTAAGCGCCCAATGGTAGAAAAGAGTTTAATTTGTGTTTATATTAATACCTTAATTCTAAACCATGCTAATTGTAAAATGTAAGAAAACGTATTTAAAGTTTGTGAATAATATAAATTCCACTGGAAAACAATTCAGTTTAAAAAAAAAGCAAAATCAGTATAAATGTATTAAAAAGTATTAACATTTTACCGATTTTGCCCTGTTATTAAACCGAATTGTTTTCCAGAACATGGCTGATATATTAAGTTAAAATTTCCTAATAACTTCTGTTTGGATGAACAGGATATAATAGAATGGATTAATGTTTCGATATTCATGTCTTTTCACATTTAATTGCATATATGGTTCTATTTAACAATTGCCGAAAAGCCGATCGAAACCGGTTAACCCGGTTTTTAAGCAAATCACGTATTCGAAAAGCGATTTGTTGGAAAAAGGCATTTTTCGAATAAACCTGAAACCCGTTTTCTGAAAAATTCAAGTATTTGAACACTATAGACAGACCCCTTCTGGTACCTCCCAAATAAATAACCGACAATGCCTCTTTTATACACATATCATTTTTCGTTTAATTTTATTTTAATTAAAAATCTATTAATTTTAATAACTCAAGACATAAACACTATATTATATTGGGTGATGGTATTATGTTTGAAGAAGTTTGTAGCAACTATTTTATAAGGACACCCTAAAGTTTACTATTTTATTCACAAAGTGCATGCTTTCTTGAGTAAAACGCACACATGTTTGTCGAAATCGGTAACCAAATGGTTAAGTTATTCATCGACAATCTTTAGGGGTTCATAAAAAAAAATTGGTCACCAATCTCACCAAACTGAGTATATGGTTTTATTTACCTTCGGTAGTAGAATCGAACCTATACTGTCAAGTTCTTTTATTTTGGAAAAAGTCTTCATTTTTTGCATAGTGTAATTATAGAAACATAACGATACAATTTTTTTACTTTTTATTTGGCGTGATTGTCGTGATTCACGTTCACGTGAATGTGCGTGAGTACAAAATTTACTCACGTGAGCGTGCGTGAACGTGAGTAGCGAAAAAATCTTCGAGCGTGAGCGTGCGTGAGTGATAATTTCAACCACGTGAGCGTGCGTGAACTTGAGTCAAATCTACTCACGTGCCCATCTGCGAATTTTCAAAAACAAAAATATTTTGCTGAACTGATTCAAATTTAGCATTAAATGCATCTGCATGAACATTTCTATGAGAAATAATAAAGAAATTGCCACCTCCCGGAAGAATTTTTTTTTACAAACGAAAGAATATGGTTGCCTTTTTGCAAAAAAAAAACAGTAAAATAGGCCTTTTTTGGAAACTTTTACTTGCGATGCTTATAACTTTTGATTGGAACAAAATATTTCCATTATTCTTTCAAAGAAAAACTGAGCTCACACCCTTAAAAATACTAAATAAACAATGACACATTTTTTTTTATTTTCTCAAATATCTCTTGACCTTAATGAGATGACATGTAAATGTAAGCATGTTTTTTGAATGTTTTCCGAAGACACATTTTTTTTTATTTTCTCAAATATCTCTTGACCTTAATGAGATGACATGTAAATGTAAGCATGTTTTTTGAATGTTTTCCGAAGCACTATCTAAAATGCAACAAAATTTTTTCGGGTTCATAATGCACATTCCTCAAGCATTTGAAATTTTAAAACACCCGAGATAGCCAACTTTGTAGGGCCACGTAGTGGCCCCAACACCCGCTAGCGAGCCGAATATTTACAAATCATCTTGAAAACAGCTTTAACTATTTTTAATTTCATCAAGATACCATTATCCGTTCAAAAGTTACAGAATCAATTAAAAAAAAATACCAAAAAGTAACCACTGTGCAATAATGTTCAACTTCCCTTTAAAGCCTTTGCTCTTTTATCACAACTTTATTTCCGTATTTGTGGTACACTTTAGCAAGGTGTGGATTTTTGATTTTTTCAGGGACCGGCCGTGGCATAGTGGTTAGAACACGCGACTACCATGCGGGAGATCGCAGGTTCAAACCTGGCTCCAGTCATCTTAAAAGAAAAAAAATAAATACAATGTTCTTTCATTGTCGGCTCCCTTCGAATGTTGTTGACAGCAACTTCGCAGTATTAAGCGTCGATTCAATCGTCGTGTCTAGTAAGAGCTTCTTAAACAGTGACGTTCGCATTCGTCGATAAATAAGTAGGTGCCGTTAGTTGTGAATCTAAAAATAGAAAGCGTGTTAATTCACAACAACGCGAGAAGCTATCCCATACCTCATTCATGGGGTGCAAAGGGAAATTAAGTTTTTAAGTTTAAGGATTTTTGAACATGTAGTCAACGAGACTCAATTTGATTTTTTATTGTATTTTTTCATCCATAAATAAGTAAAAAGGTATGTATTCGATGAAATTGGCATCGTGCGTGATTGTATTGATTTGACATTATGTGTAACATTTAAACAAAATTCCTCATTAGAAACTACATTGACAGCGTTGTAACAGTTTGCTTACTACAATAAAAGCGCAACTTGGCTACTTCTGAGTACAACTGAAATCTTAAGTTACGGGTAAAAAAACCTGGTTTCCGTACCTTAACGCACTAATTACCCACTAAAATGGTTGAATAAGAAAAGAAAAGACTGCGGTCTTTCCAAAATTGTCATATCTGTCTGTTTTTGCATTAAAATCGCAAACTTTTTTTTCATTTTTTCACTAATTTTTAAGTTTGTAGCGATTATTTTATATGGCCACCCTATTTCAGAAAGTGCACGTTTTCACGAGTAAAACGCATATTTATTTGTAAAAATTTGTAGTCAAACGGTTAAACGAGGTACGCAATATTTATACCCTATATCTTGATTCCGGTAGAAATATACAAAATAGTTTAGAATACTCTGACTCTGAAGAATTACTGCTTGATGATCGATATTACCAATATATTGCTTCGATGTCACCAAATAAGGTTTCTTAATAAATAATAAATCCGAAAACCGCTTTATCAAGAATATCCGGTAATAAAAATTGCCTAATGCATACACAAATGCTGATAAATCTCTATTAGCATTTGTCTTCTTATGTTATGTACATACGTGTGAATGTATGACATCTACATAAATGTCACGAATGTTTTGCTAACTACATTGTTTGGAAAGTATTAAAAGAATGAAAACACTATGTAGTAAAGATTATACTCACAATGAAGAGAGACCATATCGCTCCATAATAAGTTAATTCTTTATTTAATGTAAAATATATGGACTGAATATATAAATCTTACAATGTAACAAAAATAAATGACCTGCCGTTCCATGATGTTGGTATCGAATATAGGTTTATATGGGTATTTATTATTACAGTAAGTGTTGGTGCTATGATCACATAGCAGTATTAGGTAGCACTAAATTTTAATTTTTATTATTGTTAATAAAAACTACATATATTTTATTTGTTTGTTTTTCGATGTGAGTTTAATCATATTGGTTGTATTGTGAGATTGATCCTTATCTTATAAAATTAAATTAAACATTACAAAAGGCCGATAATTATTACAAACTTAACATACGTATATTTTTTGTAAATACACTGAATTCAGTCAAATTTTGCATAAGTTGTACAATTATGAAAATTTGAATCAGGAATGAATATGGACTATATCGGTTCACCTCTTCCGTTACCTTTTATACCAAATGACCTATTTTTGGAAAATTTATATTTCTTCCATAACTTTCAAAACGGGTTAATCAAATTTGGTCAGTAAACCAACAACAAAACATGTTGTTTGAAAGCCAACGGCTTTTTCGACATGAACAAACAATCAAGAAAGAAGTTTAGCAAATGGTTTCTCATAGTGAATGGTTGCGAAGTTATTCGAGTCTATGCATTCAAGAAAGAATCCTCAAAGTCTGCCGATGAGGATTCGTGGCTGAATCCGAAACAGCTGTACAGACAGCTTGGCATTATGATAACATTCTGCTATTAACTTCTTTCAAAACCCATGGTCTTGAGCTTGAAATAAACTCCAAATCAATTTTTAAAAAGTTTAAACGAAATTAAAATTTTATCCACTAAAACCAGATATTACTTAGTGTTTACAATTTTTACCATATAATAACCAATTGGTGACGATATTCTTGACCATAACTATCGTTTTCCGTATTTCGATTTCAAATGTAATTATTAATGTGCTTTCTTAGATAGAGAAAAATTCCAACCTGTGGACATAATTTATGAAAATGTCTTCCCTGATACTGTACGTTGAACTTTGTGTTCTAAAACTTTCAGCTGTTGTAAAACTTTGTTCTTATATGAATTAAAAAATATAAACAATAAACCGCTAGAGAAAACAGAAGATGAACAAGAAAGAAAGAAAGATTTGTGCTTTATAGTTTCTAAGTTTGCCACTGCTGAAGGATTTACAATTTCTGCAACAACGAAAAATATGCTCATTTGGGAATATCTAATACATCTAGATAAAAAGTACCAAAATAAGTCGTATTAATTCTTTACGATATAAACCTTTCAATATCAGGTGTTGTAGATAAAACTGTGTGCAATGTAGTTTCCTTAATTCATACTCTCCTTGGGAAAGTAATGTATAAAATTCCTCTCAACCGAAATTAAGAAAGGATTAGTATTCGATTATTAAAAAGGGCCTTAAATTGCGGCAGAAAATAATAATAATAGATTTAATGCATTGTTACTATGAGACTGACGTCTGTTGAAAGTGAACAAATATTTTCCATATTCAGAATACGTGAAAAAAAATTTGGTTTAAGCCGGGATTTCCCGGGATCTCGGGAAAATGAACAAAAAATCCCAATTTCCCGGGAGATGAAAAATGCTGGGAAATTAAAATCACTACTAATAGAAAAATTCAACTTAAAAGCGCAACAAGTAAGAATCAATAAAAAAAACATCTGAAGAGTGTTCATTATAATTTCAATTAGATAGTATTGTAATTTCAATCAGATATATGTCACAAATATTTTGAAGACTAAGTATTTATTATATGCAATATATTCGACTGAGCAATATATAGGTACTAATAAATTTGGGATTTATTTTATATTTTTGCTGTTGAATTTGTTTCATCATAAAATAAATCTGAAATTTGAGACTTATTTTATTTTCTGTTGGAAAATTATTTCATTTTCTTTTTGGTTTTTATGCAAATAATTTCATAAATCATTAGGATTTATTTCATTGAGAGTTATTTCTTATCACCCCGAATTTTGAAAAACAAATAATAACATAGCTTGCAGATCCCCTGTGCGATGCCTATACCATAAAAGATAAGTATTGCAGCCTTGAGAAGCTATTATAGTTACTATCTTGTAAAACCGATTACTATGGATAAGTGATAAAATTAATCATGATGAAATTGTGGATTTGTTCCAAAATCCTTTCTTCATAGTAAAATAACAATAACAATTTTAGCCTGCAGCATTTATTGCTCCACATTCATACTGCGTTATATACCTGATACAAAAAAGCAAAAACAAACGAAGGAAATTTTCTATTACAGTATAATTCGCTTAGCTGCACTGAATTTTGGTGCACACATTTTTGTGCACTTAAGAGAAATGTGCAGTTATGTGCACTTATCCCAAGTCTTTTACCTGCACACAAGAGGCAGTTATCCGGATTTTTTACCTTTATATATGATGCAGTTACCCCAATTTGTTACCGTTTTTTTTAGCAGAATTGCCCTCAGGATTAATTACACTGTGCTACACACAAAATACACAGGGGTTCTCAAGTAGCATTTCTGTCAGACTGGAGTCCATAGAGTAAAGTGGTACTTTTAGTTTTTCTCGGTCACTTCGTTAAGTAATGTTTTTATAGCAAATTAAGTGAAATGGCGATATTCCTAAAATTACAAGTTCCAAAACTCATAAGTCTTCTCTTTGTAAACCGATTTCAAAAGCTTACATTTGTTCTAAAGCTATGACTTTCACCTTTTTTTTTAAAAAATAATTTTTAAAATCGGTTAAAAAATATGGAAACGGCGGCAGTTTAAGCAAAACAACCCCAAAAAAAAATGCGAATTCTCATTCAACGCTCTTAGTTGACTATGAAGCTGCGCAATGTATATTTTTTATTTTTGTATTATGTTATATTAAAGTAGCTTTCTAAAGAAGGTAAGTTTATAAGAATCGGTTGAAAAATGAATGAGTTATGCTAAATGCCCTGTATATTTTTTTTCTTCACATTTGTATCACTGTGTTATTAATCGTTAGTAATTACTTACACTATAATATATTCGATAAACATATGATTACTCGTATAAGTTACAGATTTTAAGAGTGTTGGTAAACGAAATTTTCTATAAGAAATTGAATTGTGAAACACAATCATCGGGGCTGCTAGGACGAAAGTGCAGCTAAGCAAAATGCAGTTAAATGAGATAATTTCATACAAATGTTGCAATAAAATGCAGACATAACGAGTTTAAGTGCTTTTATACGGAATGCGCAGCTAAGCGAATTTTACTGTACTTTCGAAATACATTTCAAAACAACACGGTGATTGACTACTTTAAATACACACGAATAACCACAAATAACGTTAGTGTTAAATTACTGTTATTGTGCAACACAAAAGAATATACAATAAAATTGATTCATAATTTAATATAAAGCTCATTCAATGTCGTAAACCTCAATTTTAATAAGGAATTTCGACTATATTACTTACGTAATATTTACGTTTATAACCACATAAAGGAACTATTGAAAACGTGGCCTCCGTTAGGAAATGTCTTCAAAACTATAACTAATATCATCATGGACACAATTTCCACACTAGGGTTTATGTTCAATGTAATTTAAATCATACACAGGTCAACAGCAAAACAAAACGCTTGAATAACCACTATATAAATTTGATGTATCATGACTACCTAAATACAAAAATGGTCAATTTTTTCAATTCTACGAATAATTTTTTTTTTTAAATAATTTTTAAGTAAAATTTTTAATATTTTGAGACTTTTTCCACTTATTTTGTCATAACTCAAAATAACTAACCAGATTTTGTTGAAGTAAGCTTCCTAAAATTTTGATTTACAATATCTCTAAATGACTTATACAATTATTTTTAATGCGATCAATAGTTTCAAAGTTATGAAACTAATTGCTAGGCAGAAAATAAAAATTTGACAAAAAACGATTTCAGAGAATTCGAAAGCTGCAAAAAGAATTAAATTTTAATTATTTGTAGTGAAGCTACATATCATGTGAATTATAGTAGATATGGATCATGAAAATCGATGAATACTTTACGTTTTTATTTACAATTAATTGAAGTTATCCAATATTTACAGGCACTGTAGAAAGTGGTAAAATAACCAGTACTGAAATTTCAGTCAGGTAAACTGACTGATAAATACCTTTAACCAATACAAGATATTGTTTAAGTCTTGAGTTATTGCAATTAATAGATTTTTAACTAAAAAAATATTACTTATGTATTATTTTGTGTCTGCTTGTGAAGCAAAACCGTGAAAATTTAACTTATTTGTATAGGAGGTACAATAAGGGCAGCACAACGTGTCTGATTTTTTTCGTAAATCAACGTTCGAACTCTTACCTTGGCAAAATTTGTCTGAATTCAGTGTACACGCAAAAATGATATGTATGTAAAAGGGAAAATATCGGTTATTTATATGGGGGTACCAGAAGGGTTATGTCAAATAACTAGGGTTGTTGAGGTTTTGCCTCCTATTACAATATAAATTAACTGACCAAATTTAATTAATCGGCAGGTGCCGGTTTGGAAGTTAAGGGAGAAATATTAATTTTCCAATAATAGGTCATTTTGTATGGGAGGTACCAGAAGGGGTGATCGATATAGTCCACATTCATTCTTGATTCATATTTCCATAACCGTACAACGTACGCATAATTTCACTGAATTCAGTGTAATTACAAAAAATATATGTATGTAAGACAATGGGGGTGAGTTCGGTCATTTGTATGGGAGGTACCAGAAGGGGTGAGTCAAATATTTAGGTTTTCTGGGGTTTTGCCTCCTAAAACAACATAAACTAATCGAACAATTTTCATTACCCCCCAAGATTCTGTTTGAAAGTTATGGGAGAAATATTATTTTTCCAAAAATAGGTCATTTTGTACGGGAGGTACCAGAAGGCGTGCACCGAAATAGTCCATATTCATTCCTGAGTCTCATTTTCATAAGCGAACATCATACTCAAAATTTGAGTGAATTCAGTTTACTTACAAAAATGATATGTATGTAAAACTATGAGGGTCAATTAGATCATTTGTATGTGAGGTACCAGAAGGGGTATGGCAAAGATTTCGGTTTTCTTAGGGTATGTCTACTTTTGCAAGATAAATAAACTGATCAAATTCAAATATCCTACGATCGTCCGTTTGGAAGTTATGAAAGAAATATAAATTATCCAAAAATAGGTAATTTTGTATGCGAGGTACCAGATGGGGTGGAGCTATTCTGCCCATTTACAATCCCATTATTTAGTTTAGAAAAATATTACTACTGGTAAATTTTCATACCGATCCGTTCAGGTTTACTCGAGTTATCCTGCTGACCAGCCAGACAGACGGACATAGCTCAATCGTCTTAAAAAATCCTGAAACGAATTTGGTCTTTAGATACTTACCGGTCTATTCTGACGTGGTTACAATAGACTACTTTGGTTACAAAATCAAAAAATCGGTATTCCGAATCCTTGTCACCGTGACAATAGTTACAAAAATTGTTACCTGCCAGAAAAGAGGTAACAAGCTAGTTACAGCTGTTTTAATAATAATTTGAGTTGTAACAAACAAAATTTTGTTACATTTTTTTTGGATATGTAGTAGCAAAAGGGACCGGCCGTGGCATAGTGGTTAGAACACGCGACTACCATGCGGGAGATCGCAGGTTCAAACCTGGCTGCAGTCATCTTAAAAGAAAAAAAAATAAATACATTTTTCTTTCATTGTCGGCTCCCCTCGAATGTTGTTGACAGAAACTTCGCAGTATTAAGCGTCGATTCAATCGGCGTGTCTAGTAAGAGATTCTCAAAACAGTGACGTTCGCATTCGTCGATAAACAAGTAGGTGCCGTTAGTTGTGAATCTAAAAATAGAAAGCGTGTTAATTCACAACAGCGCGAAGCTATCCCATACCTCATTCATGGGGTGCAAAGGGAAATTAGGTTTTTTTTTTTAAGTAGCAAAAGGTGGGGAAGGAGAACAATTGCCCAGAAACCTGCGGGACAGCGGTGACCAATTCTCCATTACACAGTTATTGTCTAATATTTTCGACTGACCACTTAACTTGGGCACTTGTCGGCCCTTAAAATCATTCAAATTTGTATAAATATCTAAAATGGAAAAACATTTATTCCTTTTTCTGTATTGTGTTTTCATTTTTTTCATTTTTCTCAATAATCAGCTGCGAATTGTCAATAATTTACATTTCACCACGAGGTGAACATTTCCTTGTTACGAAATTGTCAGAATACCCGTAACAAGAATTGGTTACAAATTTGTAACAAATTTCTGGTGACAAATTTTTGTAACTAAATTTTTAAAATAGGGCCGTTAGGGTCTAACTCGTCTCCTTTAATGCGTTACACTTTTTTTCGTATCAAATGATATTTACCCTCATCCCTAAGGGCGATGGTATATGTAGAACACGAGAAAAGTGTAACACATTCATTTCATGACTTTTTAAGATGATTGAGCGCAAGCTCTTGTCTATGCTTTGTCCATAATTTACACATACAGATCAACAAAACAAAACAAGAGCATACGTACACGGGAGGTACACTGGGTTGGCATTTGTTGCCAAAAACAATTTTATGCAATTTTGTCCGATGGACGAAGCATAAACAAGAGCTTGTGTGGATTATATTGGCGTGTGGTCTTCGTTGATACCATTTTCGCACCAGGAGTGTGAGCTTCACATTGATTTCTTGAAGCTTTTAACACTTAAGATTGTGATAATGAGTGGAGAAGTCCCAGCAAACGGGTACTGATGATGATGGTTTGGCAACCATAAAAATAGCTATCTGCCCTGCCAGCTTTCAACATAATCCATTTCACACAACTCTTGTAAAACATATTAGCAATAATAGAAAAGATCTTGAACCGAAGAATGAAAACACATCTAATGTTTATTAATTTTCTGTGGCATGTTTGAGAAATGTTTGAGAAAGAAATGTTTGAAGGGGATTTAGTTCGAGTACAGAAAGCTTTACGCGGAGATTATAAAATGTTGTTATTGAGTAATTTATGTCGAAATATGTTGAATTTTTTATTTTGCCACATAGCGTGCGGACGCAGAGCGGTCATTTTCTGCCATAAAAATTAAAAAACCGAACAAAGAAATCGGTTAAAAACTGAAACTATCTTATATTTTCCAAAGAATTACGCGTTGGGGATGTATTATATATTCCTGCCAATGGCTTAATAATTTTTGCACAAAAGTTTAACTTTATAAAAGAATCTTATGTTTCCCATGTTCGTTAAGTAGTCAAATAAAAGTTACGTTAGTAGCTTTATAAAACCTACTGTTATTTATATTACACAGTGCAGCATTTCTAAGGTCATCGTCTGGTGCCGCCTTCGTACCCAGATATTTTTGAAGTATATACCGAGACTAAAAAAATCCCCAAATCGAAACATTTTTTTATGGATACTCCAATATTTTCACCCCAAAACGATTTTTTTTATCATTTTTACGGATTCCATATTTCATTAACCGTTCGAAAATTTTTCTAAACCAGAGCAAAAAAAGTGTCAAATAGACCGACCCAAAAAAATTGCATCCAGTGCATGAAAATTGCAAAAATATGGGAAAAAAGGATATTTTTTCATGATGTTTTCCACACAAAATTTATTTCGTTGTACTCCGTGGCGTATGATTTATGTGGAATATTACTTATTATAATCATAATTTTATGGTGAAAATATAATGAAAAAATAGCATTTTCCCCATATTTTTACAATTTTTATGCACTAGATGCAATTTTTTTGGGTCGGTCTATTTGAGACTTTTTTTGCTCTGGTTTAGATCTACAACTTTGCCCAAGACAAAAAGAAAAATTGTCGAACGGTTAATGAAATATGGACTCCGTAAAAATGATAAAAAAAATCTTGTTGGGGTGAAAATATTGGAGTATCCGTAAAAAAATGTTTCGATGTAATGGGGCCAAATCCTTTGGGGATTTTTTTAGTCTCGGTATTTACTTCAAAAATAGCTGGGTACGAAGGCGGCACCAATTTATGTGTTGCACTGTGTTATTTTATGTATGATTCCATTACAAAAAATGACCAAGTATTCCGTACTTAAATTATTCCACAGCGGTGTCAACAGTACGGTAAGTACGGATTTTCTTAAATCCAGTACAAAATGCTTGATGCAAGTACGGAAAACCCTAGCCTGGAATTTTTATTTGGAGATGTTTTAAGCCTTGTGGCGCTTGATTTTTAAGTATACAATTCTTAATAATAGATGACGTTAAGTCTGATTGGGCTTGATTTTTAAGTATTGAATTTTTTAATATAGATGACATAAAGCCAGCTGAGGCTTGATTTTGAGGTATAGAATTCTTAATTATAGATGACATTAAGCCTAATGCGGCATGATTTTTAAGTGTAGAATTATTAATTATAGACGTCATTAAGCTAAATAGGGCTTGATTTTTATTAAATAATATGCGGATAGCTAATTAGATTGTTGCCAAACTATCTAATCAGTACCCTTTTGCTTTGCTTTTTTACTATCGTTACAAACCTCAAGTGTTATATTCTCCACGAAATTAACGATAAGTCAAAACACACTGGTGCGAAAATGGCATCAACGAAGATCACACGTCACTTGATTCGCACAAGCTCTTAAGATTTTCATACTTAGTTGGAAAATTTATACGCTTAAATTCAAGTACGATTTTTGCAAAAAATAAGAACTTTAAACTTAAATTTAGAATGCAAATTAATTGTGGGGAGAAAACATTAAGCTAAAAGAGTAAATGTTATTTCTCTCCCAAACATTTTTTCCTCAGAGTCAGAGTCAGATATTACTTGATATTTATTCTAAGAATTTGTTAGTTGACAAGTTCGTTCTTAATATTCTCCAATTAAGTTCGTACATACTATGCATAGTAAACTTATACTTAAGGTGAAAAACTGGAATTGACACTTCATTTGTTATTTTTTTTTTTTTATTGGAAAAGCTTAATAGTTTGTGACAGTTTCGTTTCTGCTTAGTTTGACATTCCTTGCATATAAGGAAGTACATTAATGTGTGCATAATTTTTAATTTTTGTCCTTTTCTGTGAATAAAATTAATTTTCTACCGAATTTCATCAAATTTACTGAATTAAAAAAAGTGTGCACACTAAAACAAAAATGTTAAAACTCCTGATCTTACACCCTAGAAATATGGGAATAGCTAAAAAAAACAAGCAATGTAATGTTTTGGGTCAATTTAAATAAATTTAGAGGTGGCTCAAAGCGGTTGAAATCTCTATATAAATTCTATGGCTTATTGATTATCTAAAATGTCTAAAATGATAAAAATGGGCCCATCAATAATAAAGTTATAAATTAAAGAAGCTATCAAACTCGACCAAAAAATAATAATAATGTCTACAAAAATAACACATTGTGACAAAAAAAAGACATGTCGAAATGCCTAGAAAATGATGCCTGTTTTTTGGTAGGTGGTGTTAGGTACAACAAAAATTTATTTTTTTTAATTTCCCAAACACCCCTAAAATCTTGAGTTTACGGGTAAGTAACAAATTGATTTTTAGTACTTTTACGCACTTATTAGCTAGTAACGTGGTTGAATATGATCCGATTTTAAGTACCTCTACGATTTATATAGTTATATAGGTAACTTGTCACATCTGTCTGTTTTTCCCCTGATTTTTCCATTATTATCTTACTTTTGTCAACTGTTTGATTTTGGTATGGTTATCATAAGGCGAATTCGGAAGCTATTTTAATTTATAGCTACAGTGGGCCGATTTTATGAATTTTAGGCATTTTGAATAGTTAATAAGTTATAGAATGTATTTAAAATGAAAAACAGGCTGTTAAATTGTATACAGGTTCCAACAAAATAAAAAAAATTCAAATAATCGTGGTTTTTAAGATTTCAATTCCTTTGAGCCACTTCTAAAATTCATTAGATTCACCCAAAACTTTTTATCCCTATTCGCATAAGTCTCAATTCGCACATTGGGACATTACATTGTGCACATACATAGTACACACTGGTCATTATCCTCTCACTTTTGTGGTATTATATAGGAAATTTTCCGGAAAAAAGCGTATATAATCCTTATAGTGAAAATGGAGGTTGTTCTCTCACTGTGTTAATATGTGGGAGCTAAATCCAATTTTATACCTTCGTTTCCTATTCCTCTGGTAGTTATATGTTGCTTAAATGCATAATTTATAACCTTATAGAGTTAGCAGCAAGTCAAGGCCTCTGCTGTTGACTCTTTGCATCACGAAACGGAGTTTCAGCTCTTTACCGTTCACACCCACTGGCTAACAAAAATACATACATACATACGATGCCAACAGATTATTCACTTACAGTGCACACTTGTGGTTCTGCGGCCCCTTAATAGTCTGCAGCTTACCGACTTCGGTATATGATCATCTAATCTTATGAGAATTGAGATAAAATACCTTAACAATTAATGTAAACAGTTTTATCAGCTACAGGGAACAAATCTAAAATGAAGAAAGTAATAACTCGTAGATGCTTTTCCAAATACACCTTGGTTCAGAGTATTATCGAGCGAGCTAGTGACTGTGAAGCAAACGGATGACTTGAATGCTGGTAGTCGTTTACAGAAGAAAATGCTCAAAACTACTTCTCGTTTTCGAATCATCGGATGTTTGCTGTTGATGACGTTAACCTTGAATGTCGTAATAGCATGGACATATTCGAATGTAGGTAAAATAACACTATTATTTGCCTTTGATGAACTGTTGATTTACTGAGTAGACTGTATTGCAGTTGAAGACATGCAGCCCTGAGAAAACGCCTGCCTCCGTTGGTCAGTTTGAGTGGAAACTTAGAAGTAGTAATGTACCATACGTGGTCTCAGAACCGGACGTCTGTTGGGAAAATGGTTCAGTAGTGGTCCGCCAATGTGAACAGACCAAGGGTGTATGGCTGCCGCCAGTAGACCACTGTGATGTATGGCGAAAAAATAACAAAAAATGTCCCGAGGATTTGATCGAGGAGACAGTAAGAGGCAAAGTGTTTTGTCTCAAAATATCAAACAAATCAGAGCCATTCAATGAAGGCTTTTGTCATGGCTCTCATAAACTCATCAATCCAAATGATCGCCAACTTAGAGAGATATTATCAAGAAGAGGCATAGACGAATTCTGGTTGGCAGTGAGGAGAATTGAGTATAGAAGTTACAACCCTTTTGTCGTTCGTTTGCCAGGTGTACAGTGGAATAAACAGTACCAGTCATCTTTTCAAGATATCTTATCTGATAAGCACTGCGTTGCGGCATACATAAGGGATAGTCATAGCATTTCGGTGGAAGTGACCGACTGTAACAAAAATCTCTACTCGGTATGTGTCTACGAACAAAGGCCGGTTGCACGAAACGGGTGTCCACAAAACTTTGGTGCATTAAGTTATCGCCCTAATGAGTGTTACGGTGTAGCCTGGGAAGGCGAGGAATACCCAGAAGACTTTCAAATGCTCAATATTACTGAGTATTACAAAAAATACAGGGCATTGAAAGCAATATTTGAAGAACATGATATCAATCAAAACGTAGATGTCGAAGTGGAAGGCACTGCCAGTGTAGCGAATGGCAAATGGTCGATTAATATGAAGACAAACAAATTGTCCATTGTACCACTTGAACATAAAATGAAACGCTTGAGTGTAGAGCATGTCCCCAATCGCAAGAACGTAGAACTGGTGTTGCAAATAGATCCCGAGCGTGAGGCATTGGTATTGACGGTCTACAATAAATTTTACATTTGGACCGTTAGAGACAAAACAGACTATGCATTACATTGTTTTGTTAGAGGTGATTATGGTGATATGACCACGCTAAAAACCAGTCAGTTTTGGGAAAATGACTCAAAAACTAAAACGATGTTTGAAATAAAACTCAAATACGACGATCGAAGCCAATATTGGTGTGAAGCTCATACCATTTTTAACTTTTCAACAATTTCATCGCAGAAAATTGTGGCGGCTAAACGTAAAAAAGGCCACGCATTCGCAATGAAATTCGATATAACACAGAGAAATGGAGCTGCATGGCTTGCCCGTTTACAGGTGGACAAAATCGGGAAAGCCTTGGCAAGAGAAATAAAAAATCAAATGAACAAGCTTCAACATTACCATCCCCAACTCAGTGAACTTGATATACACAACGTTCGAGTAATGGACATTGAGAAAGTATCACCTAACATCTCGGAAATTAGATGTTTAATTCATACAACAGCATCACTAAAATCTTCAGCTGTAGACAATAGTTTCGAGCCAAGTAGCGAAGAAGACGACAGCGCCGAAAACGAAGAGGGCACGCGGCACGATACGGAAGTGCGTATGCGAACTAAAGAATTACTCATATACATGATGCGACAACTGGGACAAAACCCAGAAAATTCAGTTCGGAGTACCGAATATTGCTTCCCAGAAAACAAATGGTCACTAGCAGCAATCGGCCAGTCGGCCACTGTATCAACACTTTGTTTACAACCTAACGGGTTACCACATACTCGCAAATGTTTGGGAAGTTTTATGGAAGGGGGACATTGGCAGTCTCTGCCTAGTGCAAGTCCCAACTGTATTATAGATTTTCAACAAAACTTAATAACGAAAGACCTGTTTCAAATTGATTTCACTAGACTGTCGCAGAAGGAACCAGAGAAAGCGGTTTTAAATATACGCAAGCTACTAGAATCCCACATAGATGAACTGATTCCGGCGGATTTATACTATTTGGCGAGGATAATACGTCACACCGTCAAAAGCATTTTTGAAGTCAGCCCAACGAATAAAACACTAACCGGTCTCCACTCTACTGACTTCAGAAATGGAAAAACACAAAATATCTCCGATATTGTCATCGAAATCGTACGAATATACAACTATTTGATGAATGCAAACGAGGCCGTTATGCATTCATCTATTGCGCTAAATTCTACAAATATCCTGTTGGCTGCATTTGAAAATCTAATTGACAATATATCCGTAAAAAATGAAGAATATGATGTATGGCTTAGCACAGTGGCTGATGGCAGCAACTCTAGCATTGATAGTCGCACGCTTGACGGCCTTAAGAATCCAGAGGCTGACAAAGAAATCAACGTCGTTGACTACACGGATGTTGGTGTTGTCGTTAAAGTGGCTACAAATGTTGTGATTTTTGTTCTCGACCCCAGTGTAGCCAATGTCACGGGAGTTGCTCTATTCAAAGCAGATGTACAAAGCGGCGAGGAGTTCGACGATGAGGGCATGCTACATGGCGCCTTTGAAAATCAATATTATAGACTGATCTTGAGTAACCAAAGCATTACTGCGTTACTCAACGAGTACAACATCATCATGGGAACATTTGTACCCTCTTCCCTGTGGCAACGCTTAGATGAAATCTCCAATCTCTCTAACATAACAGGGATAACGCAACGGCCGGAGCCCAGAGTGGTTATAAAAGTCTACTCAAATGATAAGTTTTTTCAAGAAGACAATTCTGCAGCAACAAATATCTTAAGGCGAAAGGTGATATCGGTGTCTATACCAGGACATGACAAGGATCTTCCGGATATTCTACCACTGGTTCTAACAGCCAGCAAATCGGCAGATGGGACTAATAATCAGTACTGTAGCTATTGGAACTACAAGACTTGGGCTAATGATGGTTTAATGTTACTGGACCGATCGGAGTTGAACAACAACACAATATTATGTGGTTGCACGCACTTAACTCCTTTCGCCTACTTAATCGGAGGTAGTTACAACTTATCGATTGACTCAGAGGTAGCAGTGATAATCACAAAACGTCATGAGGTGGCATTGGACCTAATAACATTCCTTGGGTGTTCCCTGTCCTTGTTTGGTATTGTGGGTATATTTATCACGGCTTGCATTTTTCGGTCTTGGCGCCAGAAAGCCAATTCAAAGATATTGCTGCAACTATCAGCAGCTATTGGTCTGCAAATGGTGCTCTTCTGCTTCGTCAACACCGAGGAATACGCCCAACATCTGATTGCCAATGAAATTTTCACCAGTTGCATTGCGATTGGGGCCTGCTTACACTACTCTGTCCTTGTGCAATTCTGCTGGATGGTTATAATAGCATACTTGCAGTTTAAACGATACGTTCAGGTGTTCGGGAACACGCGACCCAAGCGCTTTTTCGTAAAATCAACACTTGCCGGTTGGGGAATCCCCATCATACCGGTGGCATTTGTCCTCATCTTTGACAGTTCATCCTACATAACACATGAGAACGACTCTGTTAACCCTATCTGTTATCCATCGGGTATGTCTCTGTATATTAGCATTGTCCTTCCCGTAACGGTGATTATATTAGCGAACCTCTTTATATTTTTGGTCGTGATTTATAATATTGTTAAAAGTCCCGCCGGCACCATACGACGATCAGAAAAGAGTCTTGCTCTGTCGCAGATAAGACTGCTAGTGCTATTGTTTTTCCTCTTAGGCTTTACTTGGATTTTTGGACTACTGACCACGATGAAGGCGGGCTTAGTGTTTTCGTATCTTTTTTGTCTGACCGCCACCCTTCAAGGATTCGTCCTATTCATCTACTTTGTTCTAATGGATCCTGTAACCAGACGCATGTGGTGTGGCTATCTACGCCAGTTGGTCGGCATGAAAGTCGACGTAAATAATTCATCGTCGAGCGTAAAAGAGACTACTCAAGACATATGACGCACTAATTGTGATACTTTAATTGTAATCTTTAGTCACATTACTCATTTCTATATCTAACAATTGTGAGTGTAACTGTGCGTAATATGAACATAGTTAATTTTTATTTAATTTCGTTATTCACATACATTTTTCCGATATATCGTTAGATTAAAATAAGCCAGGTAGAAAACAAATATCCTCGAATAATGCAGTCGCTTATAAAACCCGACCGTACTCCGTATAAGCTAACCGGCAACTGATTTCTAGCATACCCTGGTACCATCCAATTAAACGTCATACCTGCATATACATCATATATGGAGAATTTTTGGAGCGCAGATTCTTTAAATTGGTTGCTTTGTTCGCTTGATTTAATTCAACAAGATGTATATTATTCCATTAAGAGATTCGTTTTCTACTGATCATCTATTGTACAATGTACTTACAAATCCATGTATGTATATGTACATGTTTGAACAACTTTATTAAAGCTGTAAATAAATATATACATACATCTCTATATACATTATGCATAATAGATTTATATATATTACACATGTGAGGTAACTGTCGAAAAACGCGGTTCTACCGTAGTGGTTTTTTTTCCAACCTCCCAGACTGTGTTCTGTTTCAATTCGAGTTCTGGGTTATGTCAAATATCTTTCACAGGCGGAACAGATAAAGTAATTTACCGAAATGAATCACAAGTCGGTTAAATGCCATAGAAGTACATTGGAGCGTAACGTTTTCTACTTGGAGGAAAGCTACTTTAAGTCGTACAGTTACATTTTACAAGGCCACACCAAAGTAGAATCATCACAAAAATTAATGTAGGACAACGTTATCGTAAATGCTTTGAAGCGCCATCCAGATAATTTCCTTTCACATAACAAATTTCAAATGGTTGCATTTATAAGTAAGTTTGCCCGAATGTAATTGAGCATTATTTTTAAATGTATTTCGAAACCATTAGCAAACGTTTTATCTAAACTGAATGAAATGCCTTAAAAAATTGTACATACGCATTATTATGAACAAATTGTTAGGTTCTATTGTCATACTGCTTTTTCTTAATAAAGGTTGTTTACTTTTTTTGTAAATTTCAACCAATATTATTGGAAGAAATTCTGAAATACATATAGTTCAAAATAAAATTGTTTATCATTAATAAAATTGAGTGTAAATCTTTCACACCATGAATGAGGCATGGGATAGCTTCTCGCATTGTGGTTAATTTACACGCTTTCTATTTTAGAGTCACAACAAACGGCACCAACTTGTTTATCGAAGAATGCGAAAGTTACTGTTTGAGAAGCTGATTGACGCCACACTATCGCGGTAACCGACATTTAAGAAACATGTAGATGACTTGAGCCGGGAATCGAACAACGGATCCTCCCGCATGGTAGTCGCGTGTTCTAACCACTTTGACACGGACGCTCCTACTTACTGTAAAAACTTTTATATTAAAAAGAAAATAAAAAAAATTAAATTGAAAATAAAATATTGTTTGAATATGATACCGCATTAATTAAATAATGTGTCGGAATATTTCATATGGGCATTTCCACAGAAAGGTACATTGGGGCCAACAATTTAAATTTTAATAAACAAATGATATTTTCTAACATATTAAAATAATGGCTGAATTTGTATAATATTTTTTATAACTGGCTTTACGGATTTTTAACTTTAATATTATAATTGCACACATCTTTTAAAAATTTTTTTTTATGAATAACTTTCCCGGCAATAAATAAATTTTCTAAAGATTAAAACAATACAGCTAAAATGCAAACAATGGTCGTGTTTTTTGGTATCCTATATAGGAGACCGGTATAGGATACAAACAAAACGCTTCGCCGTTAACAAAATGCAATTACTTGGCAGTAAAGTAATTTATGTCAAATAATTGTTTGTTTTCTTTTCATTCAATCGTAAATATTGTATTAATTGTATTTTTGAATTTATGTTGATATTTTCGAGAAATGTTGTAATATTTGTATAATAATGATGTACAATACCATTCTTAGGATCTAGTGCGCCGCAGGCACATTAAGCCACAAATTGGAACTTTTTTTCAACGGTTTGCATAACAAATAAGCTGTAAAATAACATTTTATTGAAAAAATATCATTGAATATTTTTAGCGTATATGGGATAGCATTTGTATGGCTAAGCGGATATAAGTTACCAACAAAACGCAACCAATATGAATTTATTTCTGAACAATTTATGTCATTTAGCCAGGGACGCACAATGGGAAAACATTTTTTTCTTGACCGATTTTAATTTTTTATTGTATTGCTGGAAACAAAATTGTGCACAAAATGTAAGTGTATCCTGAATTCCGTACCATTATTTTTTGTAAAATTTATCAGTCGATAAAAAAATAATTTTTGACTTTAATTTCAAATATTTTTTGTATTATTTGTCCAAAAAACTGACCTGAATATGTACAGAATAAGTGCTCGTCTCGGAATGGTAAGTCAATGTTAGCGCCGGGGACCATGGGGGGTTATCCCGGTAGTCTGAATACCCGCCAACCGGTGACCGCACAATTTATGGCACAGTGTAATTAGTGTAGTAAAATTACTTTAATTGTACACAAAAAGTTCAATTTATTGTATAAAAATAAACCATGCGTTATTAAGAACTCAGTAGACCAATAGTTGAATTTTTTATACAGATTTTACTATAGAACCTTATATTGGTGCTAATATTAATATTTTACTCGGAATCTAAAATTCCCTGTTTATCTAGACGGTGTTTTTTTTTTAAATTTTTTGAAGTTCTTATAAAGTACTTGTTAGGAAGTAATTTAACATCATCTCTTACTAACTTAAAAGTCATTCTTTGAAAATTTAAAATTTTTCAAATAAAAATCATTACAATTTGGAAATTTACATTTTGTCAACATCAGAGCAAAAATGAAAAATATTTAAACATTCCAGCAATTTAATTAATATTAATGTTGCATAAGTTAGTTTCAGAACAATAAAAAATGCAAAAACAGTAAAAAGAAATGAATTGAAAAATTCCATAGAAAAATGAAATGTCATCAAAAATGTGTGAAAATTTTAATTTTTTTTTTTAATTTTTTAAGGTTTTTAAAGGAAAATTTCAAGAAATTTTTAAAAAAATTCAAAAAAAAGTCTAAAGAGAAATATTTGAAAGAAGAAAATTGATTAAAAAAAGGATAAACGTGGAAAATTAGAGTGAGAATAGATATGTTGGGCGTAAAAGCGCCGCAGGAAAAAATAATTTTGAAAAAAATCGCGCGATTTTCGAAAAATTATGACCACCGGAAAGACAGCTATCAGAGTGCAGCAGGAAAACGCATATCAAAAAGATATCAGGGCTTACAGAGAAAGTGTCATCCAATGAATTGTTGGTAGCTGCAAGCTGCAGTTTTTATAAAGCTTGAAAGCACATTGCTTCTAAAGTTGTAGGAATGATAAATGGCAATGAGTAGTTTAGCGGAAAGGTAATGAAAAACATCAGCAAACCGAAGCCCCTTCCTCCAAAATGTTCAGAATAAAAGCGCTGGCGCTATTTGTAGATGTTGGACATTCCAAATACACTTGGAATTTGAAAAAGAGGGTAGCAAGAAACCAAATCGAAATACACCGAGAAAGTTTTAAAAGCCCAACTACAAGTAATAGGAACATCCATTTAACTGCTGTCTACAAATGGGGTTGTAATGGCAGCAGCGGTCATTCCACATATAGGCAAGAATTAAATGACTGCGAAGGAACATGATAGACCAATATCTATTTTCAATTTGTATTCTACCACTGCAAGTGCAGAACGGATCGTCAGTAGGAAAAACAATCGACCTTCTTCTACACAATACTATCGACCAACCAAGACACTTTGAGGGAATCCAACGGCGGACATGAGCCGCAGGGAAATTGAAAATATTAAGTGTCAAATATTAAATATTGTACCAACGAATGCAAACTAATTGATTACACACTGTGACAAAATGGAAAATTTGAAGAAACTTGGGGAGTGATCTAGTGCATGTTGTAGGCCTGGTCGAGTACAACATGATCCTGTATACCAAAGTTTCCTAACAACCTCAAAATCTTGACTTACGGTTCAAAAACCGTTTTTCGGATCTTTCCTCACTTATGAGCTTATAACTCTGTCTATTCTTAACCGATTTTTGATTTCCTTACGTGTTTGGAAAAAATAGTCTTAGCCCTTTCCAACGATATCCATTTATATAGATAACACTGTTCTACAAAAAAATATATTTTTAATATATATATTATAATAAATATTTTCTTAAATATCTCTTGATCTGAGTAAGATAATGTATATATGAAAGCAATTTTATAATTTCTTTAAAGAACTATCTAAATGCAAAAAAAAGGAAATTTTCATATGATGAAATCCCGGCAGAATGTTTGGCCACATTTTGAAAAACTGAAGCGAATGCATCAATCCCCATTATGCCAAAGAGGCTCCAGGGTGTGTGCAATTCAAAAATATATCTAGATTTTCCTAGCCTGTAGGCTAGGTCCTTGACTACGAGTGGGGTAAATTTTGAGTATTTTTCTCCAATATTTTCGAAGATAATTTTCTTTATATGCTGAGAAAATTATTTAAATAACCGTTCACAATAAAGTGTAGGGGAGGCCCCATGGTAGGTACATTCGCTAATTATAAACGTTTATATCTTTACACACATATGAAAATACCTGATCCTGTTCATAATTTTCGAGCCATCAGCAAAGATGCCAGAACTCTGAAGTGGAAGGAGCCATACCAATCTCCTCTATCAGAGATCACTATTTCCGGACATGATGGAAAATCTAACAACGGAACTATATAGTCCGTTCCTTTGTGGAGTTCTCCGTTGCATTCACGACTTTTGAACCATAACAGTATTGATGCGTGACCCGACTCCGGTTGCCGCCAAAGGCCTGCTTCTTATTGCACTTTTAGCCGCTACAGGAAGTGCCGCGGGGTTTTCAGGTTTAATATCAGGTCCAGTACCGCTTGTTATACACATTGATGCCATTCGCTGTACACTACTTATCAGCATTAGCTTACTTTCTCTATCCAAAGCCCCCCACTAAATAAGACAGTCCTAAGCAGTGTTGCCACCAAGGAAACTGTATGTTACACATGGCTTATTCCAAAATTACACATCAAGGGGGAAAATTACACATATTTTTTTTTTTCATAAAAATTACATTATGACACAAAATATATATATAACACCTGGCTTATTCCAAAATTACACATGCAATTTTCATAAAAATTACATTATAACACAAAAAACAAAAACATTTCATTCTACTTTGTAAAGTACGTTATAATTAAAAAATAATAAAAACATTTCATACTAATATCATAGTAATTTTCAACTAAAAAATAATGTTTAACAAGTTATATAAATAAATACTACATTAAATGTATATAAAAACTTTCAATTTTTGTTTTACTTATCTTGAGTGTGTTCAAAGTTTGGTCTCCCATTTCTACGTATTCGTTCTTTTGTAAACAAAATTGCTGCGATAGAAGATGGCAATTTGTTTTTTAAATATGTTTTGCAAATATTCAAGTTGCTAAATTATTCTTTCCGCTGAAGCATTTAAGAAGGGTAGTATAAGAACAGATTCCTAGGGAATTTTTAAGTTTATTATCGAGTTGCTGCAAATTAATATTGTGTGTGGTGGAAATCTAATTTGGAAAGTTTGAGAAATTCTTGGATTGACAATATCCACAATAGCATATATAGCATTTGTGGATAATAGCACAATAGAATCATAGCACAATAAAATCAAATCTAGATTTTATCTGATTAATTGCTTCTATATAAAAATCGCAACAATATTGAAGTATTATAGTCTTTTCTGAATTAGTGCACTGCTTTACTGATTCAATAGCAGCAATGCCAATATATATATCATTTAGGCTTACAAATATATTTGTATCTGATTGGTTAATTTCCCATAAACATTGTGTTTTTGAAATATCAATTTTTATGTAATTTGAAAGAAAAGTTTTCAATATATTTAAAATTTCGGCTTTTACTTTATATAAAACTGGGGTTTCTAATTGGAACAGTATATTAAATAAAACTAAAATATCTAAAGTGCACGCAACATAAACTCAGTCAAAAAATTCTTAAAGACTCATATTGTTCCAGAACACGGAGTATGCATGAATTTATTGAAAGCCATCTAGTAATCGCATGCGACAATATTTTGTGAATATCATTTTGAAATATTCTTTTGATGCTACTAAAGGTATTAAGTGGCAGGAGCATTTAACTAATACAATATCTGGGTTTTCATCTTTTAATAATTTTGTTACAGAATTATGCTGTCTAAACATAACATTGGGTGTATCCCATGCAAAAACAACAAAGTTTTCAAATTGTATTCCTTTTTCACTATGAGCTTTTGAGAGTTTGAAATATGTCAGCTGCAGTAGATGAAACAACACTTTTTAAAATCAAAAAATTTATAATGTACAGAAGACGTTTCATCATTGTAATAAATTGTAGTAAAAGCTATTTGTTTTGTTGTGCTTACATCTGTAGTTTCATCGATTATAAGGAAGAAATAAGTATTTTTTCAATTTTCTATATAAATCCGTAGATAAACTTAGACTAAAAATATTTTTCATTAAAGCTGTTCTTCTTTAAGTATATCAGAGTCAGGAAAGGATGATTTAACCACAGGTATAAGCTCATCTACTCATCTGAGCGCCAAATTGGGCTATAGTTGACGTAGAACTCTGTAATGCTGTTCTTATGTTCGAGGTCAAACTTATGGCAGGAGCTGCAGCAAATTTTTATTGCATAGTTTGCAAAACCCAAATTCTTTGTCACCCTCATCAATTCTGACCCACCAGCTCTTGAATTCCGAATTCTGTTGCCAATCGTTTTGGAATTTAAATCTACGGTTTTCAGTCATTTCTAGAAACTAAGTTGTAATTGCATCTTTTGGTTGACTATTTCAAATTATACACATGCATGTACTTCAACTATATTAACGTTTCGTATTTTGTTTTATTTTATCTAATCTTTATTAGATTTTGTGGCTCGAACAATATTTAGAAGCTCATACAACTCAACAAATAAACAAAAATGTAATAGTGCCGTTATTTTGTGTTATTGTTTTTTTGTGAAATGAACATATCACACTTTGTATATGTTAATGACATTTAAAGTATTCGAAACAAGAAAAATTGACAACCAAAAATAGAATTATAAAATGTTAAAAATTTAATAACACAACAAGGTTATTACACACATGCAACTGAAAATTACACACAATATGTGTAATTAAACACAAAGTGGCAACACTGGCCGTAAGTTACTATGAGGCGCACTACCGCCATGTATGTTCAATATACCATTGTAGGTTGTAGTCCCCAGCTTGTATTTACAAAGTTCCGGCAGGCGTATAGGCCATTAAATCCTTTCTTTGTCCTTTCATCCGTATTGCGTCTCCAATTTAGTTTCTTATCCAAGATAAAAAATGCATTCAAAGTCAGGGAACGCCGTTTACCACAAATAGCCACGACAATGGGGTTAACTCTCCACCTTGTGTTGTACCTTAGTCGTCAGATTCCTCCTAGTACTCATGCCAAGAGTGGGGTTGATTATACGATTTGACAGCATAGAACCAATTCACTTCCTATGCAAATGTGGTGTTCCAGTTATTGAAGGCCCCTTCAATGTTCAGGAATGTCGCTTATGTGTATAAACCATTTCCTAAACTGTTCTCCACATGTCCAACCTCTTCGTGCAGAGCGCTGTTCACAGATCTCCCCTTATGGTATGCAGTCTGCGCTCCACTGATGAGGCTATGGTCCGGGAAGTGTATACTCATCAAGATTTTCAGCGTGTCCTCTGCGAACTCAGTTCTGTCACCTTTTGGTTTCTGAACACATCCGAGTACTTTAGGGTCCTTTGGGAGTAATCGCCTATAACGCACAGCCGCATTTACGCCCTCTATGGCTACAGAAAGTTTAAGCTCCCTTTTGTATTCATTGAAGCTTAAGCGATATGCGTCCCAATCCATTCGCTCCTTAGACCGCTTGGCCCTGTTGAACAGTTTTCTCGTGCTCTTCCGGTTATCTCGCAACTCTTCATTCCACCACACTGTCTGAGGTTTTTCCCCTGGGTAAGTAATATGACATGACTTCTTAAAACCGGCATCCAGAATCATCGTCATTTTCTGAAGCAGATTTTCTTTGTCAGCAATCGACTGGCAACTGTTGAAAGTCCGCAGCAAAGTGGATTTCTATATGGTTTGTTCCTGTGACCTACTACGCCTATGGAAAAAAGTATTTTATTATGGTCCGAAATGGAGCATACATTTGATACCTCTCTATCATTGATGTGTCCATATTCGTCGGAGTAATATCTATTACCGTTTCGCACACCCTATTCCGAAAAGTGGGGGAGCTTCCACTGTTTCTTATTTTAAGATTGCTGAGTAATATATGTGACATGGACATTAGGGTGTTCCTTATATGGGATTTTTGGGAATTTCGTTAAAAAAAGTTATTAGTAGCGAAGTTTGACATCGAGCTCCACCTTCCATTTGTTATTTACAAAATTACGAATATGTTGTGCGAAATTTCGCATCCATAGTTAGACGTTAGAGGGTGCCCCAAAGAGGTCAAAGTTCGATTTTTGTGTTGAAATTTCCTGTTTTAGATAGATGAACTAGTAATATGCCGTTGAATAGGTGAAGTGGCGACCTATAAAAGCATATGTTTGAACTATCCATATCTCTTATAGATATCGAGATATTTGATGCAAAAGTGGGGGTATTTTTGAAAAAAAAATAACAAAAAATTTTTAAATTGTCTTGCTATGTATATTATTGCAGACCACCAAATATTTCAACAATTTATCATATATTAGGTCAATGTTTACAAAAAATTATATGAGCATATTTTCAATATCTCTATCAATTTCCGAGATATCAGGCGCTAAAAACCGTTTCTTTGACATATCATCGGACGGAACTACATATCAAAATCTAGACACATTAGCATTTTCTATATTTAATGTCAAAATAACGGTTTTTAAAATCTGATATCTCGGGAACGGATAGAGATATTGAAAATATTCACATATACTTGTTTGTAGACTTTGACTTGATATATGCTAAACTGTGGAAATATATGGTGGTCTGCTATAACCCACTTCGTAAGGCAGTTTAAAAAAATGTTTGTTAATTTTTTCCTCAAAAATACCCCCACTTTTGCATCAAATATCTCGATATCTATAAGAGATATGGTAAGTTCAAACATATGCTTTTATAGGTCGTCACTTCACCTATTCAACGGCATATTACTAGTTCATCTATATAAAACAGGATAGTATTCAGCGGCACAAAAGTTTTAACACAAAAGTCGAACATTGACTTCTTTGCGGCACACTCTAACGTCTTACTATCGATGCGAAATTTCGCACAACATATTCGTAATTTTTTTAATAACAAATGGAAGGTGGAGCTCGATGTCCAACTTCGCTACTAATACCTTTTTTTTAACGAAATTCCCAAAAATCCCATAGAAGGAACACCCTAATGGACATTGAAAAGGGGGCTTACGTTATTAAAAAAAAAATCATTTTCCCCTATTTTTGCCGATTCTAACAGATTTTGAGATGCTCTTTCACATGCTACAAAGCAATAAGTCATAACTTGTAAAAAAGTTTATTAAAACTGAAAGTTTCACCTTGGAAATCCCCGAGTAGCCAGTTTAAAGCGAATTCGATAACTTTTTATTTTTTGGTCCGCCATATTGGACTCCCCATTTTGAAATTCAAAAAACTTATTCTAGATTCGTGATCAGCGACCCCGAAAACCCCTGAGCAGTCAGTTTTACGCAAATCCGATAAGTTTTTAATTTTCTTGTGAGCTATATTGGATCCGTCATTTTGAATTTTAAAAGACTAACACCGAATTCGTAATCAGTGACCCCAAAAACCCCCGAGTAGGAAGCCATTAAAGCGTGTAGAAGTGTCAGTATTAACTTGTTAACTTTAATATCGTTTTTCTTGAAATCTTTATGATTTTAAAATCTCAACTTTACTCATCTGTTAGGGCACGGCAAGCTACACGGAAATTTGTTGCATTTTCCGACTGAATACGGCGAGGTACTCCACGACGGCTCGTAAACTGTTTAAGTACCATTAAGAAAGAATCCGTGGAAAGAGATATGCACCGCGCACATACAGTCATCCATCGGAATAATACACCCCACCGTTTACCGTAGACCGCGCTGCTGCCCTTAACCCATTGATCCAAAGTTGTTGACGGATTTCATTAACGACAATCTCGTTATGATGATAATGGTATTTGTGATGATAAAAATCAACATGCAATTCGATGTTTTTGAGGTAGGATTATGGGTCTTTTGGCAACCACATGAATATGTAAAACTGCGTCAATGCGCAATACCCCTAAAGGTGGTATTACACGACATGTATTTTACACATGGCCAAGGGCGTAGCCAGGATCCAATGTAGGGGGGGGCAGTCGGTTTTACATTTCACATTAATAGTATGTTTACAAAAAAAAATTATAACTAAGTATATAACGAAATACCAATGACCATTGCTTTGAAAATATTTTATTAAACAAAGGTAGACTAAATTTTTTCAAAAAAATTTTAGATTATCGAATTCATGTAGTACCAAAATAATAATTTTTATTTACTTTAGGACGCAATTCTTGAGCGATTTTAAAAATTTTTTCTAGTGTTATTGAAACAAAATTGTACACAGAATGGATGTTTTTTTATTCTGAATTCCTTATCGTTATATATTAAAAAGTGTCAAACGTCGATGAAAAAATAATTTTTGACTTTAATTTGAAAAATTTATGGGATTACGTGCTCAAAAATTTTTTACTTCCGCAGTTATTGTGAGCATATGTTACAAATTGATCTAAGTGAACATATAAGCAAAAACTATATTGTCCTGCCCACAAATATTATCCGATTATAATAAATCTTAATATAAAACCTGGAGAAGTTTTAAGAAATTCTTCTGTAAAAAATAATATATACCAAAAATTCAGTTTAAAACTGCAACTTAAATTATGTTTTGTGTTTACAAGTATGCTAATTAGTGCGCTTTTCATTTAAAAAGACCAATACCATAATAAGTTACATCATTTGTCAAAATAAAGATATTTGTTAAATCCAAAATTATTTAAAATTAAAGTCAAAATTTTATTTTTTCAGCGAATTTGACAATTTTTAAAAAATAACGGTTAGGAATTTATAATAAAAAAACGTACATTCTGTGCACAATTTTGTTTCCAATAATACAAAAAAAATTTTTGAAAATCGGTCAAGAATTGCGGCCTAAATTTTCCTATGTCCAAAAAACCCTTTTTCCACTTAAGCCTAGCGTACTAAAACAGTTTATGACGATAAAAAGAGTAAATGCCACTATATTTTGGGTTGATTATATATCAAAAAAATGCTTGTATTGAAATCCTAGCAGATCCTTTTTGTAAAGTATCGATATTTTTCATTTCTGCGGGCTGGACCAAAAATGTATTTTCTTTGATTATTTTGACATTGCAATAAAATTTTACATTTAAGGTAAAAAACCTAGTTTGATAGATAAAAAGAAGAAATTTAGCATGCAAAGAAGCATGACATAGCCTCCAACTTTAAGAAATACGGAAATAATTTGATCAAACTTCTATCACCTTTAAAATATTGAAAGTCCTTCACAAAGTAAACGAAACCGCGGATGAAAAAGTGATTATGCAGTTTTCCTATAAATGGTCACTGCTATCACTTGTATATAGTTTCGTTCATGGGTCATTATTGGTATCGCATGGTGTCATATACTTGGTATTGGGAATAGGATTCCAATTACAATCAAACCTGGTTTTAGAGTTAAGGTTTGTATCCAAAAGTAGAAATAAAAAAAACATCTGCCATATTAGTAAAAACAAAAATTGTCTGTGAAAAAGTCATTGTGAGTTACTAATGATGCAGTTCAATTCCTCGTGTATGAATTACAGTCAAACCGTCGAATCCGGTCTTGTTATTTTTCGACTACCACAGTGTAATCGGTCATGCCTTCACTCAACAAAGTGCAATAAAGTAAAGCTTCGCAGTCTATGTTTGGCATGTTAGGGTGATCAAAAAAGAAATATATTTTTTTATTGAAAGCTGAAATTCTTTTGTGTTTTCAATTCTTTGCCGCATTATCTGAAGAATGTTATTATATATACTTTTAAAAGTGCAATAAAATTACAAAATCCATTTGCTTCCATGTATTATGGCAATTTTAGTAAGGTCAAATATTCCCATTAAAAACGGGTCACAACTTTCCAACCAAAAAAATAATTATAGAAACCCATTCCCAATACAAAACACAGGCTTAGAACAAACACATATATTAATGATTAAAATATTTTTCTCAAGGGAAGGGGCTTATGGGCTCAAATCGATTTTCGCGGACTATAGTTGGATTTGCGGATATGCCGTCTTCGACAAAGTTGTTTATATAAGTAAAGCTTATCCGAAATCCCAACTATAGCTTGTCAAAAATCTATTCAACCACTTAAAACACTACTCAAAGTAAAAAAAAATATATGCGAAACTGTCATTGTAACTCAAAAATCTTAAAATGCAGTTCGATTCCTCGTGTCCAAATTAGGTTAAAACCGTCGAGTCCGGTATTGTCTAATGTATTTAGTCTCAAGTCTTGTTAAAAGAATCGATTCGGAAATCGAGTACGGAATCGGCTGCCTCAAAAATTCCTAATTCCACACTCAATTGCTTTTTTTAAATATTTTTACTGTGTTCGTTCAATTGGCTGCATTAGCTCGCATCGATGTAGCTCATTCTGTCACACCAATTTTTCAAGACCTTGTTAATGCTTTCGGGCTGTAGCTCACGAATTGCATTGATGATATTGGCCTTGAGTTTTTGTATCGCTTCTGATCAAAATAATCTATGATTTTCAAATTATCTTGTATTTGGTCCACGAGAAAAAGTGTAATGTATTAAAGGAGACACGTTGGACCTTATGTATCTGAAGAGCGAATTCAATTCTGGAGCCATGTCCGTATGTATGGATGGTTGTCTGGTGTGCAGGATAACTCGAGCAAACTTTACTGATCCTTTTAAAGATTTATCAGTATTATTATTTACCAAAATTAAGTTTTAACTTCCTAATGAAAAACATAATTTTAACGAAAAACTGGACGATATTTGAATTTGGTCAGTTTAATTATCTTAGAACAGTAGGTAAAATTTAAAAATACCGAAATATTTTCTACAACCTTTTGGTACCTTCAATACAAATGACCAAACTCACCCATATACATTTACATACATACTATGTATCTTTGTTGCAAGTGCACTAAATACAGTCAAAATTTTGCACAATTTTATCGCTTATTGAACGTAAACTTACGAATAAAAAAGGGCCTGAGTACTAGTACTTCCAATGCAAGGTAGTCTAAATTTTCCTAATATTTTCAAGGAGGAACTCTTAATATTTTGTGAATTCATTAGCACATTTTAAACTGTAAACATTTCTACAATGACAGTTTTTATCAGTCAGTTCACGTTAGTGAAATTTCTATATTGTTTTATTTCGATTTTCATATTTTCCGGGATTTTGACAGATTTTCCAAGCTGTAGGGGGGGGCAGCTGCCCCCCCCTGCCCCTACCTGGCTACGCCCTTGCACATGGCTTGTCAATTCAAAAAGCGATATGTAATTCTGCATGTCTGTCAAAATGAGCGTGTACATTTGGTTTATAATTTTTGCGTTCAAACGTGCTTGTGTATGTATACATGTGTTTATCATTAACAGCTGACTTTGCTATATTTTATCATCGCCAAACACAGCTTTATTTGCCAAATTTAACTAAAAATATGTTGAAAAACACTCATTAATTGTTCTATGTACTATTTGAAATAAAATACTTATCCTTTTCAACTTTTTGTCAGCAAACGCTTTGTTGTTTTTCAAAAACAGCTGATTGCCGACATGTATTACATGTCAAAATAGAGCACGCTCTAAATGAAATGTATACATATGTTATCCAACACATTGTTTTACACAAGCAGTGTTTGAAAGGGGTCACACGACATGTATAAATTTTACACTGTAAAAATTGACATGTCATATGCACAATACATGTCGTGTAATACCACCTTAACTAGTCCTGGTATGGGGAACACTTATACAGTATACTCTTCCGTGGAATGTATTTTTTCGTTTTCAGGGTAACTATCTTTTTAAAGTATGCGTGTTCCTGGCAAGCCTTTAAAATGTGTAATTCCACCATATAGATACTCTTGTGATATATATCGAACGACCAGTCGTTGACTAAACGGAAGTATTTCCCATTTGCTTACCCTATTCGGGTTTGGAACTATTTTCAAGAAAGAGATAGGCCAATCTGTTTACTCAAGATTGAAAAAGGAAGGGCCTGAATATTCTCAAAATTGGGACTCTACTTCATTTAGTCCCGTCATCTGCCACATTTTGAGCTGACGGCACACATCTCCACTGCTTAATTTGTGAGCCCTCGAGTATTTCTCCTATGCGCAATGTCACAAACTGTTGAAATTTCCTCGCATCGGATTTTATACAATAAATGATATTCTTAGAATCAGACCAGAAGACTCTGCGATGTATTTTTATGGACCGATTCAAAAATCGATGGCATCTAGGAATTCGCACATTGGATATATTCGGCATCAATTTCATCCAGTTCCACCACTTTTCTCTCTCTACCACTCAATATACCAAGAAGATCGAAAATGGACATGATTGTACGTAAAGCATTTCGTATGGCCAAAGACATTTCAGGCCCACATTTTTCAAAAAATTTAAGCTCGTCGGTATCCAACACATCCCCAATCCGGATACTTGAAACAATTTTTGGCTTTCAAAGTGAAAAATTCTAAGACATTAGTTGAGTTGGACAACCAGTTGCTTATCTCAAATCCTCCTTTACTGTGAATTGTTCGTACAGTTTTAGCCATAGAAATCATTTCGTCCTCAAAGTCCAGGCTGCCACGTATTGTTTTAATTAGCAAATACCCCACAGTGGTCCATTTGCCTGATCTAGCGTAACGAAATTAATAACTTAAAAATTATACAATTTTCGTCAAATAGAAAATTTTTCTGAAATAATATAACAAGAATAGTTTTTTTACTTTTAACAATTTTTTTCTATATTTTTTTTAATTTGTAGGCGTATTAACGTATTTCGACTCAATACTGCATTCGGGCTCGGACTGCCATACTAAAAAATGGTGAATTTTCAGACCAGCATGGTGCCTAAAAATTACACTATTGTCAGCAAAAGCAACTGAAAGCAGCAGATGTTGACCATTTCACAAAGTAGAACATAAAAGATTAGTCTCTCCACCGGCCGATACCGGCCAACTAGATTTTACTCTACAGAAAATTCAAGTTCGGTCACTAAAAAGGATTTAACAAAGGTGTTGATTTCTACCATATTTTCCTACAATCTCATATATTGCACAGGTCACGATACACTTTTTTTGTTTACTGCACACCTTTATCTGTTAAAAAATTCCAAAAACTGTTTAGCAATATGAGTTTTCCTAGTTTTTCAACACAATCTGCACACTTGAAAACGCGCCAACATGTTTTTTTCGCAGCTTTTTTGACATTTGCTGTTTTGAAAAGCCGATAGTTGTTCACTTATAGCAAATTCATTTGCCAAATGAATGAGTTATCGGCGGGAATTTAGTTACGCTATATCGGAGAAAATGACCACTGTCGCTTAAGGAAACTCTCCAGCAAATCGTTCGGCATCCTTATTTTCGATGTTATTGGTCAATGAGGGGAAGCAGAAAGCGCCAAAGGTCATTACATACACCTCAATTCCTTTAGAGGAATTACCTTCGAGCCACAAGAATTGATTTTAATTGGTCTGGGCCCTTTATAAGTACTAAATTCAAAGAATCATCTACTTCGGCAGCGTCCCAAAAATACGTGTTTTGTTTTAATTATATACCGTTAAAATTGGTATGCACCATGATTTGCCACCAGACGACACTTCTTTTACTTGTAGCTTCTTAGCATAACCCTTGCGAATCTTTTTCATCAGAAAAAAAGTTAAGTTAAGGGTCTTTCTTCATTTTTGTCTAAAGACATAACAGTCTTCGGCGAGCCATAGAATGAGTCAAGCAAACGAATATTTTTATATTTCAACAGCAGTGGACTTCATGATCTTTTTCGCATACTCATCCTCTTTGGAACGGATTGGATAAGTATTTAACTTCACCCCTACCGAATCTAGAGAAAAGTTATTTTGTAGCAATTCATCCATACGATCATAAATTCTACAAAGAGAAACATGCATTACTCTTTGAACGGAAGGTTTACCTGTCTACTAGCGGCTGAAAACACCCCAACCAATTCGGCATGTTAATGCAATTAATCCATCTTTGGCACTTTCTTTGATTTCCAAGGGAACACAGAGTTTGTGTAGGCAATTTTAATTAAAAACTTTTCCTTTAATGAAGTATATGGCAAAATTTATAAATTTCGGAAATGTACATATATATGTATATATATAAACCAATGTCATTCTTTGTAAGTGTTTGTAAAGGCAGATCCAGATTTGCTATAGACTTGTATTCCGCATTATCAGTTTACCCGCTAATTGTTCTTGCAATATGATATTTACAATGAAACCACCTTTGAGTTCTCATCAAATTGTGTTATATCGCCGGTCCACTGCAAGCACAACTCCTCCTTAGGTCCATCCAAACCTAATTCTAATGCCAAATTATACAACCAGCTATCAAAGATAGAAATGTCAACTCGTGGAAGAGTAAATCGGTATCGGTTCCAATCTAGTTTTTAAACACGAAAATTTCTGGAATCATTTTGGAATTATTACACAAGGCAACAAAATCGAAAAAAAATTAAATGCTTCAATTACCACTATACAATTTTGATGTATTTCGGTTCCAGTAGTACAAATATGGTCCAAATTTTTAATTATATGGAGAGGTTTTTTTTAAAACATTTTTAAATAAAATTATAATTTTTTTAGACGTTTCTCCACATAATTTTACAGTGCAACAGTGAAAAAAAACACCCGATCGTGACTATATAGGTTCGATAGTACAACCGTAGCTAAGTAAAACCCTAGCTCAGTTTGGCTAGATTGGCTACCAATTTTTTTTGGCCCCCTAAACTTTTTGAAATCTCTTGGGTCCCTTGACAAAAGGTGACATCAGTTTTTGGCCAACATTTTGTACAGTTTTCTAGCGGTTTCTCTTCTTACGCAAAGTTGTAGCTAATAGTTGTATTCGTCGCATCGGTTCACGCTAAAGCTTTTTGGAAAGCTCTTTTCACGCGCTAACACGTGTTTGATTTATTGTTGTTTGTTTTTAGTCGTTCGTGAGTTATAGCGTCGCAAACATGGAGCAAAATAAAGAGAAAATATGGCATATTTTACAGTACTACTACGATAAAGGCAAAAATGCATCTCATGCTGCCAATAAAATTTGTGCAGTTTATGGACCCGATACAGTTTCCATTTCCACCGCACAACGATGCAGACGTGATCAAAGATGCGCCACGGTCCGGAAGGCCTGTCGTCGAAAATTGCGATAAAATCGCTGAATTGATCGAAAGAGACCGGCATAGTAGCAGCCGTAGCATCGGCCAAGAGCTGGGCATGAGTCTTCAAACCGTTATAAACCATTTGAAGAAGCTTGGATTCAAAAAGAAGCTCGATGTATGGGTGCCACACGACATGACGCAAAAAAACATTTTTGCAAGTATGGATGCATGCTTCTGAATCGCAACAAAATCGACCCGTTTTTGAAGCGGATGGTGACTGGCGATGAAAAGTGGGTCACTTACGACAACGTGAAGCGCAAACGGTCGTGGTCGAAAAGCGGTGAAGCTGCCCAGACGGTGGCCAAGCCTGGATTGACGGCCAGGAAGGTTCTTCTGTGTGTTTGGTGGGATTGGCAGGGAATCATCCACTATGAGCTGCTCCCCTATGACCAAACGCTCAATTCGGACCTGTACTGCCAACAACTGGACCGCTTGAATGCAGCACTCATGCAGAAGAGGCCATCTTTGATCAACAGAGGCCGAATTGTCTTCCATCAGGACAACGCCAGGCCACACACATCTTTGGTGACGCGCCAGAAGCTCCGGAAGCTCGGATGGGAGGTTCTTTTGCATCCACCGTATAGTCCGGATTTTGCACCAAGTGATTACCACCTATTTCTGTCCATGGCGAACGAGCTTGGTAGTCGGAAGTTGGCCACAAGAGAGTCCTGTGAAAATTGGCTCTCCGAGTTTTTTGACAATAGGGAAGCGAGCTTCTATAAGAGGGGCATTATGAAGTTGGCATCTCGTTGGGAACTCGTCATCGAACAAAACGGCGCATATTTGACTTAAATCGCATTATTATAACCAATTTTATGAACAATTGAAAATTCAATAAAAATACCGCAAGACTTTTTTGACAACCTATATATAATAAAATTTCCTTAAAAAAATTAGACTTCTCTCGTTTATTTTCAAAAAACTTCGATAAAAATTTTTTCACTATTATTTGCATACTCTATTCAGTGAAATAGTAGTTCAGATAACACCGAAAAACTTCTCTGAACAAACCCATGCAGTCTGAACAAGTCTAGAGATAGTAAATAACTCACAAAACACACTATCTACTTAAACGAATCAGTTTTTTTAGGAGTTTTGGGCCATTGTGCAATGTCTTTACCAAAAAGGTACTTATTGTATAACTGAACAACTTTTGTAAGTAACCAATTTGATCGGAATACTCCACCCCTTTAATTGTTTACAAAGACTATTAGGGTGTCTTATATGGCATTTTTTTTAGAATTTCGTTAAATATATGAATTAATCGCGATGTTGATCATCTAGCTTCACCTTACGTTTGTTTTTGTCAAAATTACGTATATATTGTGAAAAGTTTCGTATCGATAGTTAGGCATTAGGGTGTGCCGCAATGAGGTTAAAGTTCGAATTTGTTCTCAAATCAGTTTAATGCCCCTAATTATTTTTCTTTTGTACACAGACGAAGTAGTAATAAGCCGTTCAATAGTTGAAGTGAAGACCTAAAATAGTACGTGTTTGCTTTTACCATATCTCATATACACGTCGAGTTATGTGATGTAGAAGTTAAGGTATTTTTCAAAAAAATTATTAAAAATTTTTGATTTGGATTCTGAAGTGCATTATTGTAGACCATTAGGTATTTAAAAATTTTAAAGTTAATCATGTTAAAATCTATATGTTTCAAAAGTATATGTGAATATTATCAATATCTTAGAAATATCACCTAAACCATTAATATCCGATCGTCCTTTGAGGAGATTTTCAATTTTAACATAGATTTATCTTCATTTGTAAGTAGACAAAGTGGGTATTCGGATGGAACTAAAGTTCATTAGCCATTGTTATGCATATAGTCAAAAATTCTTTTTTAAAAGCCTGATATTTCGAGAACTAAAAGAGATATTGATAATATGCACATATACTGTTGAAACCTATAGATTTTAAAATGATTAACCTTAAAAATTTTAAATATATTGTTTAATATTATTATATTATGATATATTTAATACTAATTAATCAAAAGACTTTCCGCTTTATTGGGAAATTCGAATATGCAGTGTTGGTATACCTTGCAAGGTTGGATCCGCAACAAGAATTAGATGATTAATAGCTCGATGTGGCGAACAAAGCTTGAAGAGCGCGAAGGATCGCGGCAACTCGTTATATTGGAACTACTGCGATTTTATACAAGCAATGCAAATCAAAGTTGTATAGCAGTAGATCTTTACGCCTATTCAAAGGAATATGGTGGTTCACGAATAGAGTTACGACAAAAGGTGTGAAAACGTACGTAAACATATATAATGGTCTACAATAATGCACTTCGGAATTCAAATTCAAAATTTTTAATAATTTTCCAAAAATACCTCAACTTCTACATCAAATATCTTGACATCTATAAGAAGTATGGTAAAACAAAACACACACTTTTATAGGTCTTCACTTCAGCTGTTGGACGGCATACATATATACATACATATATATATACGGCATATACTATCTATAAAAGAAAAGTACTCAGCGACAAAAAACTAAATTGAGAACAAATTTGAACTTTAACACGAAATTTCAAACAATATATTCGTAATTTCGACATAAACAAACCTAAGGTGAAACGTAATGACTAACATCGCTAATATTACCTATTTTTAACGAAATATTTTAACGAAATGCCATATAAGGAACACCCTAAAGCTCTTTGTGAATAATTAAAGGGATGAAGTGTTCCGATCATATTGGTTGTTTACAGAAGTTGTTCAGATAAGCAGTAAGTACGTTTTTGGTAAAGATTGCAATTAACAACTTTGAATACTGGTCCAAAATTGCTAAATTACAAAGTGAGCTGGTTTTACTCAGCTACGGTTGTACTATCGAATCTATATAGTCACGTTCGGGTGTTTTTCAAAATGTTTGATTTTGTGTCATAGTGTAACTCAAATAGGGTGTGTCCGATATTATCGAAACAAATTTAGATTTTTTAACCTTTAATCCGTTTACATATTTCAATCAGTTTTGGAAGTTTTTAAAAATCATGAAAAATCGACAACCGTTAAAATTGTTCAACTTTATTTCTTTACCACAAAGCCAAATGTAAGGCTGGGCCCACACTGGCGCGTTTTCAAGAGCTTTCGTAGAAGTATACACCAAGGTGTATTTAATAAGGTGGCCGCACTAGTCAGCTGATTTGAACTTTTTTCATTCGAATTGGACATAGATTGTCAAATTTACTTGCGCTTAGTTCGATTTGTTAACTTTTTGTTCGACTTCTGTCAACTCAATTTGACAGTTCGGGACTCTTTGCAAAAACAATGTACATATTTTTGTTGTAAAGTCTTTAGTTGTTGTTCTAGTGCAACCACCTTATTAAATACACCTTGGTATACACAATCAAATGGGGCAGGCCACATTAGCGTTTTTTTTTTGTCGCGCGTTTTGAACTACACCGCGCGTCGTAGAAAAATCCGGAGTTGAGTTTGCGTTTTCAAAAGCTCTCACTCTCTCATCGTGTGTGTGTTTGCTTTGTTAGTGACGTTGTTGGTATTAACAAAATACAAAACGCGAGTTTACAAAACGCCAGTGTGGCACCCCAGAAACGTATTCGATATTGAGCTTTTTTTGGCGTTCGAGCTTTTGAAAACGTGCGTCAACAAAACGCCAGTGTGGCCCCAGCCTAATAGCAACAAAATGAGATATTAATCATAAAAATCGATTGATTCTCTTCGAACGATTTCACATTAAAAACAAAATGAGATACTGATTATAAAAATCTTTTTATTTTTTTCGAATTTATTCAGAATTAAGTGACTTCGCTAATACGAAGGGGTCGGCCGATATAGTCCATATTCATTCCTGAGTAAAATTTCAATAAGCTTATATCTTGCACAAAATATGGCCGAATTTAGCGTACCTACAAAAAAATCTATGTAAAACTATGAGAGTGACTTTAGTCATTTATATGGGCGGTACCCAGAAGTTGTGTGGCAAATGCTTCGGTTTTCTCAGTATTTGTCTAATATTAGAAGATAGTTAAACGGACCAAATTCAAATATTCTCAAGTTGTCCGTTTGGAAGATATAGAAGAAATAATAATTTTACAGAAATAGGTCATTTTGCATGGGCGGTAGTAGAATGGGTCGGCCGTTATAGTCCAAATTCTTTTCAGAGTGAAATATTCATTAACGAATATCTACGCAAACTATAATTGAATTAAATGAACTTACAAAATGTTATGAATGTAAAACTATGAGGGTCCACTCGGTCATTTGTGTGGTTGCTTCCAGAAGGGGTGTGACAAATGTAATGGGTTTCTGAGGGTGTGTCTGTTATTATAAGGTAATTTTACTGACCAAATTTCAATGTCTTACAGCTTTCGGTTTGGAAGTTATGGGATAAAAATATTATTTTTCAAAAAATTTAATTTTGTATAAGAGCTACTAGTAGGGGTAGGGCTATTCTGCCCATTTACAAATTATTACTTGTAAAAATTATACTGGTAAATGTCATAAAGATCAGTTAAGGTTTACTCTAGTTATTCTGCCCACCATTCAGCCATAAACCATAAAACAAGGTCACTATCATACGGAGAAACAACACCCTAAGAAGGCATAGGCTCGATCTTAATAAGATCAGGGGCCAGGGAATACACAACCACTAACGAAATGTTTTGCAATTCCGTCAAAGTCCGATCAAGGCGAATCCGCATACCAACCAGAGAATGACAAAATGTATAATAAGAGTACTGTTGAAGTATTAATGTCCAGACATGTACATGTATAAAGTGTAAACGATCAAACCATGCGCATACCCGCACACACTTGTGCATTGGTACACCCAAGTACACGAGAACCCAGCACATGTTGTTACAAGTGTTGGTTGTTTTGGGTGCTAGTTATACATGTCATGTTCCGTAGAGTATGGGAATGTACATGAGTACACATGAGTACTCATGTCACCCGTAGTGCATAGAAGAGTTGACGAATGTAACAACGATCAAACACGATGATCTATGATGATCATTATCGTAGCTAAAAAAACTTCATAATAAAGTTGAGTCTGCTTCGGCTTCTGACCTCGTGTCCGTCGAGTGTATTTTGTGTATACTTGTGTATGAGAAACAAAAGTAAGGGTAGGCAGAAGTAACGATCGTTATAAATGGTGTGCAGACATGTCTTTTTCAACGCAAGTAAGTGTTTGTTAGTATTCTCTGTGTGTTAGGTATAGTTCCACAGAAGTATACAAATTATGGGTATGTACTTAAGTATACATTAATTCCGAGTACTTATTGTCATTCTCTGATACCAACACGGCATCCTATTGGGATAATGTAAAAACAGCCTTTGTTGACGCAGCGACGGAGTGCATTGGTGAAACAAGGAAAGAACGGAAACCCTGGATATCTGATGAAACTTGGCAACTAATTGAGGACCGCCGCACCTTGAAATCTGCAATAAACAATGCAATGACGAGTCCTGCGCATCTTATTTCGAGTATATAAGCCGCGTACGATCAGAAATGACGAACTGTGGTATATAACAAAGCAAGCTCCTATCGCCGATGAAATCAAAAGACGACGATATGGATGGCTCGAACATACTCTCAGGAAACCATATGACGACATAGCACGAATAGAACTTGACCACAAATTACAAGAAAGCAGAAGCCGCCTGGATGCGGCAACTAAAAAAATGAGCTAAGATCAGCCGGGAAACCCGTTCAGCGAAATAACAATTTTAGCAAAAAACAGAACCCAATGGCAATTATTTGTTGAAACCCTATGTTTCGCTTAAGAATTAAGGGAAATAATAATACATTCCTTCTTTGAAGTAGACATCAATGAATGACAAATAGGTTGACCTAAAATTTCAATAAAATTGATAAATTGTGTTTTGTTGGGAGTCAATTGTACATTAAAAATTCACTTGAATCAAAATCCTAGCGGATCCTTCTTTTGTGGTAAGGAAATTTTTGGTTTTTTTTTCGGTTATGTGCTTTTCTTTAGAGGTGACGTTATTTGCCAAATCGTAGGGAAATAATTTCGAGTTATATCTCATTGAAAGCGTGCGGACTTCTAAAGACACTTCTGTCGTAATGGATCTTTTCTGTAGAAAAGCAAGTTTTGCGGAAATCTGGTGATTTACAAGGAGTCTCAGGTGGAGCCGTAATTGGAACTGTTACACGATTCGCTACAAACGTTTTTAAAGTTTGCGGAGATTTTTTCAGCCAACCGAGGACGATCGACGAATCTGTCCATATTTCAAAAACACAAATAATTCGAAATGTGCTTTCAGAGATTTAGTTATTGTTTTAATTCAATTTACGAGTAATGCAGCTCGTTCGGATTTAAACTATCCCACAATAGGCCTTCTCCGACGCGTCAGTCAATCCATTTATTTCCATTGAGTTGTGAGGTGAGTAGTTTACCCATCGCACAGTGGTTCCTTTTTGTTTTTTTTTAGAATTAATTCTGTAACTTTTGAACGGATAATGCTATCTTGATGAAATTTAAAATAGTCAATGATTTGGAAATAGTGAATTTTATGCCACTGGTAAATTTCTATTGAAATTCATTAAGAACTACTCCATTTATCGTTGGAAAGGGAACAATATAAAATTTAATAATTTACAAAAATTAATTAAAGGCACATTTTATTTTGGGCATGATTCTGAGTCAAATATAAAAATTGGTCAAAACGTATTTTTTGGAGAAATAATATCTTATATGAAAAATAGCGTAAAATCCAAACGGACTAAAATATCTTAACGAAATTTTGGAATAATTTACATAAAATTGTCCTTAAAAAAACGAATAACAATATGTTGCCATATCTTACAACAAAATACCCAAATTCCCAAAACGAGGAAAATATGTTCCAAAATTCCAAATTTTTTACTAAAATGACCACACTGTCTTTGTTTATGGCAGTGATGTTGAAATACGCTACGGTTTACTAGTCCACATATGTGGTCAAAAAAATATATAATGAGCTTTCTCGTTGGCGCATTGCGATTTGAGAATTTTTAAAAACAAAAAAATTTTTTTCAAAAATGGGGTATTTTTGACTTCCCTTGCCGGGGAACCATTTTGCTGTACTGATTCAAATTTAGCATTAAATGCATCTGCATCAACATTTCTATGAGGAATAATAAAGAAATTGCCACTTCCCGGAAGAAATATTTTTTTTACAAACGAAAGAATGTAGTCGCCAAAAAAACAGTAAAAATATGCCTTTTTTGGAAACTTTTACTTGCGATGCTTATAACTTTTGATTGGAACAAAATATTTGCATTATTTTTTCAGCAATTTCATTCAGAATTTTATAAGTTAACTAATGATATAAATATCTTTAAAATCAAGGAATAACTGAGCTCACACCCTTAAAAATACTAAATCAACCTCGTCCAAAAATGACACAATTTTTTTTATTTTCTCAAATATCTGTTGACCTAAATGAGATAACATGTGCATGTAAGCATGTTTTTTGAAGGTTTTTCGAAGCACTATCTAAATGCAAAAAATCTTTTAAATCGGTTCATAAATGCACATTCCTCAAGCATTTGAAATTTTGAAACACCCGAGGTGACCAACTATGGAGGGCCACGCAGTGGCCCCCCCCCCCCCCCCCTCTCCAACATGTATGTGGATTGGGACATTCTAGACTTGTTCCACGTTATGTAATAAATAAGAGTAGATTCCAAGATGTTTGAATTATAAGGTGTTTGCATCAGCTACAATATGTTAACAGTAACGAGAACAACAGGGACATTGTTTTCATATTTTGTGACCAGTGTTACCGTTATACCACTAAAGTGGCAATTTTGCCACTTTTTTTCTGCATTTATACTTTTATGCCACTTTTTTATTATGATACTAAATGTGCAACTTTTTCTATTTTTGATCAAATATTTTCAAGAATTGATATAAATGATAAAAAAAACTGAATAGTTTAAAGTTCTTAGACCCTTTTTATATAAAATCTAATAAAGATATAAGTTATATTGACATCGTGACTGAATTTAGTGATGTAATAAGCAAGCCCGAGGCTTTTATAAATGAATTAAAACTATTGGAAAGTAAATCAAATGACAAATATTGTGAACACCTATTCGCAATTACCAATGTTGAAGTTTTCTGGTTTAAAGTGGGAAATTTAAAAAATAATTAAAATGAATATTTGTAGCAAAATTTTTACTAATTTGCCATATATGTTTTGACCTTGTCCCATAGCAGTGCTTGAGCAGAACGCGTTTTTTCGAAACTGACATTAATAAAAAGTAAATTTACGAAAAGGTTAAAAGTGGAAACCTGTCATTCAATGCTTTCAACTCTGATTTTGGTTGACGAGAGGTTGGAAGATTGGATTCTAAGCACAGATCTCATTAAAAATTACAGAAAAGAACTTACAAAAAAGTAACTAGAAATAAATACATGTGATTTAATTTAAGTTTTTTAGTTTATAATATCGATGTACTCTGTACTCAAAGGAATTTTTTTTGTTAACTATTAATTTTTCGTTGTATTCTTGAAATAAAAACTAAAAAAAAGTGTGCCACTTTTTGTGCCACTTTTTTGTATAATATGTGCCACTTTTTTTGAACAAATCCCCTTTTTGTGATACTTTTTGAAAATTCCCAGCGGTAACACTGTTTGTGACGATGACTGCCAAATTTGCGTTACCCGCAAAGAGTAAATAGGTGAAAAATAGAAAAAAAAATTAATTTCCTGTTGCAGTCTTGATTAAAAATATTCAATGGAGTATTTTTTCTCACAGTTATTAAATGCAATACAGTTCACAATCTTTCATTAAGAATTTGTTACCGAACATGCAACCGAATGTAAACAAAATAATCATTTGACAGTCACAGCCACAAACAAAAATAAAAAGTTTTCCAACATGTGATATGCTAACAACACCTTATAATTGATACATCTTGGTAGATTTATTCATTCTCTTATGCTAAGTTATGTTATGTCATGACTGATTCCGCCATTAGCATTAGTCGGTTCGCCGCAGTCAAGTTATTTACAGTTTCGCCGCCGACGAAATAATTTTTTGATATGCTTTTCTGTAGGGGAGGGTGAAGATTGTTTTGGAATAGAAAGCTGAGAGGATATAGTAACCGGAAAACTGTAAGATAATTAAATTCTTTTTTTTTTCATAACAAATCTTTTCACTCCTTTTCTTATGCACCGTAGAATAATGACTTTCGCATATTACTCTATTGTGGTATTGCGTTGTATGAATAGAGTCACTAGGACACCATTTAAATGGTTTCCAACTGTAAATAGGACATATTCTACACAAACAGCTTGTCGAGAGCTTGTTAGAGGAAAGTTTTTGTATAACGATCGTGTGGCCAGGTTGTATCAAAATATACCGCTAAGAAATGGCTGCGACAATTATCGTTTCTTTGCTTCCAATTCTAAAATGGAGGGTGGACTCAAAGTAGACCATGATCAAAATGCTAAACGTTTTTTCATTGATGTTGATGGTTTGGGACGTGCTTATCTTGAGTATGAACGTGAAGATCAGTTAATAAAACTGCTGCACACGGAAGTGCCACAGATTCTAGCTGGTCGAGGACATGGAAAAACGTTAGCCAAGGTCAGATTAATAATCGTTACAACTGAGCTCAACTAAGTTCTTCAATTTCTATTCGCACATCGAACACAATCATCTGTCCTGCACTCTTTCATGCTATTTAAGTAAATCATACATATATTTATTTATAATGAAGAATGCATTTTCTCTTTTCAGGAAGCTTTAGAATATGTGGCAAAGAATGATTTACAACTAGAAATCTATTGTGATTTTGTTCGTAACTATGTATCAAAGTATGAACCCAAGTACATTAAATACCTGAAATAATAAAAAGTTACTCGTCCATCATTTAATAAGTTGTTGAGTCTTGTCCTTATCAGCTTTTGAGAATTCAGCTCTGAAGTGTAAGTATAATGAATATACCTGACATTGAGGGTCTACTGTTTTACTATGGACGGTCGGAGCTTTTTCATACAATGCAAAAGACGGCATTGGATGGTTTGGCGAGGTTTCCAACAAATGTAACATTCCGACTATACAATGGTATAGCTCTGGTACTTGGTAATCATGCACAGGAAGGCATCCGCGAACTCAATCCATTGAAAAATGACAGCGAACTGGGAATCTGCGCCACCACTGCTCTTCTGTACGCGCACAAACGGTGTAGTATGGTGGATAAAGATGCCATTGAACTTTTGGAGGAGCGTCTAAGAGATAATTACACTAATGCAAACGCAATTGCGTTTTACAACGCTGGCGTGTTCTTACTCTTAGCAAAAATGCCGGAGGAGGCACGTGAGTGTGCCGATAAAGCATTGAAACTAGATAACCAACTAGAGTCAGTTATTGTGCTCAAGGCATGGACAGAGTTGTATCAATGCACCGAAAGTGCCACGGGAAATATAAAGTCTACCCTTGAACAAGTACTAACCCATGGTAAAAACATAGATGCCACGTTGGCGTTAGTTCGCTTTTATCAGCTTCGAGGCCAGTTCGACAATGCTATCAACCTACTTAATCGCCTATCCGTAAGGCATCCTGAACTTAATATTCCCCTAATTGTTAAAATGGAGACTCAGCTGGCAGCATTAGATTGGGACCACGCATTCGAAACAGCTCTACGTTTAATTAATTTGGATCCCACCAATATTGCAGCTCTTCGGGTAAAATCACTTTTGTTGGTAGTTCGAGACGGAAATGCAAAAGGAGGCATATCAACACTTCAGCAGTTGCTAGTTGCCACGGAGCGTGTGGAGGCCGGAAATTCGGGACTATTACTGCAGATATGCAAGCTTTTTGCACGAATCTGTTCTCGCAATTCTGAGCTGTTGGCTTTGACTTTGCGATTTATTGAAAAGCTCATTCAATCTAATCCTACAAGCGCAGAGTACGTAATTGAGCTGGGCAATCAACGTATGCTACTGGGAAACGTAAAAGAGGCAGCCATTTGTTACCGATCAGCGCTTAAAATTGAAAGTAGCAATGTTAATGCGTTATGTGGACTCACATATTGCCAGTTACTAGAGACCGGACACACGGAGCCCACACGTCAACAAGTGGAGTTTCTCAATGAACATAGACTTTCAAACGACCTTCCCTTGCTGCTTCTACTAAACGCAAAGATAGCTTTGAAGAGCGACGAATCTGTCGCATTACTAACCCGTGCCACGGAAGTGCACATGCGAAAATTAGAAGGCCATCCGTTTGGATCTGAGTATATTCTGAACTTGGACCCAGAATTCCTACTTCAAATAACTGCAGAGTTCTTGCGCCATTCACCACTGCAAATTCACATTAAACGGGTTGTGAATTTGACACAGGACACGTTGCATATCACATTGAAACACTGTATTTCTATACTGGACGTCATTCTTAAGTCCTGCCCGGCCCATATTCAAGCTATTTTTACTAGAGCAAAAGTACATTTCCTGTGCGGAGAAAATGCTTCAGCATCTTCTTTGTTGCAGCGCATTATCAATGATATAGATTCCACATACACAGATGCATATCTCCTGCTGGCGCAAATTCAAATGCAACAACTGCAATACGCAAAGGCTCTACAATCTCTTGAATTGGCATTATCGTGCAACTTTGCTGTGCGGGATAACCCGAGATATTATCTTTTATTAGGTATGGGGCAACGGCGAAGACAACAATACAGTGAAGCTCAAAAGAGCTTTATGGCTGCAATGCATCTGTTAGGAAACGAGGTAGTTGCACGTGAGACCATAAAATCGCCCAGAAAACGTGCACGTACAGAGGAACTTAATAATTTTACCGTCGCTGACAAAGTAACATTGTATCTGGAGCTGATTAACACCTACAAGGATATAGGGGACGCTCAAGGAGTTTACGAAAGCGAGCGCTTACTGCAATGCGCTATGGAGGAATTTAACAATACATCCGAAGAAGGACGTCTGGTAATTGCTCATGCTGAGTTTATGCTGCAGAATGCTAATGTCAACAAAGCCATAGATCTATTGTCAGCAATAAAGCCAGGCCAATCTTACTACATTCAGGTAGTACTTGAACTCACCCAGAAATAATGTTCCCAGACTATTTTAAAATCCCACTTTTTGGTTTTCGCTTATATTGAAGGCTAAAACACAACTTGCGCATATTCATCTGCAATATCGCAAAGATCGAGTGGCTTTCGCCAGATGCTTCAAGGAATTGGTTGAGACTTGTCCAGAATCCGAGAGCTACTCAATGTTGGGAGAAGCATATATGTCCATTCAAGGTAAAAAATGGATTACAATCCACGAACTCCGAACAATATTGATGTGATTTATTTCCATAGAACCCGATCTAGCTATTGACGCATACCAAAAGGCATTGGAAGTCAGTCCGCAAGATTCTCATCTGGCCAGTAAATTAGGTCGAGCATTCGTCAAAACGCATCAGTATGAAAAAGCCATTCAATTTTATAAAGATGTTTTAAGAAACCCTCAACATGCAATTTTAAAGCTGAATTTGGCGGAATTATATTTAAAATTGCGCCAATATAAAAATGCGCAAGATGTTCTTATGGAAGACAATGATCAGACGCAAATGTAAATATGGTATTTATTTAAATATTTCTTAAACCACTTAGATGGTTGCACACATTGCTACAACCGTACAATTTGAGATGGTCATTTAAGGCTTGTATCTAAAGAAGTCCGCAATATTTAACTCCAAAGAGTCTATGTACCTATTCATGTGAACGTTATATTTACTTACGTAATTTAGTGTTAAATAAAAAAAGTTTACGCTGAGTGACATACATATTTCGGTATTACGATCGCATAAACACAGCGGAATTAATTTTTATTAGATCGGTTTCAGTATTTTTTCGGTACAAGCCTTAAACTCTCTTAGCACGTTATTAAAATATATGCCGTTAGGGTAAAACTTGGTGTCGATTTTTTGAAAAATGTTTTGTTTTCCTTGATATGTCTTTTAGGACTTTTAGAAATCGTTGGCAATGTATGATATGTCCAAGATAACTATAAAAAGCTAATATGTCCATATGTCTTAATTCAAAACTTTTAAAAGGCTTTCTGTAAAATTTGGAAAATTTGACATAAACGCTTGCCATAATAGTTTAGATTTGTAACTTTATTCGTAAATTACACTGTGATAGTTTTTGACAGAAAAGGCCGGAGAGGTCGGTTTTCCCCTAATTCTGATATGAGGAATCGAACTGCATCATCAGTTTTGACGCTTTCATACAAATTTTTTTTAAGTTTTGTTTTTACTTTGAGTAGTTTTAAGGAGTTAAATATATTTTCGATTTTCTATAGTTGGGTTCAGAGAATGACAAAATATATAATAAGAGTACTGTTGAAGTATTAATGTCCAAACATGTACATGTGTAAAGAGTAAACGATACATGTCAAATTTCTATTTCTGTTCCGTAAAGTATGGGAATGTACAGGAGTACACATGAGTACTCATGTCACTCGTAGTGCTTAGAAGTGTTAACGAATGTAAGAACGATCAAACACGATGATCTATGATGATCATTTTCGTAGATAAAAAACTTCATAATTAAGTTGAGTCTGCTTCGGCTTCTGACCTCGTGTGCGTCGAGTGTTTTTTATGTATACTTGTGTATGAGAAACAAAAGTAAGGTATGGAAATTTACCAGTAAAGTAACGATCGTTATAAATGGTGTGCAAACATGTCTTTTACAACGCAAATAAGAGTTTGTAAGCATTCTCTGTGTGTTAGGTATAGTTCCACGCAAGTATACAATTTATGGGTATGTACTTAAGTATACATTAATGCCGAGTACTTATTGTCATTCTCTGGTTGGGTTTTAGGATAAGCTTGACTTATTTAAAACAACTTTCTCGAAGACGGTACAAAGTGTGACTTTCTTAACTTTTAGAATGCTAGAATTCATAACTTCCATATAAATAATGACAGCATTAAAATTTCGCACACATATATATATATATAGCCCATAGGCAAATATGATATTGCAAACAAAAAATGGGTGTGGTCCGCCCTATTAGTATATATCCCATACATACAACCTTTCTATACAGAAACTATTAATCAATTTTGTTGAATCAATATTCGCAATAAATATATACTAACCTATCTGTTACTTAGAGGTAATTTCTTGAACTTTTAATACCGTCACCCATGGGGCTGACATCGATGGCTGGTGGGCAGAATAGAGTAAACCTTCACTAATCCCTGTGAAAGTTTACCAGTAATAATATTAGGATTTTATGTAATTGCAAATAGGGAGAATATTCTCACCCCTTCTGGTATCTCCCATACAAAATTACATATTTTTGGAACTTAAATAATTCTGCCATAACTCCTAAACGGTCAACTGAAGGATATTCGAATTTGGTCAGTTTAATTATCTTGTAATATTAAATAAATCACCAAAAAACTAATACTTTTGCCACAACCCTTCTGGTGCCTACACTGAATTCAGTCATACTTTGCTCAGATGTAAGCTTAATAAAATTTGACTTATCGGTCGTCAACCCCCATTCTGATACATTCCATACAAATGGCGTTTCAAATTAATATCTATTTTTAATGTTTATTCTTTAATGCGACTACTTATTTTTTTAATTTTCACTTTCAACTTTGTATATTCTACACTTTTCCATTTTTACTTAATATAATGTTAAGAAAGATGAATAACAGCTTTCTTTCCTTTGAGCCACTCTTGAAATAATACTATCCTCGGAACATCCATTTTTTAAAAAAATTAACTAAAAATGGGGCAAGTATGAGCAAAGTTTGACTTCAGATACTTATACAGGGACATATACTTGCTATCTTAGTATCAAACACTACACAAAATATCGTTTGGTAACAGAATTTTACGGGCTATTATTTTGTGTTGATTTATAAACTTAGGGATGGAACATAAGTTATAAAAAATAACAGTTATTACGAATGAAACCAGTGTTCATCTGCTTAAGACAAATCCTTATTATATTTTGTCAAGAAATTGTACACTGTTTTAAAACTTACAAAAGGAAAGTAAAAATTTCATTAGTTTTTTACCGGTTGCAAAAATACATGTGTGATAACGGCTACCAATGTTGCTTATGATTTTATTTTAGTTTTGCTTATATTTTCTTCACACCTGGGTAGCTCTCTAATAATAAGACAAAATCATTATCATAACTTTTTTGTTTGTATTTTTGGCACCCTAAACCTTTAAAAAGTCACACTGTGCGGCATATCCGAAAACGCAGCTATAGTTTGCGAAAATCGATTTATGATCATCAGCCCCAACCCCTATGATAAAATAGTTTTCAGTTTTTTTAATTATCGTAAGTACTTTATACAAATTTTTTGTTAAACATTTTATTCTCAAGTGTGGGGGTTTATGAGCTGAAATCGATTTTCGCAGACTATAGTTGGATTTTCGGATAAGCCATCTTCAACAAAGGTCTTTAAATAAGTCAAGTTTATCCGAAATCCCAACTATAGCTTGTCGAAAATTTATTTAACCCCTTAAAACACTACTCAAAGTAAAAAAACTGTAATAAATGATTATGATTAGATAATGATGCAGTTCGATTCCACGTGTCTGAGTTAGGATAAAACCGTCGGTCCGGTCTTGTCTATATTTTTGACTACCACAGTGTTATTGAAACTTTTTTAAAGTAAGAAATTTCTTTTAATTAGCAATTTGATTTTTCGTAATATATATTTGCAACACCTACAGCTCTCCCCATCAAATGACCTAAAATATTGTTTTTATGACAACTTTTGAAATATTCCCAAGAAATTGATCGGCAAAATAAATAAATACGGCCTAAAACGCGAAAATCTAGGTCAAAAAAGGGGTTCCTTGGGTTCTATGATGACCCTATGTGTGGGTACCGAAATGAAAGATGTTTTCGAGACGAATCCAACGTATTTTTAAGACCATGCGGATTTTCTGGGGTCCTAGCAACCTAAAAAAGGGTGCCCTTGGGTCTTATTTTGATCCTTACGTGCGGGTACTTAAATGAAAGATATTTTTGAGACGAATCCAGTGGTGTAAATTGTAAGACACTACGAGACCTTCTTACGCCTATTTTTAACTAAAAAAATAATAATAAAAAACTAAAAAATAATGCAAAAAATGGTGCACATAGCGCTGCAGGCAATTTTTTTTTAAAAAAATCGCTTTGTTTTTGGAAATTTTTTTTTTTTAATTTAAGTGCGTTCAGTATGATTACACTGTGACACAAAATCAAACTTTTTGAAAAACACCCGAACATGACTATATAGGTTCGATAGTACAACCGGAGCTGAGTAAAACCCTAGCTCAGTTTGGCTGGATTGGCTACCAAAATTTTTTTTCGGCCCTCGTAACTTTTTGAAAACCCTTGGATCCCTTGAAAAAAGGTGACATCAGTTTTTGGCCAACAGTTTGTACAGTTTTTAATCTAGCTCTTTCGCTTCTTTAGCAAAGTTGTAGCTAATAGTCCGCTTAAGAAATTTTTATAATAAAATTTCCCAACAAAATTAGACTTCCCTCGTTTTTTTTTCAAAAACTTCGAAAAAAATTATAATTTTTTCACTATTTTGAATATAAGTCGTAGGGAATCCAGATTTTTTGCATACTCTATTCAGTGAAATTGTAGTATAGGTATCACCGAAAAATTTCTCTGAACACACCCATGCAATCTGAACAAGTCTTGGGATATTAAATGGCCCTCAAAACATACTTTCTACTTTAAACAAATCAGTTTTTAAGAAGTTTTGGGCCATTGTGCAAAGTTTTTACTTGCTATCTTTACCAAAAACGTACTTATTGTATAATTTAACAACTTCTGTAAACAACCTATATGATCGAAATACTCCACCCCTTTAATTGTGCACAAATAGTATTAGGGTGTTTCTTATATGGCATTTTTTCGAATTTCGTTAAAAATGTGTATTAACTGCGATGTTGGTCATCTAGCTTCACCTTACATTTGTTTTTGCTAAAAATACGAATATATTGTGAAAAATTTGGTATCGATAGTTAGGCATTAGGGTGTGCCGTAATGAGGTTAAAGTTCGAATTTGTTCTCAAATCAGTTTATTGCCGCTGAGTATTTTTCTTTTGAATGCAGACTTAGTAGTAATAAGCCGTTCAATAGCTGAAGTGAAGACCTAAAATAGTATGTGTTTGCTTTTACCATATCTCTTATAGACATCGAGATATTTGATGTAGAATTTGGGGTGTTTTTGAAAAAAATATTAAAAATTTTTAAATTGGATTCCGAAGTAGATTATTATGGGCAATTATATATTTCAACTTTTTAAGGTTAATCAAGTTAAAATCTATATGCTCAAATAGAATATGTATATATTACCAATATCTCTATCAATTCTCGAGATATCAGGGGTTTAAAAAGCAAGCAATGACTACTGAACTTTTGTTTTACCTGAATATATATTGTGTCTGCTTACAAATTTCACCAAAACCATTAATATTCAATGGTCCTTTGAGGGGATTTTTGATTTTTTATCATATATATATCGTTATTAGTAAGTAGACACAATGGTTATTCATATGGAACAAAAGTTTATTAGACATTGCTATGCCTACAGTAAAAAATGCGTTTTTTTAACGTCTGATATCTCGATAATTGATAGAGATATTGATAATATACACATATTCTATTTGAGCATTTAGATTTTAACTTGATTAACCTTAAAAAGTTGAAATATTAAATTGTCCATAATCATCTACTTCGGAATCCAATTTAAAATTTTTAATAATTTTTTCAAAAATACCCCAAATTCTACATCAAATATCTCGATGTCTATAAGAGATATGGTAAAAGCAAACACATACTATTTTAGGTCTTCACTTCATCTTTTGAACGGCTTATTACTACTAAGTCTGCATTCAAAAGAAAAAATCTCAGCGGCAATAAACTGATTTGAGAACAAATTCGAACTTTACCCTAATTGCGGCACACCCTAATGCCTAACTATCGATACAAAATTTTTCACAATATATTCGTATTTTTAGCAAAAACAAATGTAAGGTGAAGCTAGATGACCAACATCGCAGTTAATACACATTTTTAACGAAATTCGAAAAAATACCTTATAAGAAACACCCTAATACTCTTTGTGAACAATAAAAGGGGTGGAGTATTCCGAACAAATTGGTTGTTTACAGAAGTTGTTCAGTTATACAATAAGTACGTTTTTGGTAAAGATAGCAAGTAAAAACTTTGCACAATGGCCCAAAACTCCTAAAAAAATTATTTGTTTAAAGTAGATAGTGTGTTTTGAGGGCCATTTAATATCCCCAGACTTGTTCAGATTGAATGGGTTTGTTCATAGAAGTTTTTCGGTGTTACCTAAACTACAACTTCACTGAATAGAGTATGCAAAAAATCTGAACTCCCTACGACTTATATTCAAAATTGTGAAAAAATTATAATTTTTTTCGAAGTTTTTAAAAAAAATACGAGGGAAGTCTAATTTTTTTTGGGAAATTTTATTATATAAATTTCTTAATCGGACTGTTAGCTACAACTTTCCTTAAGAAGCGAAAGAGCTAGATTAAAAACTGTACAAACTGTTGGCCAAAAACTGATGTCACCTTTTTTCAAGGGATCCAAGGGATTACAAACAGTTACGAGGGCCAAAAAAAAATTTTGGTAGCCAATCTAGCCAAACTGAGCTAGGGTTTTGCTCAGCTCCGGTTGTACTATCGAACCTATATAGTCACGTACGGGTGTTTTTTTCATTGTTGCACTGTGTTATTAATACCCTATAGATTGCATTCCCACACATAAAACTTTTTTTTTTAATATCACTTACCTTAAAATTTTCGATATTGACCCAACGAAAAAATTATCTAACTCCAGTAAGAGCTTAAAATACACATTTGGATTCGTGTCGAAAATATCTTCAATTTGAGTACCCTCACATGGGGGTCCATCATAGAACCCCAAGTGTGTGATAACATTAAGCGGATAAAGACTAAACGGCAAATACCTACAATTGGTAGAACATGTGTTTGGTTAAAATATATTTACACTTTTAAAAAAGTTTGAAGTAACATTGCACAATTCTGGACCTTGTAGCCATGTTAAACTCATGGTTCGCGAACTATAAGTGCCAACTTCGTCCAATAATTGTTAGCTGGTATACATATACATTTGTTTTATTACGAACAATTTCGATATCTACAAAATACTTATTTGAGGCCTGAAGATATAAAAATCTTTGTTTGAAAAAATATATCTTTGATAGATTTTTATTTTTTGTTTGGCAAAATAAAACTCACATTGTAATTTTTATTTAAAAAAATCTAAAAAAAAATCAATAATAACTCGTTAATAACTTATTTAATGAGCAGTATAATAAAAATCTAAATGAAATGTTATATGGGACTCAGAAAATAATAGTTAAAGCCAATGTAACATGTTGAGGTGCCATTAGACGATGTGTACTTTACACACGGCTAGTCACTTCAAAAACCGATATGTAATTCTTTTTCTCAAAAAGTATTTCCTGTTGCACGAATGAATGAACTTTTGCCTATTAATGACTAAAATAACGTTTATTCCATTTAAATATAGAAAAAGGTCACGCACAAACCACTTTGAAATATTATTTTTGTAATTTTTTTTTTCTAAATTATATAAATCAAAAACAGAAAAATGTGTCGTCTGATTACTTTCACGAAACGCCACATAACCTATGAACAAAATGATACATTGATCATAGAAATCGATGGAATCGATTTGGAATAAAAGTTGACGACTTTTTTTTTTAATTCTCAGAATTAAAGAAAAATAGTGAGAAACAAAAGGTTATGTAATTTTTGTGATTGTGTTAAGAAACTAATAAACTCTCATAAATTTATGCTTACAGTGATTTAAAAAAAAAAATTTTAAATTGCCCAAAATGCTGATAAATAAAAAATTTTAAATCATTTTGTGCGTGAGGTTTTTTTTACCGAATCACCTTATATGTAAGATTTTATCTAATCTTAAATAAAAACTCTTCTAAATATGATACAGGGAAATGAGGTTGTAAAGAAGTCATCACCCTAATGTATAAATGTGTTTGACATTAACATCGGATTTTGTTATGTCTCCCCATCGCCAAACACAGCTTTATTAGCCCAATCCATATTAAAATATTTTGGAAAATACTTATAAATTGTTCTATTTACGATTTGAAATAATATACTTTATACTATATTTACTTTTTAACTTTTCGCCACCAAACGCTTTGTTGTTTTGTCAAAAACAGCTGATCACCGATGTGTATAATATACCAAAATAGAGCACGCTCTAATTGAAATGTATACATATGTTACCCAACACAGTGTTTTACACAAGCTGTGTTTGAAAGGGGTCACACGACATGTATAAATTTTACACTGGGAAAAGTGATATGTCACATGTAAAATACACGTCGTGTAATGGCTGCTTTATTTAACAAAGCGTATAGCGAAAACGAAATCTACGTATCTTGATAAAACTTAAAATAGTTAAAACTGAGGTGTTTTTGAGATGATTTGGATGATTTCGGCTGCCTAATGGGTGAGGAGGCCACTGCCCTCCAGAGTTGGTCACATCGGGTGATTCAAATTTTGAAATGTTTGAGGAAAGTTTATTTATTAACGGATTTAAATGATTTTTCGTATTTAGAAGTGCTTCGAAGATTACATGTATAAGTTATCTTATTTCGGTCAAGATATATTTTAGAAAATAAAAAATTTATTTGGACGAGGTTGATTTAATATTTTTAAGGTTGTAAGCTCAGTTTTTCTTGGATTGTAAATATACTAATATTGTTGGTTTGCTTATGAAATTCTGAATAAAATTGCTGAAAGAATGATGCAAATATGTTGCTCCAATCGAAAGTAATAAGCAACCAAAATTAACCTTTTTTTTGGACCACATATGAGGACTAGTTAAACGTAACATATTTCAACATCCCTGTCGTAAACAAAGAAAGTGTGGCCATTTCAGAACAAAATACGGAATTTAGAAACATATTTTCCCCGTTTCGGGAATTTGGTATTTTGCTGTAAGATATGGCAACATATTGTTATCCGTTTATTTAAGGACAATTTTACGTACATTTTCCCGAAATTTCGATAAGATATTCCAGTCCGTTTGAATTTTAGCCTATTTTCATATAAAATATTATACATATCTTCAAAAAATACTTTTTGACAAAATATTACAGTTTACTCAAAATCATGCATAAAATAAAATGTGCTTTTAATTAAACATAACGGACGGATATTGGATCTCTGACAGAAATTGTAAAGTAGCGCTGTAGACAATTACTGCCCACAAAAAAAACACACTAGCCATAATTATTTTCAATTCAATGAATTTCATTAATGTAGCGGACATACATTTATTATTTGATCTCTAAAAATGTTATATGTATTATAATTGAAAAATGATATATTCATACATAACTTGGGCTAAGGAGTTTTTACAAAAACACAGTTGCTTTCTATTCGTTCTATTGAATAGAATATTAAAGTTCATATTTTCAGAACATATTTTCAGAACATAACAGTTCATATCAGAACATAAAGCTAAGTAGTAGTAGTCGAAAATATAATTTTGTTTTTCTGTCTGTTGGGCTAATTAACATAAATGCTAAATGCTCCGTTGATAAAAAAAAAATACATTTGCCACGCCAATTCCGCCCAATAATCGAACATAATACTTTGGTCTGTATACTCATACCTGTAGTGCCAAATCTTTTAAGTGCCATCGGATTTTAATTCTCTGCCCCGCTCCCTTTTGGAGGAGTTCTTTATTCTATTTTCGAAATTAATAATAATGAAATTTTCTATATATAATTGGTAGGTTTGAGAATAGGTACCATTGTATTTCCAGTCCTCGCGATGGGGTCACACCGTGAACGTTGACAATTATTGTTTTGAGGTACTCGATGAGTTTACCTATATTCGGATCTTCCGTTAACAAGAAAAATAATGTCAACCAAGAAATTAAACGGAGAATAGTGCTAGCCAATAGATGTTTCTACGGACTTCGGCAGCACTTTAGTAACACCACCTTATCTCGGAATACTAAGAAACAGCTATAGCAGGTGCTAATCTAACCAGTTCTGTTGTATGCTGCCGAATCATGAGTGCTTGCTACAACGGACATACAAAACCTGGGAGTATTCGAGAGAAAAGTACTCCGAAAAATATATGGACCTATCTGTGTTGACAGCGAGTTTCGACATCGGATGAACCATGAGCTGTATGAGCTTTACCACGACATGGACGTAGCTAAAAAAGTCACAATCCAACGACTTCGATGGCTGGGACATATTGCGAGGATGGATTTAAATGCCCCAGCGAGAAAGGTGTTTGAAATCGAACCTGAAAGACGGCGCTGATCAGGGTGACCCAAACTCCGTTGGAAGGACCAAGTGGTAGGCGACGTGGCATCATCTAGTAGGATTAACTGGAGAACACACGCAGAAGACCGAAGCGTGTGGAATTCTTTATTACTTCAGGCCTCAAATTTATGAACTATGTTTCGTAAGTTGTAATTAGCCACTTAAGTAAGTATTTTCATACCGCTAGGTGGGAATTATATATTAAAAATTTAATTTTTTCCCGTAGTAGATTATATTGTTGTTGAGCCCCCTAATAAGTTTCATGCTGGCGTCTCTTCAACTTCTTGAAAAAAAATAAAATATATGACTGACAAATTAGGGAAAACAAAATATTTTTTTTATGTGATCGCATTTCATTGTATTGCTCAATTAAATCAATTTTTAATACATATATTTATATAGTTTTATCTTACAATTTCCTACTACAATGAATAATTTCTGAAATTGATTTAAAAAAAATTTCAACTCAAAGTGAGTTGATTTTTGATTCTTTTTCATTAGATAAAGACTGATACCATATTGTTAGTTGTTGTTGGTAAACTATTCAACAACATCATAAAACAGTGCAATTTTATACATTTAATTTAAAATGAAGTGTGACTTATAGTTTAATCTATATGTTGAAATAAGAATTGTATAATTTGGTTTCACATTTATACGAATCGAAAATTTATTTTATTTGTGTAAAATCATTTGGCCCCCTTGGCCACCCCCTGGCTACAGCCTTGCTGACAACTTGTTCTAATAGCGCTAAAAGACGTATCGAATAAAATAAATACATTAAAAATAAGTGTACAGATATATTGCTCGGTTTTAAATAAATAAATAAAAATGAAAAGGAAAAGAATGAATGGCGATGATACTAAACCAACACGATTATCTGTATCTAGAATGGAAATATATGAAATTCCAAATAAAAACAAACATATTTCAAATCTAATGGGACGGCCTGCATTGTTGTAACTTTTATAACAAAAGGGAATGTTTTTTTTACTTATGTTAGAATTGATTTATAATATATATCCATCCTTTTTGGTTGTAGCCGACTGGTATCAGTATTTACTTATGTGCATTGCCTTCCTTCTTTGCTTAGACTACAAACTATTAACATGCACAACAGTTAATAGTTTGGCACTATTTAACTTAAGTGTGTTGCAGTTTGTGCGAACTGATATCTTAATAACGAACGATTTCTAAATTTTTCCTACAGCGATAATATGGACGTTGAAGCATTGCAGCTGAGAAGTAAGCGTTTGTTATTACTAGCCCGCGTGCATGAGAAAGCTGGGGAAAATAGTGCCGCAATGGAAACTCTAAGGAGGGCAAAAGAGAATCAGCACATTGTACAAAAACGAACATCTGTTCACCAGACTGGCAACAGCCAGGAGCAATATAAGGTCCTCTCTAAGTGAGTATCCAGTATTTTTATATATTTCTTTTATCTATCTAACTGAATAAGGTGCAAATTGGATGTACATTAGACAGGGTCGAAAAAAAAGTTGGTTTCCCCCCTAGTTTTTTAGTTTGTCTGAAGACAATTTGGGACATCAATTTTTTTCGGATCCGTGCACCCTACGACCCACAATGTAACGTCTTCATACGTTCGTTGGCCTAAAATGGAAGGAGTCGTTGTAGAGCAATGAAATTTTATACAACCACTTTTTGTGATGAAATTAAGAAGTTTCTAAAGTTTCATAAAAATCGGTTAAGAACCACTCTCCCCTTCCATATATAGTAAAAAGTTTTTTTTTGAAATATTTACGTCAAATATTAAATTGTTTCAAACAAGTTTGGGAGGCATAACTCAAGAACAAAAATCAAAAATTTAAAAATTAATTCCTATAATCTGTTCATATGTATGTATTTCTCTGCATAATCAACAGTTTTGCAGTTATAAATAAATTTATGGAAAAAATACAAAAATGCCTAAAAATTATTTTAATAAAAAATCCAAAAATCCAAAACGGAAAATCGAGCCAAGTTTGGTTCAATGCTAACAACAATTTTGAAAAATATTAGCTTTTTCAATTTCAGGATATGTATATGAGAGGTGAGCGTGTCCTTCAAAATAGTTTTATATAATTCAACACAGTTGTCAGAAATATATCAAACAAATTGAGCCAACATTTGGTTAAATACCAACAACAATTTTGTAAAATATAAGTTTTTTTCATTTCAGGATATATGGGAGGTGGGGGTGTCCTTGAGCCGATTTTCACAAAACTTCGTTTTTTTCTATCCTATTTATAAAAGCAATGTATACTACTGTGCGTCGAAAAAAAAAGTTGTGGCGGACACCCCCTACGTTTAAAGATTATCTCAAGACAATTTGGGGACAATTTTTTTTTAATCCGTGCCCCCTACGTACGGCCCAAATAGGTTTTATTGCACAGCTTCGTTGTTTGGTGTCCTATCGAAATAAAAAGTATACCGTTGTTCATGTTTTGTCAATTGCTCTATTTTCTTTGGTCACTTTTGACTCCGAAGTCAATTTTGACCATTGACTTCATCTACTTCGTTTCCTATATCCACATGATGCCCATTTCTCATAACGATCTTAAAGACCTCTAAAAATAATTAACATTTTGCTTTTAATTCATTTAATTTTATACACAAACAAAAAAGTTATAAAGGTTTTAAAAAAAGTTAGTCACCCTACTTCACTTATAATTAAATTTTGTGCTGTGTTCTTATTTAGCTTCCTACGGAATCGTAACGGATACCGTTGTTCATGTTTTCTCGAAGGCTTTTTTCTCCTTTTGCGCAACTTAGATTCCGACGTCAATTTTGACACTGCTTTTCATGCGCTTTTAGTTCTCTAAGAAGAAATTGAAAACATCTCCTTTGTGGTTGTTAAATTCATCGATTAACGACACAAGTATGTATTTTAACAGTTTGAATAGCTTGAGATGAGATAATTATGTGTAACAAAAATCATTAAGCTAAATCATTTCAGCATAATAAGAGTAATAAGAAAAAAAATCATTTTTAAATGTAAATTATGTATGAAAAATATTATGACAAATCTTGGCGAGAATCCAGTTTACTGTATTGTTGACGACTCTTGATTTTGGCAAATATATAACCCAACCGTCTTTCGTCTGTAATATGGCCGGCAGATTTATTAACAACTCTTACAAATCGCTAGGTATTTTGAGAATGACATGGAAATTCTAAAGAGAAAATAGGAACACGAGATATTTCTACTGGTATTTTTTATATTACCTGGTATTTCAATGATACTTTCAGTCAAATATTGGTACTGGTGGTTCGGTTTTTTGAATTTTATTCCAATTTATAGCTTCTATGTATGTGTCACTATTAAAATGTATTTGGTTTCTCCCGAATTGAATCAGGTGGGTCACTTCTAGCACGTCTTATAATTTCATAACCCTTAAATCGTATAATCTGTTCCGGATCAGTTATCATCACCAAAAGAATATTTTCTGGATGAAAATGAAAACTATTGGTTTCGATTGTTGGTCGGATGATAATTTGTATAGCAATTGGTAACTGTCGAATCCCAAAGTATGTATTTGACAAGAAACCAGAATGGTGCATAAACTTTCACAATGAATACCACCAAATTTTTTAAATTGTCGCTTGGATGAGTTTTTGCGTCGTAAAGTCGAAGTAATCTCGATACAGTTGTTAACCACCGTGCTGTACTCACAGGGCCAGGTTTTTGAATAGCTAGGTTGTTATCACACTAACCATTATTTACGGCAAGTACCATACGGAATAAATAACGTTGATCACTACGAATATTCCAGTCGTCGATGTTGTCTGGCATTGGACCCATAGCAATCGGTTCGAACTGACTTGCAACCGAGAATGAAAATTCAAGTTTAAAATTGACGTCGGAATCTAAGTTGTTCGAAGCCTTTGAAAACACATGAACAACGGTATACATTTCGATTCGATAGGAAGCTAAATAAGAACACAGCACAAATTTTAATTATAAGTGAAGTAGGGTGACTAACTTCTTTTTAAACCTCTATAACTTTTTTGTTTGTGAATAAAATTAAATAAATTAAAAGCAAAATGTTAATTATTTTTAGAGGTCTTTACGATCGTTATGAGTAATGGGCATCATGTAGATATAGGAAACGAAGTAGATGAAGTCTATGGTCAAAATTGACTTCGGAGTCAAAAGTGACCAAAGACAAAAATAGAGCTATTGACAAAACATGAACAACGGTATACTTTTTATTTCGATAGGACACCAAACAGCGAAGCTATGCAATAAAACCTATTTGGGCCGTACGTAGGGTGCACGGATTAAAAAAAATTATTGTCCCCAAATTGCCTTGAGATAATCTTTAAACGAAGGGGGTGTCCGGCACAACTTTTTTTTTGTATGGGGACCGACCCACACTAATGTTTACTAATTATCCTTCTTCAATGATAACTCCTTTTATTTTTGGCCTCCGTTTGTATGAAAACACGACACTGTGCGGAGTAACTACCGCAATTATAAAATTGAAATAACATTTTGGTTATTTCTGTCTTTTATTAATTCTAAGAATCATACAAAGTCATCAACGTTTTTTCCAAATAATTTTGTACATATCCTTAAACAAATTTTTTAAATTTATTCAGTAAGATTAAGATTAAGATTGTATCAAAAAATTAAAATTTTTGTTTAAAAAAATACACTCACTTAATTGTGAATAAAAGCGAGACACATTCATCGATTTTTATGATCTATGTCTCATTTTGTTCATAGGGTATGTGGCATTACGAAAAATTAGTAAGAGTTGACACATTTTTGCGTTTTGAATTTTTTAAATACAACAATTTTTTTACGCAAATTTGTAATTTTTAATACAAAATTTATTTATAACTACGGAACAGTTGGTTATGCAGAGAAAGGAATTTTAATTCCCTAATTTTTGTTTCATCGAAATAAGACTAGACGTTCTCAAATTATGTGCCAAAAACGTGGCTGTAGCAGCTTTAAAACTTTAAGCCCGATGGCATTGGCCAAAGTCTAACATCAATTTTTACGACCACCCTAGCACATATATATATTGTTCAGCTTCATATTCAACTTTAAGCTAATAACAGAATTATCTTTTGTTATTAAATATAAGAAGAAACATTAAAACGGTCGAAGATTACAATTCGTCAAAAAATAAAAGGATTCCACGTCCAAAAATAACGATGTTATTGCATAAACAATTAAGCAAGACATAACCCATATAAAAATTAATATTTTCTGAAGATATAAATTTATTTTCGATCTTAAGGGAAACTGAGAAAAAGTCGTCTGAAATTTAAATATCTTTGCTTCTCCTAAAAATTACGTTTTTTAATCCCCTGTAAAATTATGATAATGAGGGTTACGGCTTTTGGCTTTTCAGGTGTCGAATTGCTTGTCCATCGTATGAATGACTCAAAAGCCAATCCAATCAACTCCACCTATTGATTTTTTAATTTTAATTCCAAATTAATGATAGAATTCATATTTATTCTAATAAAAAAAAAATCTGGGCAGACATGTCTTAATGTAGGGACAGGTTCGACAGATTTTTTTTCGTGTCGAAGAAAATTTTCAAAATAAAAATAGAAAAAATTGTTAAACTAATTAAAAAATACAAATAAAAGTGTTGTGCTTACTTTTTGTTAAAATAAAATACAAATATTAGGCATGTTCCGGTACACCGTTCATGTTGACTGCTGGATAAAAATGGAAGTTTGACAGACAAGTCTGCCAGTGTAAAGGGCCCTTTACATCGTTAAATTTGTAACATAATTTATTTGTCTTTATGTTTAACATATGTCCCTATTATGGTTTACAACTCAATTGAGTTGTAATTTCATATGAAATTTTACAATGTGATTTTATCGATAACAACTTAACCTGTGCGGTACACCAAAAAATTACAGCTGAACCAAACAGCTCAACCAAATTAAAACTCGTCACTAGCAGTTGTTTCCAAATTCAACTCAACTCAAGTTGTAAAACGTAATAGGGTCAATAAGCTTTAAAAACCCGTGTCAACTTTATGTTTTGTAGAGTTAATAGATTTGAAAAGAGAAGCATTCATATCTCATGGACTGTGCTAGGAAAATACTTTTAGTATTTTCTAAACACAGGTCAACAAATTATCATTTAATGAAATGCGCTGTTATACAACATGAACTGCGATTAACGATTAGCGCTCAATTTAGGACAAACATTGGAAAAACATTTCTGTAACCTTCGATAATCATTCTAAAAAATTTTCAAGATATGTTGGTCAGTTAAAGTTATTGATTTAAATTTTTATTTTAAATATTCTTATCCACTTAAACATGGGTACTACTTAGTCTATTTTTCTTTATGTAAAATTTAATATCAAAAGGAAGTGATACAATGGACATAGGCACTTTACAATGTATTACAGTCCCTTTCGATATTTCTCGCCCACCGTATAGTCCGTCATACCCTTTCCCGAGACACCGCAGGTGCCGACTCCTACCCGACCCTCTACATTTTCTGGAGAAGCAAAAATGCTTTTTACTTGAACCGGCTGCTTTTTTGCATGTTTTGCAGTGAAATTAATCCATTTATTCTTGTCCACTTCGCGTTCTTCTTCAAGTTCCTTAAATCGCTGTAGTTTCTTTTGTTTGCGTTTCTTCAGGTATTCTTTCTGGTTCGGTCTGTGGCGTTTGTTAGAGGGAAATACTTCATTGCGGGTTGTACGTTCCCGAAGTTCTTTCAAAAGGGTAGTGCAACGGTTTTGATATGCGTCGAATACAACGCTGACTTCGCCATCATCGGTGATGCCCTCTATGGTGGCATCGTAATACTGGCCATCCTCTGTCCATCTGGCCTGGCATTTGTCGCCGATTTTCCATGATTTTCCAGGAGTGATCAACTTCTCTGCTTGTATTAGGGCAGCTTCTATGTCATCATATGTTGTAGGTGTTTTTGACGTAGTTGGCTCTATATAAGCTAGCTTCTTCTGTTCCTCCAGTTGTGTTTTTATTAGATCACGCGTCAACTCGATTACCTCTTCCAAATCTTTTTTGAGTTTCAGCAGTTCCTCATTTTCGGGGTCCGTCAGTAGAGCGGCTTCCACCTATTTTTTGTAAATAAATTGTACAGCCAACTTATCACAATTCTCTATGTTCATATTAATTACCTGCTGCAACTGAAGTTTGTAATTTTGTAACTCGTCTGCCATGTTCGTCCGTAAAATGCACAAAATATTTACCTATCGCACAAGAACAAAAGTTTAACTATGGCCGCTACACATTATGTCCATGATGCCATATGTTTGAATTAAGACATCACTACAGAAATCCAAGCCGATCAAAATTTTTTGTCGGCGCCTGAATGGCTTATCTTGGCAGATTGACGGCGCAACAGTAACTTTTGTACGGAGCCGATATTTATGGCTCAATCACTCTTGACTTAACTTAACAGTACAGAACTTTACTTAAGAGAACGCAACAATTTGCAAAAGTAGTCAGTCAGTCTTATCGTTCAAAATGGTATAATTTTGTAACATAGTAATAAAATTTTCATCGTTCATTATCCAATTTTTCCAAACGGCTGCAAATTCCCAACAAACTTTGCAAATAACAAAACAACAATACCAAAATAAATCAGCTGATTGCCGCCAAACGTAAGAAAATTAAGCAAAATCTGTTTTCTGAAGGTTCCAAAATTATGTTATTTTACGTTGTGGTTAATAACTACTATCAGCTGATCTTTTCTGTTAAGTTTTGTAAAGTTAAGTCAAGACTGATTGAGCCATTAGGGTATAACCAGTAACTTGGCCCTGAATGCGGGTAATAAGAGGATTTTTTTAAAATACACTCATACCTCTTTTTACGGCATTTCGCTTTAACGGCCTTTTTCAATTCTGGAACACCTACGCTTTACGGCGCACATTATCTCTCTATACGGCTAAAAGCAAATAGTAAATAATCATTTCGAGCAGGGGATACAAATTCTCCTTAAGTCTGAATCCCGACGAAGAACGAAGTGAAATCGTTACACGCAACATTCCCCTTTTTACCTCAAAGCTCAAGCTTACTTTGACATAGAAAAAATTTGAAGTAATCTTAGTTAACCAACAAAACCTTGTAAAGAAGCTTGAGCTTTGAGGTAAAAAGGGGAATGGTGGGGAAAGAATTTCCTCCAATCGCATGTTTGAATATTAACGGTCAAATTCAAAACTGTAATTGATGCTGGACATTTTCGGCTAATATCTACTTCGCATGCACATGTTTGACATAATTGTAGATATATATACAGCTGATGATGTACCATTGTGCTTCAGTTGTCATCCTGTAAGGTGATACAGATAACCTTCACTATTTGTGAAAATTACCATAAAACTGGTTATTTGCACTACAACTATATTTGATTAAACTTTTTTTCCACAAAACAGGGGAGTTGGTGAGAGGTGGACGTTACTTTTAGCTTCCATCCATTTATGTCAATAATTTTTTTCTGAAACCATTCGCCTAGAGAACAGAAGCTTGTACACCAAATTACAGATCGAAAGCTCAAACTACAGGGACATACAGACGGAGTTTGTATGGAAGGTGGGGGAAGTATTCGTCCGATCATGCTGATCTTACAACCTACGGCTGTAATCGCAGGGGCAGTTAGGCGGACACCCTAAAAATGGGGGAGTTTGTATGGGAGGAGGGAGTAGTTTTTGACCGACCTTGCTCATCTTTGAAAGTAGCCTCCGCTTAGCTAGAATCTTGCGTACAAAATGTCAGCTATATACCTCTTAAAATACGGCTGCAATCGCAGGGACAGATCCCAAAAAGGGAAAGTTTGCATGGGAGGTGAGAGTAGTTTTTGACCGATCGGTCTCATAATACTCTACCTCCGCTTAGAGTAGGGAAGCTTGCATACAAAATTTCAGCTTGATTGCTCTTAAACTACAGCTGTAATCGTAGGGACAGACCCCAAAAATGGGGTATCCATATTAAATGGATATTTCCATTTAAACCAGTAAGAAAGTTTTAGTCGGGCAACCCGACTTACATATACCATCACCCTCAGTACAACAAAAAAATTTCTATTATACTAATATTATTACTCGATTTCTAAAGTGGGCGGAGGGGTACATTTGTATGGGAGGTACCAGAAGGAGCGTGTCTAGACTTCCAGATTATTTCTCCAAAACTTTATCATGTTATACGTTTACTAAATACAGAATTTGGGCACGATGGCGTTGGGTGTATTGATATTATTACTCCATCTCTAAAGTAGGTGAAATGGTACATTTGTATGGGAGGTACCAGAAGGGGCGTGTCAAAACTTCAATTTTTCTTTTCTAAAACTTTTTCTTGCTTGAACTTTACTAAATACAGAATTTGGGCACGATCGCGTTTGGTCTATTAATAATATTAATCGATTTCTAAAGTGGGCGGTATCAGATGGGTATGGGATGTACCAGATGGGGCGTGGCTAGACTTCTCAAAAACTTTATCCTGTTAAAGCTTTAATAAATAAAGCATTTGGGTACGATCACGTTGGATTTATTGACATTATTACTCCATCTCTATAGTGGACGGAAAGGTACATTTGTATTGGAGTTACCAGAAGGGGCGTGGCTAGACTTAAATTTTTTTTCCAAAACTTTATCCTGTTATAGCTTTAGTAAATAAAGAATTTGGGAACGATCCCGTTGGGTGTATTGATATTATTACTCGATTTGGTTGCGTTTTTCGAAAGTTATCGTGTGCACCAGCCGGACAGCCAGACACACAGACAGACGGACATGGCTCAAACGAGTCAAAAAGTCATGAATCGAATTTGGTTAAAAGATACCTAGGGTCTTAAGTGACTCCTTCTATGTGTTACACTTTTGGGTCGTATCAAATGATATATACCCTCATCCCTAAGGGTGATGGTATAAAAAGAGGAACAACAGTTACTTCACTGAGTGGAACAGATAAAGAAAAAAAAAGCATCCACTACAATGAGAGCCAAAGAAATACATGATACGCGCTCTACTCATTCCAAAACTCATAAGCACATGTTTCGTTCTACTCTTTGTTGTATTTGTACCGATAATATCAGGTTCTTACTTGTTTTATCTGTTTGTACAAGTAGAATGAATGGAACGCTGCAGGCTTTTATTTTAAAGCTCAATATAAGTACATCGCACATCTGAGTAATTTTCACGTTGGAGCTTAAAGTAGATTTTATGTTGTGATAATATAACCCATAGGCGCTCAGAAAAGATCAAGACAAATTGCCTAAAATCACGTTCTAATATAAGCCAATAACATTGTGACTCAAAATGGAAGTTCTTGTCTGGCGGCGCAAAATTTCTTACGGAATGAGATCCTTAGGTGAGAATTTTAAATTCCGGGAGGACAGATCAGACCTAGATCGAACTTTTTAATAACCCTTTGAAATTTTCTGTTTAACCTAAAATAGAGTTTAAAATAGGCCCTAAAACACTATGTTTCCTATAGTTTAAGTGCATTTTTGATACTAGCTGTTGTCATTGAACGAGGATTTCTTTGTGGAACATTTTAAATCTCTTTCCCTACTCCTCAAGTGTCCTTATTTCGAGAAAAGTCAGAAAAGGACATTGTTATGTGACTTTACAACATTCAAATGTTCCACAAAACTGTTGATCGGAAAATTCTACTTGGAGTGCTCTAATACATTCAACATTTACATTTACAGCGACCGATATCAGATGTATTCAATGAAATTTAACGATGTTTTTTTTGTGGAACATTTAAACTCTCTATCTGCACTCCTAAGATATTCTTTTCGTCCTTAATTCGAGAACGTCAGAAAATGAGCTCTAAATCTGACTACAACATTTAAAGCTTCCACAAAAATGCTGCTCAAAAGTATGACAGGGCAGATCTCCCCTCCCGGAATTTTACTTTTCTGTAAAGGAATTATTCCGTCCCCAAAAATTTATTGCAGTGTGTTATTGGGCAATATGGATCCAGCTTTTTAATTCGCCAATTACCAAATTTGGGGAATTTTATGTTGAGCATAATTATTAAGTTTTCTGCAATTATTTATGTAAACTCATTTTATACATAAAATTAAAAGTTGATAATCTTGAATTTTTTTTTTAGCAAAAGTTTATAAAAATCTCTGTATTTATTCTATACTGCTATATTTTTAGAAAATTATTCAGATATTTGATTTTTAACATGATTTCCTAATATGTATACCAGTGTTTATTTAATTTATTTAAAGGTATTTACTTAAACAAAAATTTTATTAATAAAATTTGTTATTCAAAATACATTGAGAATATTTTCTTATTAAATATTTAAAAAAAAACTGTTTTTATGCTGTAATTTTCATATTTTAAAGAAAAAAAAAGTCAAACCGACTTAAAAAACCCGGTTAAACCGGTTATTCGAAATTCATATTTTGTAAAAACCAGCTCGGTTCTATATACTCTAATTGGAACGAAGTAGTTCCAAAATGCATTTTTGATATAGTCTTCAGTTTTTTGTGTAAGCAAAAAAGAAAGCGTTGTTGCTGTAACTTGTAAATACGAATGTTAAGAGGGGGCTATTAGAGAGAAATATACGAAATTATTTAATGAACTATACAAGGCGTATTCTATACGTTTGTTACACATGACTGCTAATTTTAACTTTTTCATTCGAATTGGACCTAGATTGTCAAATTTTCTTGCGCTTAGTTCGATTTGTTTACTTTTCGTTCGACTTCTGACAACTCAATTTGACAGTTCGGGACTCTTTGCAAAAACAATGTACATGTTTTTGTTGCAGGGCCTTTAGTTTTTGTTCTAGTGCAGTCACCTTATTAAATACACCTTTGAATAATATAAAAACACAATGCATTTATTGATCTTTAAATATTCACCTCCCTGCGGCGCTTATGTGTTTTCAGTACAAATTATGCACCAAAAATGGAGCAAAAAAAGTAGAATAATTATTGAAATTCACTCTTACGGCAATGATAGTCTCAACATAACATGGCATGACATAGCAATACTACACTGAAAATTTTTTGTAGTTGATGTCAATTAAAATTTCAATTGCACTAACTAAAGCGTGTTGATTGGACATAGTTGATGTCAACTAATTTTGAAGAACAACTCAACTCAACTACGTGTGTAATTGATGTTAACGAATCAGTAAAAATTATGTGTACTAGTGTTTCGAAACAAATGCCTTTTATAATTTGAAAAAAAAAGCCCAAAACATGCATTGAAACTTGTGCTCTAGGCTTGTACCGGGATCCCGGGAATTAGAATTTTGCCGGAATTCCCGGGAAATATAAAAATTATTTTTTATTTGGTTTGTTTAGCAAAGATACACAGAATGGCTTGAAATTTTGCACAGATCATAAACAGTGACGTTGTTGTATTCTCCCAAAAAATTATGCCATTCGATGGAACCCTGTTCAAATGCCGGTCCGCGAACGAAGAAATTTCTATTTTTTTCATACATTTGTAGAAATTTTCTTGTTTTTAAGTACATTCCGGGCCGGCGTTTCTAAAAATTGGTAGAAATGTTCTGCTAATGTTGTTCTTCAGTATTGCCAACTCGCGACCAATTTGAGTAAGTATTTTAGAAACGCCGGTCCGGGATAGACTGGAAAACTGAAAAAAATAATAGAAACTTCTTTGCTCCCGGACCGGCATTTCCGCAGTTTTTGATCAAATATTACAAAAAATCATGAAAATGTTCTACTAATGTTGTTCTTCAATATTGCCAACTCGCGACCCGTTTAAGAACGTCCCGGGATAGACTGGAAAACAGAAAAATTTCACACAAATGTATGAAAAAAAATAGAAATTTCTTCGTTCCCGGACCGACGATTAAACGCCCCGGGATTCCCGGGAAGTATGTCAATCCCGATTTCCCGGGAAATGGGGAGCACTAATTTTAACAATTAAACTAGCGAAAGAGCCGACAGTAGCATTTTGCACAGTTATAACTTGCATTAAATCCATTAAAGTCTGTTGTTGTAAAGTAAATTATTTCTGTTGTTGTTACTGATGATGCAATTGCTATTGTTGGCGTTGTGATAAATGGCGCTGCACCTGCTTTTGTTGTTATAAAACCCCGTACTTCTCTTGCTGCTGTCCTACGAGCAACTACAATTGTAATTGTGTCCTTGAGCTGGGTGTCACCATCTTAAACGTGCGAAATTAAAAGATAACTTACCTAAAAATATTTACACCTCTCCTGTATAAGAGATATGTTGACCAAAAATGTCAACAATAAAGATAATTGAGAATATCTTAATAACGGTAAAAGATATTCTGCAACACAAAGCATGTTTTTTGTTTGCTATATATAGTAGATTCTTAAAAGTGAAACATTTGTGTTTGCACAGTCTGAAATGTCTAGAACATTTCAAAATGGTCAGAACAATACTTTAAAAGTTGTGAACTTACTACCGTGTTTTTCCAATCGGCCCCACTATGTGTCGTGACGATCTGTGCAATGTTATTTCTCCACTCTATATGTTAGAGGCTTTAAGTCGATCTACAGAAATTTTCGCTTCTCGTTCATGTTTCTTCACAACGAAATACTTCTCGTTCTTAGCTAAAACCTCAAACCTCATAGGGGACACCGTATGTTGATATCCAACCGTTTATATCGATTAAAATTACGGCGTCGAGCCAACTCGAATATCTATCGATACAAGTTAGACAATAAATATATCCATTGGACGTTGGAAGTAGTCCGACGATGTCAATATTTATATGTTCGAAACGAACGTCGACATGCATAATTGCTTAAAGGTAGTTTTGTTTGTCGGTATACTTTTGTTCTCTGGCAGGGAATGCACGAACGAACAAACGCTGCAACATCTGTTGACATCGATGCTCACACGTAGTAATCAGCAGCCAACTGTAGCTCTTATGTCTGGATGAGATAGAGAATGTAGTTTTTGATTGACAGCTTATCCTTTCTTCAGAAACGTGACAGAGAAGTTTTTTCGCTGAAAGCGGTATTGCCAATTTGAAAATTTTATCGAAGTGTCATTGTTACATAATCAAGATCACAATTCTTCGTCGTTTTTCAGCCATTTCAACGAAATTTACTATTTCGTCTTCCATAGCGTTGATGCGTTAAAGTAAATCAGCCACATTGTTGTCAATTCCATGCAAATGGCGGATGTCTGTAGTGTATTGGCTGATAAAATCTAATTGCTGAGCTTTTCGTGGTGATGCGTTTTTCACTCTCTTACTTTAAAGCGAAAATTAACGGCTTGTGATATGTGAAAACCACAAATTCTCTTCCCTCAAGCGCATATTTGAAATGCTGAATAGCTTGCTAAACAGTTGTGACCTCTCTATCATAGGCACTGTAGTTTTGTTGGGACATTGTAGGTTTATTTGAATAAAATCCAAGAGGTGTTTGGTCTCCGACAATCTGATGAAGAGCAGTTCCCACGGCTTCGTCGGTTGTTAGTGTCAGTTGTCCATCTGAAGACATATAGTTTAACAGCTTGGCTTTCGCTAGATCATTTTTGCAGGCGTTAAAAGCGCGCACTGCTTCTGTCGTCCAATTTATCACACTATTATCGTTTTTCTTGTTGCCAGGGATTAAATTTTGCAAAATGTAAGCAAATGCAAAATCGATTCCGTATCGTAAAACCGTTGCGTTTACTAATCGTAAAACCGATAAAAATGCGATAGAATTCTAAAAAAACATTTTAAAATGATAACATTATCGAATCGCTGGTGAACATTCGGTAACGTATCGTAAAATCGATTTTTTTACCAATCGTTTAAGCGATAAAAATTCTATTATTTCACTTTTTTCATTTAAGTTAGTAATTGGTAAATTCATAACAATATTTTGGTTGATTTTTGGCATGCAAGGCAACTTTAATTTTAAAAACTTTAACTAACTCGATCTGTTTGGAATAAATCTGGTTTCAATCAAGTAGTCTCTAAAATAAATGTTTTTTATTCTGAAACACAAATTTTGTAGTACACAGATATAAAAAACTTAAATAAAATGAAATAGTTCCACGATATAACAAAAAAATTTGAAGACAAATCTCCAACACCTTAGAAGAGAATAAGAAAAGAAGAAATAACTTAAAAATAAGGATGATTTATAGATTTTGCAACTTGAAAGGAACTCGTTATTACGATTCGTAATAAAATCGTTTTTTGATTCGTAAAAGAATCGCTTTTTCGATTCGTAATAGAATTGCCTTTTGGATTCGTAAAAGAATAGCTTTTACGATTCGAGATTTTTCTCGTTGGCGAGTATCGTTTTCGAATAATGATTCGGGAATGATATCATGTGGGTCCCTTATGACAGAATATGGGTTTTGAAACAAACATATTTTGCTCGATTTTCGGTTTTTATTATATATAATTATGCATTTCACCCAATAATTGTGTTGTTTATATGCTTTTAACCAAAATATACAATCTTAATAATTTTCTAAACAAGAGCTAACCTAAAAAATGGTTAGCACCACTGGATTCAGCGTACTCGAATTAGGTTTACATTTTTGAACTAGCACAGTGTAATTAATTATTTATTATATTGTAATGCCACACATAAAACATTTAAGAAAGTAATTTCTGAGCTGTTAAAATAAGTCTAATAATCATGAATTTAAATAAATAAAATAAACAAATTTTGACCATAGCCGTTTTATAACAACTGACACAATCCCCCTTATTACGCATGTCGTAGTTGACTTTCGGTAACTGTCGTAGTCGCGTTCGAATTTACTCTTTATTGGTATCATGTAAAACATTCGACGTGTTATTGTAATAGATTGCACTTGGAAATTTTAATGTTTTTTTGGTCACCCTGTCGCAATTAACAGCTGATAGATACATAAATCCATTGTTCGGTCATTCGGTTATTTGCATTTTGTGTTGAAAGTTGTTCATCTTGCGATGAAAAAAATAGATAGGTGCAAGGAGCTTATAAGTTTACGTAGACAATTAAGTAACCGGTCTAACATATTTTCCCTTATTCCCGTTGTCGTCGTCGACGCAAAACGACGTCGTCTTGTGACGACGATGTTAAATCGGTATTCTCGTAGTCGTTTTCGATAACTATCGATGACACTATTGACACAAATTTGGTATTCTGCAAGGAAGGTGACGACGACGTTGAATCGACGCGATTATGAATCTGTCGTCACAGTTGTTGGTAGTGACTTGAAACAATTTGAAGGAATAATTTTAGTTTTTGTAAATTTTATAAAGATTTTGTTTAATGACGTTAAGAATGAAAATGTCCAGTACTAGAGGCTGGATGGGAAACAAAATCCTTCATTGGTTCAAGGATTTCGGAGAAAAATAGTTATTTTAAAAGGCAATGCGAGAAAATTGAAAGAAAAAAACTTAATTCCTTTCAACCGCCTTTAAGAGATACTAAAGAATCCTTTGCGGTTGGTAGTTGCAGAATACCAAATAACATTGATGTGACGACGATGTTGAATCGAAGTGAAGTTGACATAAAAACGATGACAATGTCGACAACGGGTGGACTTCGAATGCTCAGTGGAAGCGACGTAGACTAGCAATCTGAAGGTGCCGGGTTCGATTCCCGGCCGGGGCACTGGCAAAATCAACATCGATGGAAAATTAATTACTTCGCATAGTGGTTAGAACACGCGACTACCATGCGGGAGATCGCAGGTTCAAACCTGGCTCCAGTCATCTTAAAAAAAAAAAAAAAATTGTTCTTTCATTGTCGGCTCCCCTCGAATGTTGTTGACAGCAACTTCGCAGTATTAAGTGTCGAGTCAATAGGCGTGTCTAGTAAGAGCTTCTGAAACAGTGACGTTCGCATTCGTCGATAAACAAGTAGGTGCCGTTAGTTGTGAATCTAAAAATTGAAAGCGTGTTAATTCACAACAACGCGAGAAGCTATCCCATACCTCATTCATGGGGTGCAAAGGGAAATTAAGTTTTTTTTAAGTTTTCAAATACTTTCGAGTTCTCCAGCCAACAAAACTCATCCTAGATGCTTCTACTACAAAAATCCAGATTGCGCAAGGACCAAGGAAAAGGAAAATGATTTATCAACATCTCATATAAATCAGCAAGCCAGCTGGCGCCATCTGTGGTGGAATTTGGCGGTTACAACTCACAACAACAACACCTAACAATCTTTGACACAAACCTTGTTATCTACAAAGGAACGAAACAGAGTTGCTAACAATGATCGTATGATAATCGGATTATATGCCCGATCGAGTGCCGATTAAATTGAAAATCGGTATAAAGAATTACCACCCCAGCCATCCACCAGCTGTTACAACAACAACGGGAATAAGGGTGATTCGCTCTTTTATGTTATATTTAAGTTCATCTAGAATTTGTACTTAAATAGTTCTTCTGTAGATTTAAAAGCAGCATTAGATTGACCAAGAACGCTTTTAGATATATTCTAAGAGCGATGTGACATAAGCTTCAAGATGAATGTCGATCAACGCTAGTCTTCAAGACATCACAACTTGCAGCAGCTATGTGAATCCTTTCTGAAGGATATCAAAGATGATGTGGAAATGATTTTAAGATGTGCCTTGTGCAACCTACAATAAGTCCTGTGCGTAGATCATTCATTTGTCTGTTGGCCCAGACTTTTATCCATCCTTCGGAGTCGCCTGAAGGACTAAAGCTGTTCACCCTTCCTTTTATGGTATTCCATTGCCTTTTTATAAACTTTCTTTTGGTACCCTTTTGGACGGTTAAGATTTTTAAACATGTAGTCAACCACACTTTCAAATTGCTTTGGAGCCGTTTTTAATTATAAATTTGTTAAAAGCAGAGACCGTAACTGTTATAACTTTTATTACTAAAAGTTCCTCTGTAAGAGTTATTTTCTGATTTTTATTTTATCTCTCCGAACATAAGACTTATTTTTGATTTATATTTTAAAAGTCCCAAAATAACAATTATTTCTAATTTATAGTTTATCGCTCAGAAATAAGAGTTATTTTTGATTTCTATTTTAAAAGTCCCACAATAATAATTATTGAAGACTTTTTGAAATAGAAATTAAAAATAAAAATCATTCAATGAGTTTTTCAAATCAAAATCGAAAATAAAAATCAGCCTGAGACTTATATTTTTTCTGATGAAATATAAAACTCACTTGAAGACTTTTAATTTTTATTTGTTTAAATAAAAGTCTTTTGGTTCAATCGATATGCAAACAATATTTATATTCTGGCCAAAATAATTACAATTGTGGGACGTTCGGACCATATTTAACTCATAGCTACACAATGCAACGAAAAAACGATGGTTTTACCATCACCCTTAGGGATGAAGGTATATGTATATCATTTGTTACAAATAAAAGTTTAACGCATTAAAGGAAACGTGTTAGACCCTAAGTATCTTAAGATCAAATTGTTTTAGGACTTCTTAAGACCATTGAGCCATGTCCGTGGGCAGGATATCTCGAGTAAACTTTAACTGATCATTATGAAAATGTGCCAGCATTTTTAAGTTAAGTAGACAAACCCATAGATGACCGAATCATTTGACACACTCCTTCTTATACCTCCCATATGAATGACCAAATTTGTTCCTTAGTTCGACAGGCATATTTTTTCTGTTATTAGAGTGAATTGTGTCAAATTTTGGACAAGGTAGTTGAATAATGGTTTAATATAAACCTATTTTGAATTTTTCTGTGTATTTGGAAAGGAGAGACTATGGCCTTTCCAAATCTATATATATGTATGTAACTTGTCATAAACTTTTGGTTTTTTTTTTTAATTTTGAACAAGTTTTTAGCCAAAACTTTTTTGCATTATCCTAATGTTTATTATATTGTTCAGAAAGTGCACACTGTCATGATTAAAACGCATACTTGTTTATAAAAATCGGTTAACAAATCGTTAAGTTATTCATAATTTTCAAGGAATCTGGGGGATAATTACATTTGGTCGGAGAATAAATGCGATCTAACCCAAAAAAAATGTAAAAAAGATCCCTCTGGCGTTAAAAAATTAATGTCAAAAATGGATTCCTTGACCCCAAAAACAGTAAGATACCTGTGATATCATTTAAGATTTTTGGGTAATTAACAAGAATCCCATTCAAAATGACCCAATGCCCAGAAATAGTTAATTTCTATGCATGAAGACTTTTTGAAAGCATATCTAGCTCACTAGCAATTTCTACACTTGACTGCAACTTCACCATCGATTAATTTTATATATAAAATCCCTTCTATTGGAACAAAAGACAATATTATGCTATACAAATGATTCTTGGTTGAATAAAGAATCAGCTTCAAAGGACAAGAGTTCTATAAAGATTTCTACAGTACCTCTGAGCATCTGAGCATCCCAATGAAGCTATGATGCTCTTGTGAAACGATCCTTTGGGATTAACGTCTTCAAGCTGAAATACCGGCAAATACTTAGGATTGATAAAGCATGCATTTGGTTGCATTTGCGAACTTGTAAAACGGTGTTGGTACACACCTGCCAATTAGATAATTTTTTTCGAGGTTAAACAATTTTGCACCCTTTTTTGCCATGTTTAACTCACAGTTCGCGAACTATAAGTGAACACTTAGTCCAATTATTTTTAGCTAAACTTGCTCGTCTCGTTGAGCTGATCAAAATCATATATACATTTCTTTTATTACAAAAAACAATAATGACGATATCAGCAAAAGACTTTTATTTCAGGCCTGAAGAAATAAAAATCATTAGGTGAGTTTTAAATTTTGTTTTGAAAAATATAAGTCTTTGATAGATTTTTATTTTTCGTTTGGCAAAATAAAACTCACTTCGTAATTTTTATTTCAAAAAGTTTTCAATAACTCTTATTCAAAGACTCAAAAAATTAAAATCAACAATAACTCTTATTTATTGAGGGATAGAATATAAATCAAAAATAACTCTTATTTGATGAGCGATATAATAAAAATCAAAAATAAGTGTTATTTGGGACTTTTATAATAAAAATCATAAAATAAAAGTTTATTGCGAAATTCTACAGAGGGAGTAAAAACCAATGTAATGGTGTACTTAAAATAATTTTAGCACATTTCCTTCACATTGATTTTTTTAGTTGTAAAATCGATCAATAACAGTTATTTTCGGTCCCTGGTTAAAAGTTTAATAAATCTTATTTATTAAAAGGCTAAACGGAAAATAGAAGTAAAAGCAAAATTAGACCATTTTCTGTTTAGTTTTATAAAATTCTTCTTTTAATTCGACTTTGTCAGCGGCAAATTACATTACGACTGTTTCTGTCGAATTTTCCGCTCAAAAACGGCATATAAAATAGGACAATTTGTAATAGAATTCGACAGTCATATTTCAGTCTCACAATCGACATCGGCGATGCCAAATTTATAAAGCGACAACCATTTGACGTGACTACGACATACATAATAAGGGGGAATTTACCGTTCATGCATTACCGAAAATCCAAAGTTGAATTTTCACCCGAATGTAGAACAATGAGGATTAATGCGGCCAGAAGAGGCGTGTCAAAGGATTCGGTTTTTTTTAGTATTTGTCTACTGTTACAAGATAATTAAACTGACCAAATTCAAATATCGTCCAGTTGCCCGTTTGGAAGTTATAGAAGAAATATTTTTTATCCAAAAAGAGGTAATTTTGTACCTAATCTGCCCATTTACAATCCACTGGGATTCATACCGATCAGTTAAGGTTTACTAGAGTTATCCTGCTTACCAGCCATCCAGATAGATGGACATGGCTCAATCGTCTTAAAAAGTCCTGAAACGAAAATGGTACTTAGGGTCTAACTCGCCTCCTTTAATGTGTTACACTTTTTCTCGTGCCAAATGATATATACCATCTTCCCTAAGGGTGATGCGTAGACGACGACAACGGGAGTATAAAACATGTGAAAAAAGAATTCTCTGATTCCAAAGTCAAGAAGAGATCTGTCATAAAATGATTTTTTACTTCGTACAAATAAAAATCAGTAAAAATAGCGAAATAATAGCCAAATATAAAATCGGTTATAATCAACTTAAATAAAGGTGTCAAAGGTATTACTTAATGGAATCTATTGCAACCAGTAGATAATACACACCTTAAACTTTATTACAAATGAATCGATATTTCCATTTTAATTACATACTTTTACTTAAATGCCCAAAAATTTTGACTACACGGGTAATATTAGCGATTCAGACAAATTGGGATTTTATAATGTCAAAGAATCTTTTGCAACCAGTAGAAAATACACACCTTATATTGTATTACAAATGAATCGATATTTCCATATTAATTGGATATTTTTCATTTCAACATTTTATAATGTCAAAGAATCTTTTGCAACCAGTAGAAAATACACACCTTATATTGTATTACAAATGAATCGATATTTCCATATTAATTGGATATTTTTCATTTCAACATTTTGACTTGACGGGTAATATTAGTGATTTAGACAAAATCTTATGATGACCTCGGAATTCGGGTTCTATTTATTGATTATTTTTAACCACGTGTGATCATGTACAACTACAGTACACAATAAGTTTCAAAATTTTAATTACTTTTCCAAAGCTTGCTACAAAGTTGTGTGTTGTTATTATAATTATCAGAGGAGAATCATGTAGACCCGTTGTTATGGTGAATTTTGGTGTTTGAGTTTGTCACCATGCGATGTTGTGCCGTAAGATCCGAATGATTTGATTTATAGGACGACGTCTCTCGTTGTTGACGACGTTTTAAAAGTCTAGGTGAATTGATATCACTGTGACGCGAAATATTCACCAGGGATTTTGAATCAGATATTCCCATTTCCTTCATATTTCGTTGTCTGTTTAATTTATCTTTATGTGTTGATTGAACCAATGCTTTGTTTGCGTTCCTGACTAAAGAAGAATTTTGCCGTCGCTGGGTGGAATTCAAGTTTTTGCCCTGCGGTTGTCTAGAGCTTGGAGTATTTCGAAATATTGGTTTACGTTGCACGCCAATAGCGTCACTATTTGACTCAATTTCGTCTGGCATTGTCCGTTTTGGTGTGTAATGTTGCTGACTTGGACAAACAATGTCCCTATACTTTGTTTGAGTTTCACTCCGTTGTTCTTTACCTGAAATATAGCTGGGGCTTACGTTTACCATTCCATCAAAAAGCCTAGCTTTGGCCATTACCATTCCCGCATTTAATGTCCTAAGGCGAGAAATTGATGCGCGACCAGAAGAATCATCTTCAATGGGTGTAGTCAAAACAAAGCGATTGATAAATGGCACTCTACTTGTAGTCGCAGGTTTTGCGACTGCGATTGATAAAATTCTATCCGAGCCAGGTTTAGACGTTCCCGATTCATACGCTGACAGCGGAGTTTTGCTGATATCGCGTTCCGTTTTGCGATGAACTGGCGTCTTTGCATGATTTACGTGATTGGAGACAAACATTTCCATTTTTCGATCTTCAGTCGTTGACGCCAAAGTTTTAAAAAATGCATCTGCAGACATCCATTTTTCAACGCTGACATTGTTTTCTAAACGAACCGCGACGGTTGCGTCTAAGTGTTGTTTGTGATCGTCCTTAGTCTTGGTAGTAGCGGCTCCGATACTCTGTCGTTTCCTTGTGAGATGGCTTTTTGCATAAAATGAGTTTTGCAAGAGTTTCCTTTCCTCACCATCAAACTGAGGCAGTTCTTTTACAAACACCAGGTTATTTGTCATCGATGTGTTACTCAAATGCCTCAAGCGGGTTTTTTCTTGAGATCGTCGTCGGATACCTCCTATTTTTCGAGCGCTTGGAGAACGAATGTCTTGTTGATCGGATCTTCGTATTTTGAAGTCACGACTTTTCCTGGGGACCAACTCTTTGTTTACCCGCAGAGACATGGATGCAGTCTCTTCCAACATTCGTTCATATCGTGCCTGAACGCCTTCTAAGCCGGAGCTTTGAATTGAATCTGGGGATTCTAGAGGAAAAGAGTTATTTAACTTATCCATGATCTGTGTCAGTTGCACTTTAGTTGAAGGTGCTCCTTCAATTTGGTCTCTGGAATCAGAAGCTTGTGTAAGCGTATTTTTGTCATTACAGTTCTTAAAACTGATACTCTTCAAATCTTCAGTATTTTTTTCAATTCGATATGAATTTGGCGAAATTTTATTAAATAGGATTTTTTTTTGGTGCTCCTCGCTTTTTGAGTTTTCAGTACTAAATATGCTTTCTGCTTGCTGTTTGACCGTTGCATTTTTGTTCTTTTGTCTTGGCCAGCCAGTGCCAACTAGACTCCATCTCCTTTCCATGGAAGTTATAATGGGGTTCAAGTTTTGATTTGCAATACATCGGTTTCCGTTTACACTAGTGCGATGTTTCCTTTTATCCCTAAAAATATAATAGATAATACAATAATTAAGTATATTGTCTTTTTTTATCACATCTTGTATATATGGTACTTACTTCGTTAATGGAGTATTTGGCAAAAATCCGCCACTATTATTGGGAAGTAGAGCTAGTAAATCTCTCCTGAAACGATACAATATAACAACATTTTAATTATAATTTAACCAAACTACATCACTCGGGCATTTTTTTTTTGTCTGCAAGAAGAAAAACTTGCGCTGTATTCGCGTTGGCATTTTGCTGGAAAGTGACAAAATTATCCTGTTGGTATGTAACTCTACTAAACTATATATTGACCAAAGACCAAACTTATTTTTTATTTTATGATAAAAATCGATAAAGAAGCATAATTTCCATCACCTGAAACAATTTCACAACTGAACATTTTTCCATTACAAAGAAAAATTAAAAACAAAAAAACTTATTTGATATTTCGATGGCTCAACATGCAAATGCTTGTCTCTCCTGTAAAATGTTAAAATATGGACATTTAACATTTTACAGGAGAGACAAAAACAATCGATCGCTCACTTCACAACTCAGACAATTACCTCATCAGCTGACAGGAGTGTGACTGAATATGTCAATTGGTTGGACTATACCAGACTATACCGCGCAATACAGTTGATCTGCCAACATTGGAAGAAGTGAGAATTTGCACAAAGATGTAATAAACTCGATTTAGCGCTTTTCCTTAAGCAAATAATTATTACTACAAAACAAGAACAAAAAATGAGATAACCGCATTTTTTGTTGTTGTAATCGATGTATATATACCATTAATACATACTCAAGTCTTTAGGCGGTGCTTCCTCAACAACAAAAACTTTTAAAATCAAAACAAACTTATTTGGAACTGTACAGGAAAAATCGAAAACTCGAGATAAAATTATTTTGAAACCTTCTGCGTAAAGCTAACACCTCAACAAACAAATTAAGTATTGCAGAAGAGAATTTATTGAGGTTATTGAGTAATGGACTCTCAAAGTTGGCATACAGAAATAAAGTTTTTATAAATACTTAAATTTTGGCCTTTGGCAGAAGTGCAGAATATGGGGCGGGAGCCCAAAAAACGTCAGTTTTTATTTTAATTTTTCTCCTTAACCAGAAACCCGTCCTCAATCATAAAAAATAGTGGTATCCAAAGATAAGAGAAAGCATAATTGTTTGTAAACTGGTGTTATTTCTTAATGTGTAATCCTGCAAATGTGGTGTTCTAAGATCAGATTTTGTTGTCCAAGTATTTCCAAACATGCTTCTTTTTTGTATCCTTAAATGTTGCGTTTCGTCGATATATTAATGACTTTTACGAATTTTATGACAATGCTTGTGACAAGAAACCTTTTGTAGTGCAGTTGAATCGTTTGATAGAATAACACTTGGTTGTTCTTCAGGAGAAAAAGGGTTTATAATATAACGAATAAATGGTACTTATCACCACAAATTCTGCATCTAAGATCTTTGCGTGTTTTGACTTATGATTTGTTGAGGAGCCATGTGAAAGCATTTGGATTATATTTTGTAGAGTCCATAACCCTTGCAAAAGTTTCACCTGAAAGCGTAAAATGGATGCTCATCCGTCATATTTTGATGGTAATGTTCCTATTAAGTCTTTATGGAACCGTTTCAGTGACAATAGTTTAATAATCAATGAACACTGTTTAATGTACAGAAATGTTGATCCGTATTCAAGGAATTTATTAAAAAACACTATGACACAAAATCAAACTTTTTGAGAACACCCGAACGTGACTATTTAGGTTCGATAGTACAACCGGAGCTGAGTAAAACCCTAGCTCAGTTTGGCTTGATTGGCTACCAAATTTTTTTTGGCCCCCTAAACTTTTTGAAATCCCTTGCATCCCTTGAAAAAAGGTGACATCAATTGTTGGCCAACAGTTTCTACAGTTTTTATTAGTAGTCCGCTTAAGAAATTTATATAGTAAAATTTCCGAAAAATTAGACTTCCCTCGTTTATTTTAAAAAAACTTCGATAAAAATTCTAATTTTTTCACTATTTTTTATATGTCGTATTGAATCCAGATTTTGTGCATACTCTATTCAGTGAAATTGTAGTTTAGGTAACACGGAATAACTTCTCTGAACAAACCCATGCAATCTGAACAAGTCTAATGATATTAAATAGCTCTTTAAACACACTATCTACTTTAAACAAATCAGCTTTTTAGGAGTTCTGGGCCATTGTGCAATAGTTTACTTGCTATCTTTACCAAAAACGTACTTATTGTTAACTGGCATTTTTTCGAATTTCGTTAAAAATATGTGTTAATCGCGATGTTGGTCATCTATCTTCACATTACGTTTCTTTATGCCAAAATTACGAATATGTTGTGAAAAATTTAGTATCGATAGTTAGGCATTAGGGTGTGCCGTAATGAGGTTAAAGTTCGAATTTGTTCTCAAATCAGTTTATTGCCGTTGAGTATTTTTTTTTATATAGACTAAGTAGTAATAAGCCGTTCAATAGCTGACGTGAAGGTCTAAAATAGTACGTGTTTGCTTTTTTAGCCAATCTAGCCAAACTGAGCTAGGGTTTTACTCAGCTCCGGTTGTACTATCGAACCTATATAGACTCGTCCGGTTGTTTTTTTCACTGTTGCACTGTGTAACCAGTTAAATTAACCCTCTAATTTGAACCCATACTATGGGAATAATGGTATCTCTTATCAATGTGTTTCCTCTTAAATGGTGTTTTCGGCTTTATTTTCGAAAGGATCCAACACGCCTGGCTTCAAGAAATTTTCCTTTTGATTTTTTTCCCGGTAAACTACGTTATCAATAATTTAACATTGGGAGAAAATACTTAAGAATTTAAGGATTAAATTAACTCTTTTTCGCTAAAACTAAGAAGAAAACCCGAAATACATTCCACTTCGCTCATAGGCATCTACTATCAAATAAGACTTGTCTCACACCAACCCTTGTTCAGTTATTTTCAGATAAGGTTTTTAATTTAAATCTGAAATAAAGTGGATCACCTGTTGAAATTGTACATAATATGAACTGTTTATGAGTTTTAAATGATGATAAACTAACATTTAAAAATTAAGTTTACAGCGTTGTTCGACGATTAAATTTGACCCTTCGGTGTTTTTATAAATCTGGTTTTCCTCTGTATGTTAAGGTAAAATTGATCCATGCTCTTATTATGCCCAGTTTATTTATTACGGCATAGAAATCTATAGTGGTACAACTAATAAGAATATGAGAAAAATTTAAGTAGTGTTTAATCGTTATGAGATATCTGTACTCTCTTAGGGGGCGTGTTGATACATCGCCATATGTAAGGCGTTTCTAGGGGTGTAGTTTCCAAAATTTTGTTTGTCTCAAATCATTGTTTTTATTCTACAGTTTGCCTTAATTTTCCTTGTAATCTATTTTATTTTAATTAAAAATTCTACCCGTAATATACAAATCATAATGCCTTCATTAGCCAACCGTATGAATCGTTCGTTTCAATTCCAAACGCTTACAAAAGTAATGTTTTGTTACACTTTCAGTAGCTTCATAATCCTTATTATAATATGTAATAATATATGTATAATATTTATGTAGGAAATGCCGTGATTAGGCTCCAGTACGATTTTACATTAACCCCAAAGATATAAAAAAAAAAGACTCACATTTTTTTTTTGTATTTTAAAGTAGTACACTAATTAAAAACACATTCTTTTTGATTGTGCGTGATTTTAAAGTTTTTGAAATAGTCTATACCCAAAGAAATATTATTTTTGTACTTACTTTTTCTTGCTGCTGAAGGCGCCCACAGGATCTGCGATTTTGCGTTTTTTATTAGACTTGTGGCAAGGTGTGGCAATATGAGTATTAGATTCCAATAAAAGCGTTTGCACGCTTTTTTTGTGGGGTGTAGTGCAATCATTGTTGATATTTGCTTTGTTTTCATTGGGTATATTATCCAAATCTTCAGAACTGCCAATTGCCGAACCGACAATCTTCTTAAACCCGTTAAACATATCTGAAATTATTAAAAAATATTTAGATATTATAAATGATCAGTTACAATCAAATTACGTGTAAGCGAACCGCTGCGTCTTTTCTTTTTCTTCTTCGCCGTCATATCGGGACAATTCAAATAAGATGTGGATACTGAAAATGGGCCGTCACCTTCCAGCAAGTTTTTTTTTAAACACGGGTCCAGCACATTGGCCAAGTGACTCGGAATTATCCCAATATAGTTTGCGTTCTCGATTAGAAGTTGTACAACCTTCAGATGGTTTGAGAAGCGATGACTGTTGATATTGGCAAACGGCATAAGTCCCGGAGTGAAAATAATAGCAAGATTTTCCGCAGACATTTTGTTGGAGGACTCATTCAGAGAAACTGTGTGAAGAAATTGCATAAAAAATCTCAGCGTATTGAGTGTGATCGTTGGTAGGAGTAGGCATGCCAGGAGTATAGCCTTAATTTGGTTCTCCCCAGTCAACAAGCTGCGCAACAAAGTCTCCTGCATTGCGCCTGGTAGTAATGGTTGTGGGAGTTCTCGAAAAAAATACTTTATGACATTTGCTACATCAATTACATGGTGAGATTTGCCAAGAGGCATGCCACTTTCTAGCATAACCTATTACGAAAGATGTTTAGCAAACTTCTTTAAAAAAGATTTGCAATTTATTTGACTGCTTACCCTGATTTCTTTTTGTCTAATCGAGGATCCAGCTTTTCTGAAAATGCCTTCCGTATCCACTTGTTCTAAAATTCTATTGCACGCATCCGCAACAAAGACCGGAATTTGGACCACATTTCCATTGGCCAGGATTACATCTGTAAGTTCCAGCATATGCAAAGGCTTGCGAAAGATTCGCCTGCTGCCAGTTTTGTCCTATTACAAGAAATTCTAAGTTACAAACACAGAGAACAACTGTTACGGCTTCTAGTTCACCTGCAACTGCTTAGGCTTCTTTTCCTTTCGGTACTTTACGCCAATGTTTTTAAGTTCATTGATGACGGAACACGACAGCTCCTCCTTATTAAGAATTCTATTGTAATCCATGTGTCCAGCTGGTCAAATAGTCACAAATCAGTAACATGTTAAAATATGTACGAAGACTGAACTAATTTACCTAAATTTTATGTGAGTAGTACGTTGTTGCTTTTTGTTGACTTTTTACAGTACAAACATATCCACGGATTGATATATATACATATAAATATCTATAAATTACTCAAATTTAGAACCAACACAAAATACTTTCCGCCAAACTTTTTTAAGTCGCTGTGTTTGACATTGCAAAAACAAAAACAACTCGCCTAATGCATTTAAATTGCCATTTCTATAAATAGTACTATGTGGTTCAAAACATTTCCGCTAGTGGCGCTTATCAACCCCAGCGTTACCAGACGTTGCCACACAATTATATTCAATATTCAAAAAAAAAACTTTAAAATATATATGAAATTTATAAATTAACATCCACAGATAAAAAAAAACTGATATGAAATATTGTCCAACTTGCCTTTATTTGACCATTTTTTGTATAAAAACAAAACATATGTTTTATCGCCAATTTCAAAATGTAGGATGATACCTTATATATCTTATTATATCCTGATGAAATGTTACATTTTTTTGGTATGTGTTATTTGCGTTTCTATTAGGCGAATAACACGTTCCTGAAGTGTTTATCGTAAAACACATGTCTTACTACATATTTTCCCATACATTTTTCATGAGAGCATCTTCGCATTCTATCTTCGGGTTTTCGGGTTCTAAGATGGCCCCTTATGTGTGGGTACTCAAATAAAAGATATTTGACCACAAATTTAGTAGTGTCATTCGTATGACTTTAAGAAACCCATGAACCATCTTACGCATATTTTTAACCAAAAAATAAAATGAAATAGTCAAAAAATGGGGGAACAAGGCCCGTTGAGACGCAGGCAAAATCGCAGCGATTTTTTTAAACAAATATTTTATTTTAAATGCTTTCAGAATGATTTCCACACATGCAAATTAATTTTTTAAACTTAGTTGCCTTAAAATTTTCGGTAGTGACCCACAAAAATAGGTCTAACGCGGTCCAGCGGACCCTGAACATGGGAAGTCATCAAACTCGCGCCCCTTATTCTGCACTTATGCTAAAAACTGTGCCGAATCTATAAAGTCATTTTCAAATCGGTCTTTGATGGTATTTTATTCAAAGAAGTTTTGCATCAAACTTACCGCAAACGTACTCTTAACGAGACATTTCACTTTGCTCTTCGAAATAGAAGATTTTAATAATGTCTTCTAGCACGGCCGTAGCCAGGATTTAATTTCGGATGGGGCAAAATCAATTGATCCAAAAATAATTAAATTTATAATTAAAATTTTCACATATTTATCAAATATATATATATGCCAGCTGTCCCGCTATCGGGATTAATGAAATCACATATATATTGACTCGTTGGTATATATGATTTAATTACAATGAAAAACATATTCATATTTCTGCACAGATCGACAATAACAAACAAGAGCAATATATTTGTTTTTTCGTTAAGAAAACTAAAAAAATCCGAAAAACTCAACAATGCACTTATCGAAAAAATAATTCAATGTGACACGAGTAATGAAACTTAACCAACAATAAATGTTATATAGCTTTGTTGTTATATGTTTTTGAGTAATGTATTTTTTAAAACTTACAACATGACATATAATTTACGTTCCAGGTAACAATAAAACATAACCGCCGTTTTTTAACATTAATGGTGGTCACTTATTGTCAAAATATATCATTAATATTGGAACATTTACGGCCATTTTCACAATGTATGATTAAAAATTAACTTGAACTTTAACCGAAAGTTAGGCAAATCTGAATTTCATAAAGTACGATTAACTTTTAACCGACACTATTTAACAAAAGAGTTGCTGTTATGGAAAAACATCATTTATACTTCTAATAATATTTAATATTTTTAATTTTTAAATGTAAAGTGGCAAAAAAGATTTTTTACACGGCGTGATCACTTTTCTTTAAGTAATGAAGAATTTAGAGAAAGATTCAGAATTTCAAAGTCCACAACAAAATATGGGCATTTCCAGGCCACTTCCCACAATCGCCGTCGTCTTATGTGTGCTCCCCTTTCCAAGGAACTGCGTCAAAAGTACAACGTCCGTTCTATGCCTAAGGAAAACAAAGGAATGTGTAAATTGTTGTTAAGTTTGTTTCTGGCTTTAATTTATACACTTACTTGGAGTTGTTACACTTTTTTTTTTAATTTTTAAAGCTTAGCGAACCTGTTGAGAGCTCCTTTTCTTTGTTTAATACCGCCTTTTTAACATATTTTTGTTTTGTCATCTTTAATTACACTATTTTTCGTAAACAAATATGTGCAGTATTGCCATACTTTCTACTGAATGCTTTTGTTAAGTAATCAAATGATGTTGAAACGTAAATCGGTAACTGTCTGTTAAATGGTCCCTGTTAAGCAAACCAGCAATTAGTTAATTTTTCGTTAAAAAGAAAACAATTGTACATTGTGAAAATGGCCGTTAATGATTTACTTTTGGTGTAGCTCTTCATGAGCGATATGATTATCGCAGTTGTGTCAACGGGATATTTTTCATAGAAATTACTGTCGCCATCTATACAGTACGACTCTAACTAAATGTAGTACAAATAAAATGTTATATGTAAATATCAAAACTCGTAATGTTTATGGCAAAGAAGAAATAGCAATATAAACAAAATTATTTAAGAAGCTAAGTAGTGTTGTAGAAAATACACAAAAGTATTTCTGTACACATTTTCGTCCAATTGCGTTGTAAGATGTCCAGTAAAATTAATGACTGTTTAGATGGAGCTCAGAATAAAGCTAACGGGAGCAATTATTTAAAGCTGCAACAGTCGCAAGTCATTCGCAGCAATATACATGGAATATCGCAGCTTTTAAATACGGGTTTGAATTCCGAATGTTTGGACACTTGCATAAAGCTGATCGAGGCAGGAGTACATCCACAGGCACTGGCTGAAGTTGTTTCACAAATTCGTCGAGAAGTTGCTGCCATACATCAGGATGAGAGTCAATGATCTCAACAGTTGTAAACATACGAATTTTTTGCACACATATAATAAAGTATTTCTTGATTTTTAAACTGATTGAAAAGTTCTAAATAAGGGTCAAATTAAAATTTCAGATTCACATTGGGCTATCCCAAAGCAGGAAATATTCCACTCGTCAAAATACTGACATTGCTGTTAGCATCTATTGCGCTGTCTCGGAGAAAACTATATAGACAATGCCAGCTATCACAAAACACCTTATATTACAAATATAGAAATGCAGTTTCAACCACCCGACACAACAGCCCTAATTCAGCCTTTGGATCAAGGCATTCAGCGTTTTAGACATATTATAGACAAATAATTGTCAAGAAACAAATTTTGCCATTGAAGAGGAATATAATTATAAACGGCTTCTTCAAATCTATTTCATACCTTGAGGCCCTATATTTTTATTGTTTAAAAAAGATAAAAAGTCCTGTATAATTTGCCATGCCATTATTACTTACTATTAGTATTATAATTCAAGCTTGTTTGCAAACCTTTGCCCTTATGTTACAAATCGTCGGATTGTACCGAGTCAAACTATACTCAAATACTCCCTTTCTCAACTTACCTCGGTTTCATTACTCGCTTGTTAAAACACTCGTTAACTGGATCTCGTCCATAACGCATACCCAGCTATTGTTAACAGGTAAAGGCTGATTTACACGCTATCCACCGATATCCCCTATCTACTGTTCAATATTACTTTGCTATAAAATTGTAGTGTTTGTCTTAGCAGCTTACTCCTACATGTTTTCTAATTAGGCTATCTCGCTTATGTTGTTGAGGGGATATGAGTAGATATGGGTAGATAAATACTGTTTACGACAATAAAATGCCTATTTTTATGAAAAAACTAATACCTTACGGGTTTCTTATTTTTGGTTTTTTTTCAACATTTATTCCCTTTTGAAATTAAACATGTCCGATTTAGATTTAAGGAGGAGGAAAACAAAAATTATTTTATATTGGAAAAGATCCGATATCTTAAACTTGTCAGTTACCAAATATGTGTTTAAATATTAATTTGAACTCAGGTCAATATCAGATTCGGTCATAATTAAGTTCGCATTTAAGTCTTTAGGACAGGGGTCCTACCACCTAAGTGTAGAGTGTCTCAACCATTAGTGGCAAGATTCTGGCCGAAATACTGAATGCATTAGAAAGGTAATTCGTTCCCAATGGAAACAATTAGAAATGAATGAAGATAAAAATTGAAAGCAAAACTAGATATTGTGGCAAAATTTCAGGAAACGAGGCAGGCGTTAAAAATTTTTGAAAAAAAATCAGAAATTATAATGGGGCTGTTGTCGAGTTTGTACATAACAAGCTTATGCGTATTATTAGATGATAGGTTGAGCTTCGAAAAGCACACGAGCAATGTAGTTTCAAAAGTTAGTTTTTTAATGCTTGTCAAGAATTTTAAAGACCAACCAAAAAATAACGAAAATGTTTTTTCCTTGAACAAAGTATTGTATAAAAACAAATGAACAGTTCATTGAAATATTATTGTGAAAAGTTTTCTTTAGTGTATTTGTTCGAAAATATATCATCACTTATTTTTGCCTCTCTATCGAACATTAATAACACAGTGATACCAATGTGAAGGAAAAAAATATACAGGGGTTCTCATGTAGCATTTCTGTTAGACTGGAGTCCATAGAGTAAGTATCACTTATAATTTTTCTCGGTCACTTCGTTAGGTAAAGTTTTTATAGCAAATTAAGTGAAATGACGATATTCCTAAGATTACAACTTCCAAAAATCTTAAGTCTTCTCTTTGTAAAGCTTACATCTGTTTTAATGCTATGATTTTCACCTTTTATTAATAAAACTAATTTTGAAAATCGGTTAAAAAGGCGGCTCCCACTATATTTTTTATACCCTCAACCTTAGGTATGAGGTAATAGTAGACAAATTCTTAGAATATCGAAACGTTTTGCCACAATCCTTTTGGTACCTCCCATAGAAATGAACGAATTTACCCTCATAATTTTAGGTACATATCATTTTGATAGTACACTGAATTTAAACATGTAATAGAAATTTAACCCCGGAATGAATATGGACTATATCGGCCAACCCCTGATTCCTCCTGAAAAAATTACCTATTTTTGGAAAAATTATATTTCTTCCATTAAATCCAAACCGACAACTGGAGGACACTTAAATTTGGTCAGTTTAAAACAAAATCCTTTGAAACTTAAACGATTGTCACACTCTCTGTTGTATCGCCCATAAAATTGACCGAAAACACCCACATAGTTCTACACGCATATATTTATGCTAAGTACACTAAATTTATGTACATGGTAAGATTTTATTCAACGTTATCCTGCAAATAAACATCTGAACTTTCAACAGTTTCTAAAATAAACTCAAGACGTTAAAAATAGTTTACTATTAATATTTTGCATTTATATGTAAAACTTAAAGAACTGAGTGTTTCATCCAACCCATTAGAAATTATGAATTTTTTAGAGATATTTGTGTGTAAAAGACTTTTTCGGTAAATCCATACAAAATTACAATATTTTCAGAAATATAGAATTAAAATTTCTACATTTGTTGGCAAATTTATTAACACTTTTTTGCACTTTAACCCTTTTAACGGTGTAACAACATGTGAGTACTTTTTATAAAAAAATAAGTGATACTGAAATATTTATGTACAACATCTAACGTATGAGTGTTTTTATTTGTCAAGATTTTTTTTCACAATCAAGATATTTTTTGGTGAATGGCAAGAATTTTACAATTTTTAATCTGGCACATTAAAAACTGCCACTTTTTGTTAAAAAAAAAACATCTTGTTCATGCCTTAGAAATGCCAAAGATTTTGTACTGCTTAGAGGTATATTCTTCTGCTTATCAAGCATATAAGAAGCTTGTTTAGTTATCACTAAACAGAGCTGTTCGATATATACGAGGGCTGCTATATATATTTCTGGCCTAATAATGAAAATGCGAATATTTATCATCAAAAATTGTTTTATTGTTTTTCAAAGTATTCTCCAGCCTGATTTATACACTTTTGCATGCGCTCAAACCAATTGTCGAAGCACTTTTTTCACTCCGATTGAGACACTTCCAAAACATGGTTTTTGAACGCTTCAACAGCATCTTCTGGGCACGAAAATCGTTGACCACGCATTTTTTTCTTGATGTGCGGGAATAAAAAGAAGTCATTGGGTGCCAAGTCAGGGCTGTACGGCGGATGACCCATCAATTCGACGTTTTGGCCGGTCAAAAAGGCGCTGGTTTGAGGCGATGTGTGAGAGCTCGCGTAGTCATGGTGAAGAATGATTCGTCTTCTCTTGTTTGTTTTTCGAATTTCTCCGAAGACTTCAGGCAAACAAATTGTGGTGTACCACTCAGAATTGACCGTCCTTCGTTGCTCAAGCGGAACAGTCGCCACATGACCAGTTTTGCCGAAGAAACAGGCGACCATTTGCTTCGAAGTGCTTCTTCCACGAACAACTTTCGTTGGATTTGGCTCGTCTTCGAAGACCCACACGGTCGATTGTTGTTTTGTTTCGGGCTCATACGCATAGATCCAAGATTCGTCACCTGTTACGATCTTATGAACATCTTTTGAAGCACCGCGATCGTATTTTTTCAACATTTCTTTGCACCAATCGACACGAGCCTTTTTTTGAGCGATTGTCAAATTGTGCGGGATCCAACGACAACAAACCTTTTTTACGGTCAGGTGTTTATGTAATATCGAATGTATGCTGGTGGGAGAAATGCCCAAGGATGCCTCTATCTCCCGGTATGTCACATGACGATCTTGCATTATTAGTTCACGCACGGCATCAATGTTTTCTGGCACAACGGACGTTTTTGGACGACCTTCACGGAATTCGTCGTTGAGCGAACTGCGACCACGATTAAATTCGTTATACCAGTTTTTCACGGTGCTATATGATGGTGCTTGATCACCATACAAAGACTTAAGTTCATCGATGCACTCTTGTCTGGATAATCCACGTCTAAAGTTGTGAAAAATGATCGCACGAAAATGCTCACGTGTCAATTCCATTTTTTTTAACGGAATTGAATTGTTCAAAGCTCTGTAAGTTTAACAATTCACGATTAAATGACAACACGTTCTGAGTGATGTTATGCTAAAAAATGTCAACCTTTCCAATGGAAATATCAGATTGCACCTGGCAACACTTATTGTTGCCTAGGCCAGAAATATATATAGCAGCCCTCGTATAGTACTTCGAAATGACATTTAATTATTTGCTTAACCACTTTTGACAAAAAAAGATATTCGAGCCAAAAGTGCCGTTGCGGTCGTTACAAAAAATGGAAGTAGTTTTGGATGTCAATGTGTATTTCCATCTATTTTAGCAAATATTGCATAGTAACAAAAAAAATCGAAATACATAAAGGAAAGAGGAATATTTAAGGATTTTAAAAAGGCTTTAATAAGAGAGGGGTCCATCTAAAAATTTGAAATACGCCCGTTGCGGACGTTACATTGCGGGTGTTACACTTTTTCCTACTATCTTATTTATCCTAAAAAATTTTATCCACATCAAACAGTCTGTTAAGGAGCTATTGACAAACACAGGTATAAATATAAGGTATAATATAATAAATATAAATGAGTGGATGGACCAATTTAACTGAAATTCAGAATGTATATTGGTTTGATAAAGAGAAAACTTTTTATGTACAAATGGACTCGACAGGTGGCACTGGGATGGACTTATTTCGGAAATTTGAATAGATTGACCAAATTAACTGAAATTCAGAATGTATGTTTGTTTGATCATGAGAAAAGATTGTATGTACATTTGCATTAACACAATGCAGATCAATATGCTACTGGCACCGTAACTGCTGACTAACCGCAATACATGGCAGCAGCGTGGAATTATGTTGAAGTTGATGAAATGCTCTTAATATCAGACCCGCCAACAGGTTGTATCTTTGTCATTCATATTTATCTGTAGAATGTTGTAAAAATACATATTTATATATATATTTATTAAGCGCACTATTGGCTCTCTTTACGAACGTACTTCGATTGACGAAAAACTAAAGATTAAAGCAGCTAAATTTAAAAAACCTTGTTTTCTGTTGCGGACGTTATATGCCGAATGCCCATCTGTACTTAACATTATTTATATCTTCTGAATGACTTACCGAGACGTTTTTTACATTTAATTGTAGACAATTGATTAGATTTTAAGTTTATTATAAAATTAAAAGGAAATATGGTGGTTTTTACCATTTTTATGAACATTAAAAAAACATATATTTTAGAAAAACAAATAAAAGCTCGAAGTAGGTGCAGTTTTTGATCTGCCATTGATAAATGGATCACCGAAAACGGTTATGCTTTATATATTTTGAAGGTTAAATAACTCTAAAATTCTGTCCTTGGTATACATTATTTCGGATTTACCCATATGGAGTAGTATTTAAATAATTTGGATGGACCTTGAAAATTATCACACTATAACACCCTATTGTATTGATCAATTTTGACCAAATTTTGCAAATCATAATTTTCTGACTATTATTTTTATTGTATATAATTTGAGCTCATTCAGGCCAAGCTTTTTGGTACCAACACACAAAGTTCCCTGTGGGTCTTGAAAATTCATTCAGACTATTATACCCAAGTTGATGAACCTAGTTTGTCCAAAGTTTGCGAAACATAATACATTAATATTTGATATTCTTGTACAAAGTTTAAAGACCACTATATCTGGAACCTCCAATACAAGAGGTAGGATGGGCCCTGAAAATTCATCACACTATAACACCATATGAACAATTTTGGCAAAACTTAATTTTCTGACTATTATTTTTATTGTACATAATTTGAGCAGAATCGGATCAGGCTTTTGGGTACCCCCCATACAAAGATGCCTGTGGGTCTTGAAATTTCTTCAGTTGTTGCACCCAATTTAATGAAACAATTTTGATCAAAGTGGGCTCTATATTTAACCTTCAAAATATATAAAGCATAACCATTTTCGGTGATCCATATATAAATAGCAGGTCAAAAACTGCACTCACCTCGTGCTTTTATCTGTTTTTAAAATATATGTTTTTTAAATGTTCATAAAAATGGTAAAAATCACCATATTTGCTTTTAATTTTATAATAAACTTAAAACCTAATTAATTGTCTACAATTAAATGTAGGTCAATCAGAAGATATAAATAATGTTAAAAAAAGATGGGCATTCGGCATATAACGTCCGCAACGAAAAACAAGGTTTGTTAAATTTAACTGCTTTAATATTTAGTTTTTCCTCCATCGAATTACGTTCGTAAAGAGAGCCAATAGTGCGCTTAAAATATGTATATATAAATATGTATTATTACAGCATTCTAAAGAAAAATACGAATGACATTCTGAATTTCAGGTTAATTGGTCAATCCATTCAAATTTTCGAAATAAGTCTACACCAGCGCCACCTGTCGAGCCCATTTGTACAAAAAATGTTTTCTCTTTATCCTACAAATATACATTCTGAATTTTAGTTAAATTGGTCCATCCACTCAAATTTTCGAAATAAGTGCACTCCAGCGATACCTTCCGGGTCCATTCATATAATGTATATAATTCTTATATTTATACCTGTGTTTGCCAATAGCTCCATAACAGACTGTCTGATAAGTATACATTTTTTTAGGATAAATAAGACAGTAGAAAAAAGTGTAACGCCCGCAACGTAACGTCCGTAACGGACGAATTTCAAATTTTTGGATGAACCTCTAAATGTATAACTCTTATTAAAGCCTTTTTACAATCCTTAGATATTCCTCTTTCCTTTATATATTTCGATTTTTACTATCCAAAACTACTTAAATTTTTGTTAAGACCGCAACGGCACTTTTGGCTCGAATATATTTTTTGTCAAAAGTAGTTAAGCAAACAATAAAATGTCATTGCAAAGCACTCTAATAACTGTTGTTTGCATTAATGTAGCAAAACATAATGTAACGTCCGCAACACAGGATTTGCCCATATATAGGTCACCGACAATTTTACGTATAATAACTTACAAAAATTAATAAGTACATAAAACATTAAAACTGATTTTAATTCCTAAATTGTTCTTAATTCCGTCTCGTTTTGCTTTGTTTGGTTTTTCTAATGAGATGCTTGTAACTACCTAACATACCAATTGAAATATTATAACAGTTGTGGATTCACAACTACTTTTTAACAAGCCTTGAGAAACTCTTATTATACACAATTGTTTCTTAAGTATACAGACGAAAAGTATTAACAAGTGCCGCTAGGCTCGAGGAGCTCTTGTTATGCACAATTTTTTCTTAAATTCTTTGTTTCGTGATTTGCTGTTAGTGCTTGCCTTGTTGCGCACTCTTCTTTTGTTGAAATTTTTTTTTGTGTTTTGCATTCCTTGATCAAATTTCAAAGTGAGTAAAAGTATAATTGTGTTGTGTAAAAAAATAATGGGTTATATTTCAATAAAATATCTATCAAAAAAGTGTTAGAAGAGAAAAAAAATGAACTTCTTTTAATAAAAAAACAAAAAAATAATGAATCGGAGGAAGATTTCAATATGATTTTCATAAGCTTGTTCTACAATTACAAGGATAAGCTTAAGACAATATTATATTCGTAATCATATTCAACAATTGCAATGATAAGCTTATAGTAAGCGTGTACATTTAATATTATAAATAAGGGTTCCGTTTCGATTTTTCTATAATTGTTACACAAACATTTTACAATAAATTCGAAACTCTTTTTCAACCTTGAGGCTGTTGAGCTTATTATATTGTTATTCTCTAGTCATTTGGTATATTGGGTACTAGAGATCTGCATGAATGCATTCAAAACGGCTTTTGAGAGATTCATACCAAAAACGAATGAGTAAGTTCTCTCCACTCTCTCAAATTAGTTGAGTGAATGTGAATGTTGTTATGAGAGCAACATTCATATAATTCAAACGACGAGAGAATGAATTGAATGTATATGAATCCGACGTACACATGTGTGTTTTCTTTATTTGAACATTGTGCAAATGAATGTATGCGTTGAATATTGTTGTTCAGTTGACAACACGATATACAACTGTAATTCAAATGTAGAAAAGAGGCTTTTGAGTCTATGAAATTCCTATTTGCGAATTTGTTTTTAATAATTGCATTGAAATAAGGTAAAAAATTGATTTTTAGAATATTTATTAAAAAGTTTAAATATATTTATCAGTAAAAACAAACAAAGAAATAACTAATTCTTAACATTTTTAAAATATATGATCTATATGATAATGTAGAAACATTATTTTATTAATATTGGTTATTAGTATTTCAGTTGGTTCAACATCTATTTGCTCTAAAAAAGTTTCCATTATTTCTTTGCACTCCTTTATTGTATTTATTTTATCATGTGGCGAATATTGTAGTAGTTTATTAGCGAGTGGAAATAGGAATAGTGCAATATTATGATATTTTGTTAGGTTTTTTAAAACTGTAGAAGTTAGGAGTTCATTTAAATTGGATTTTAAGTGCGTGATGGTTATATTGTCATTTGCGCCTGTAACGCATTTCTTTTTTAATTTATGGATGTAAGGAATTGTCAAATGCATGGTTGGAATTTTGCAGCTCTCAAGTTTCTTCGAAGCTTCTTCAAATGGCGTTAAAAGGCGCACAATAGAATTTATATTAATGTCTTCTATTCTGTTTATTTAATTTTTGACCTCAAAAAATTGTCCGTCCATATGTCACTGGTTAAAGATTATCCAAAGCATTTATATTTTAATATATCCTCTTTTATTGGACTTAGGTGTGTCTCATACAATGCTGCTATATTTCGTGAAATTGTTGTAGGATGTGGCAACATGTTTTCAACATTTACATTAGGTCCAAACTTTGCTCCGACTTCTATCAAAAATTTTGCAAATTTTTTGATTCCAGAATCTTCAATTATTTTAAATGAACGTCAATTTTTTACTGTTTACTCTGAAACTAGTGTTATAACCTGTTCTTTTGTTTTTGTATCCACATTTATCTCTTCAACATTCTTTGAGTTGCGGGTGGCATCGGTGTAGCATTTGTGTTTTACTAAGTTAGATGTGCTCCCAGTAAACTTATATATAATATATTATAGCATGTCTTACATGCGACGATTTCAGTCATCTCCACTCCGTTATCATCATTTATTTTTGAAAATATATCCCATACTTTGCTGCGCCCTCTTTTAGGATTTAAACTGTATTCCCCATTTAAAATTCTTTTTTTAATTGTTAAAGATCTTACTATTCCAGATTCCGTAACACCAAACATCGTATTCTATGGTATAAAATAATTGAGCGCAAATTATTGAACATTGTTTAAATGTAATATTCTTTGAATCATAAAAACTTACATGACACTTGATGGGATCAACCATCACTTTGCATAAATTAGATTAAATGATAGAAAACTTGAACCAGTTTTTGTTATTTTAGCGCTCATTTAAATTCCCGTTAAATTTCTTGTTTCTTGAGCGTAACACAATGTTAACATTGTTCTGCTACTGCGCAACACACACGCAGAGTGCAGTATGTACCCCGAATATTTCCTCTTCATTCTTTGTTCTCTCTTAAAAAGTCATTCATTCATAGTTAATACCACATTCATTCAAATTCATTCATTTTTCAGTGAATGTTTGAAACATTCACAATGGGTGCATTCAAAAACAACTGAACTCTTAATTCATTGTGCTTTATACCAAAATATTTGTGTACCATTCTTGAGTACAGTATGTGCGAGACAAATGACGCAGCTCTCTATTGGGTACTCGCTGACTGAACCACATCGCTTTTTTAGTTCAGTGTTAGTGTTGAGAATGTGGTGCATTTCCAACGTTAGACTCTTCCCAAACATACCAAATGACTTTAGAATAATATTATAATAAGCTTATCAACAACAGCCTTAAGCTTGGAAAAGAGTTGACCTCGAAAACCCGTATAGGCACAATCACCAGATGTCAAGCATTTATGAAAAATATGTCCGCCATATTGTATCCACATTTTTCTAAATTTGACTCCGTATTCGAAATAGGCGACCCCAAAAACCCCCACAGGCACAATACCATTTGATTTCTAGCATGTTTTGAATGGTCAAGTTCAAACTACTGTATGTATGAAAGGTAAATTTGCCAGAAAAACTATTCCGAATACTACGGAGACAAGGTCGAATTAAATTTTTGAATTGGTACATGCTGATCTATGCCAAACAATGCAAAACAGAACTGTTTGAGCCTCTAATAATTTTTGGAGGCAATTTCGACATACGACAAAAAAATACAAAATGTTGACTAAATAAAAGGTCTATCTTTAAGCAATAGAACAAAACGAATGGAATCATAAAGGCTTGCAGAGCAAAACCCAAACCACAAGTACTCATACACACAAAAAACGGCTAGAAAATGTTTAATTTATTGAAGTAATGACAATGTATCTGACCAAGAGCGCTCCATTGGAATATCTTGCTTGACTTCTCTATTACTCCCACGCAATTTGTATGTGTGCTCACATAAGAAAAAACTCTAGAAATTGAAATACAAAAAATCTAAATGCAAACGGTTTGCTGTGTAATATGAAAACATGTACATACGCAAACAACAAAAAACTGATGTTTTGTATGATGAAAGTTATGAAAAGTTGTTGACCATTGAAACCAGAGCACAGAGCCGGACTGCGGTAAACAAGAACACCAAGTGGTAATCGATACTTTTCAATTATGATTGATGAGTTCACATATAACGTACACCGTTTATAACGAACAATTTTTTTCCCAACTACGCCTTAGCAAGAGTACGTATACACTATGACACAATTTAATGGTCATTGTCTCGGGGGTGAACCAAACCAATATTAAACGATAGCATTTGACCTCAGTAACAAAACCCTAAACTCCATTTTGCCCCACTACGTCACAATTTTTTTTTACGGTGGTTTGAAGTTTGATTTTTTTGGTCAAAAGTAAAATCAATGAATATGAAAAATCATCTGTAAAAGTACGTTTGGGGTATTTTATGTCTTCGGGGACCTATATTAAAAAAATCAGGGGAATATTTTCTCGGATCATTTTAACCCTCTAGCTACCTCCCGTATGGGACATTTTTGGCCCAATTTTGAAAAACTATTTAAAAGTCAACTTTGGACGGAGGTCAAGGTAGATAGAAATATTCTCCGGAAAATTTCACTAAGAGTCACCGAAGACAAATAACCTGTACGAGTCAAAGGTTCCAAAATAAAATCAAAATGACATGTTAATGAAATGTTAAAAAGTCTATTTTTGAGCAAACAGTGCTACGCACTTTTTTGGGAGTGAATTAAACCAATATCAAACGATAGCATTTGACCTCAGTAATAAAACTCTTAACTCCATTTTGATCCACTACGTCACAATTTTTGTATACAGTGGGTTAAAGTTGGATTTTTTAAGATAAAAGTCAAATAAAAGAAAATGAAAAATCATGTTTAATTAACTTATCAACTAACTTAACACCGGTGTGTTTGGGCATGTTTAAAATAAGTTAATTAATTGCATTAAAATATTTAAACAAAAAACGCTTCTATTTGGGATTATGTTGCAAATTTTTCCCAAAATCGTCTAATTTTAATATTGCAGCTTTTCTTACATATCAGAAACAAACAGCAGTTATAGCAGTTTTTATTAAAAATAATGTCAAGAATTGCATTAAAATATTTAAAAACCGCTTCTATTTGTGGTTATGTTGCATTTTTTTTTCTAAAAATTTTTATTCAGTGATTGCGTACAAATTTCTGTTTTCACAACCATTGAACCAACCATTCCTTCGAATAGGCGGAAGGATCTAGTGAAGTTAGTCAAGTTGTTTTTTACAGTTAATAATTTTTAAAAACATTTGTTATATGTATATTAATTTTCTGTTTCTTTACATTTTTAGAATTTGTCTACTCATGGCTCAACATTGCGTTAACTCGCGCAACTATGAGCAGGCCTTGGTGTGCTTCAAAGAGTGCCTCAAATACGATCCAAATGATGTTGAGATTCTAACGGCTCTTAGTCGGGTCCATATGCAGATGAATTCCATGGATTTATGTCGTGAAGTTAGTTTGCAAATCCTGCAGATAGATAGCAATAACGAGGCGGCATCTGTTATGATGGCTGATTTATCATTTCGAAAGGTGAATTCAATAAGTTTTTTTCTCGGAATTTGTGTCTTTTTTGTTGAATTAATATTTTTGTAATTTTAGATGGACTTTGAAAATGCGGCTTATCATTTTTCACAACTGTTGTTGGCACAACCTTGTTACTGGACCGCACTAGCCAGACTGATTGAAGTAATGAGGCGATCGGGGACGATGGCAGATGCTTTATCCTTTATGCAACGCGCCGAGCAGACAACTCAGAGTCCAGAACAGACTCCAGGTCTAAGTTACTGCCGAGGGCTGTACGAATGGTATAATGGGAATCCGAATGGAGCTTTGCAGAACTTCAATGCGGCTCGAAGAGATTACGAATGGGGTCCGCAAGCTATTTTCAATATGATCGAGATTTGTATTAACCCTGATGGCGACATTCCAAGCGGAAATGATCTATTGGAAACAGGAGATAGTGGTGATTTTAGCGACAGTCGGGCAATAGCGTTGCGAACTGCCGACAGATTGCTTAAGGAGTTGAGGCCGCGACCAATTTTAATGGATAATGAGGCACTCAATCATCGTCTACTTCATAATTTTTTAAAGTTGGCCTCAAAACAGAAGTTCCAAGTTGAATCAGTGCTTCAAGATTTTACCGAACTGGCCGCCAAAGACGAATTTCAGAATAGTGTAGGCCCAATTTTAGGCATGGCAACAGCTCTTGTCCAGTTAAAGCAAACTCAACGTGCTAAAAACCATTTGAAGCGCATCGCTCGCATGCCTTGGAATTTTGAAGAGGCGGAATATTTAGAGCGCAGTTGGTTGCTACTGGCAGATATTTATATAAACGCCAATAAATTAGACGTCGCTGAAACTTTGGTTGAAAAGGTTCTCGAACATAACAAGTCCAGTGCAAAAGCTTTTGAATTTGCTGGCTATATTGCGGAAAAGTCTCAACAGTACGCAGATGCTTCGAAACATTATTATAATGCATGGAATTGTAGTGGAAGATCTAAGCCACACATTGGTTACAAATTGGCTTACAGCCACATGAAGAACAAACATTTTGCAGACGCAATAGAGATATGCCAGCAAGTTCTTAAATTACATCCAGATTACGCTATAATTCGTAGAGACATTTTAGACAAGTGTCGGAATAACCTACGCCTTTAAAAATTCAATGTTTCAATTTAATATTTTGCACAATAAAAGCACGACTACTATTTCTTTGCTCACCAATACTATTTGAACACAACAATTTAAACGCTTTAATAAATAAAATTATTAAAAAAAATTTACAGTCTATCTTTCTAAAGATTATATTATTCTCATCGTTGTTTTTGTATTTATTCGGTCTGTTATTAGAACTTTGTTTTGGAATTTGTTTCAAGCTTAAGACCAGTGTTTTTGAAAGAAGTTTATAGCAGAATGATATTCTCATAATGCCAGGCAGTCTGTACAGCTGTTTCGGATTCAGCCACGAATCCTCGTCAGCAGACTTTGGTATAATGGTTGCAAATTGTTCATCAAGTCTTATTCACCAGAATCTCACATCGAAATGAGAATTCTTTCTTGAGTGCATAGACTCGAAAAACTTCACGACCATTCACTACGAGAAACCATTTGCTAAACAAAGCAAAACAAGAAAGAAGTTTACCAAATGGTTTCTCGTAGTGAATGGTTGTGAAGTTTTTCGAGTCTATGCAGCGAAATGGGAAGCAATGTTTTCATGTAATTTTTTTTTAATTATGTGTATTGATGTTCCTTTAAAATGGCTAGCATTGTAGACATTAAGGATTTATATATTTTTTTTATTTAATAAAAGAGATGGTCGCACGTGACATGTCGCACGTGACACTTTTTTCGATCACCATATTTGTGATCTATATTTCCATATTGTGATCCATATTTGTGCTCTATAATGAAATTCAAATAAAAAAACTATGCATAAGTCAACCAAAATATTTATTCAAACATAATAATAAAAAACTTAAAAAAATTTTATGAGTATGGATTTGTGAAAGTATAACAAACATTATTGAATTTGATTATGAATATCAAGCACTGTTTTTTTTTTTGAATAGGCATAATTTTCCGCAAAATCTATTTGAATGGCTATTTCCGTAGGTTTTAAGTTGATTTTAGTCTCCTCAAAATATTTTTGTTGAGCTCTTTTCACAAAAAAATGAGTTATAAAGGAGGGCAATTTTTTTCCACATCAATCCGAAAAAGTTCCAATTGTATTAGTAAGGAGAATTTGATTACCGATTTTCTTCCAATTCTGCCAGTTCACTTCATCTTCCATATTTGAGAAATAATGTAGAGGAATGTATTCATTTTTTAAATCTGTTAAGCACTCATTGCATTTGCCGGTCATGCAATTTTCATTCTCAATGTTGCAGCAAACAGATTTAAGAAAGCTTTCAAAGTTTCTAGGAAATGTAGGTATAAATGTAGGCAACGCATCCTCCACTTTTTTGACAGCTTTCGCCAACGTTTGCTTGCATTTGATTTTTTTAATTTTTGCAGTGTTCTCCGGACTTCGTCGTTTGCGTATGCGATCATCCTGTCTTTTTACTTCAATAATTTTATTATTTCCTTTAACCGAATCTTTCCACTTTTGCCTATTATTTCGCATTCTTTCCCTATTATTATTATTTTGCAATTTAATTGCATCTTCCTTTAACTTTTCTCTATACCGCTTACATCTATTTTTGTTTTTTTCGTCGTTGTTTGTGCTCATCTACAATTTAAAATTTGTAAAGTGCGTATTTACAGTAATAACACAAGGGAACAAAATTGAACTTTTTGAGTGTTGTTTGGAATTCTATAGCTGTTTTTTACTAATTTGAGGTCGCTGATTTTAAATCTAATCTCCATTTTTCTCCATCAGCTCGAATTTTTTAGTTACAGGTACTAATCGTATTTTCGCCTATATTCCAAAAAATTATAGTTCAAAAAATCATAATTTTTTTTTCATAAGCCGGATTTTAAAATTTTGTTTTTTTTTTAAAGATAACGTTGTTACCTTTGAAAAAAATCAAATTTTTTAATATCAAAAAAAAAAATGGCTGAGTAAAGGCTCTTTTATTAAAAAAAAAAAATAAAAAATTACACATTTTAATTTTCTTCACGCTGAAAGTTAATCGGTTGGGGGTAAATTGTTCTTTTTATTAGCTTTATTGAATATCATATTAAAGTAGCTTTCTAAAACATGTATTTACGTAATAATCGATTGAAAATTGAATAAGCTATGCTAATTTCGGTGATTACAGATATTTCGAGTTTTTTTGTTTCTACCCAAAAAAATTAAAATTTTGTATTTTTAAAAATCATGACAAATTTGCAAATTTATGTATAGTTTAATTTATAGTTTTGCCTCCTATTACAATATTAATTAACTGACCAAATTTAATTAATCGGCAGGTTTCAATTTGGAAGTTAAGGGAGAAATAATCACCCCTATTACCGTAGACGTCGTCGACATCGTCGTCGTTTTTATGTCAACATCACTTCGAGTCAACATCGTTGTCACATCAATGCTATTTCGGTATTCTGTAACTACTATGAGACGACGTCGACTGGTAATCGATAACATGAAAGAAATAACAACAGCTGATGTAACATTTGTACATCAGCTGATTCATTTTGACTTTTATTTTCTGTTGTGAAGAAATGTATTTTGTGTCCGATTCAGATTCAAGCGATGAGGGAAGTAAAAATAATCTTATACTGGAAAGGATAATACTTCGACTATGATCCGATGATCTTTAACTTGCCAAATAACGAGTATGTTCATCGGTGTTAGAATCGTAATTTGAGGTTATCTGTTGGCCGGCCTTCCAACTTTTTTTTAGATTCTAGAACTACTTAAGTCTTAATAAGGCAGCATTTAATAGAAATAGTTCCTATCATGAAAAGTGAACTCAGGACATATGTTACAGTCATAATTAAGTTGTCAGCAACATTGAGGTCCTTTGGACAGGGGCCTTACAACCTAAGTGTAAGTGCAGCCAGTAGTTGCAAGATTCCTGTCTGAATGCATTAGAGAGGTGATTTGTCCACCTTGGATACAATTGGAAGTAACTGAAGATGACAAATCGGAAGCATAAACTAAATTTTTTTTAACAAAACAGGATTTACTGGAGTAATTGGATATGTCGATGGAATCCATATCAAAATTTTTGCTACAAATAAAGAAGACCAGATTCGTAACTACAACCGCAACGAATTCTTAAAGGCGCTCCAAAGGAATTAAATTGTTTTTCACTAATTTTCTCACATTACCCCTTAAAATTAGACAAAATCCTTGTACCTATGAGGGATTTTGTTTCCAAGCCCCTATTTGTTACTCGACATTGTTATTCTTGACGTCATTAAACAAAACCTTTTTTTAAATTTACAAAAACTAAAGTTATTCTTTCAAATTGTTTCAAGTCGTTACTAACAACTGTGACGACAGATTCAGAGTCGTTTCGATTCAACGTCTTCGTCACATTTCCTTACAGAATACCAAATTTGTGTCAATAGTAACCGATAGTTATCGAAAACGACTACGAGAATACCGATTTTACAGCGTCGTCACAAGACGACGTCGTTTTGCGTCGACGACGTCTACGGGAATAAGGCCGATTAATTTTCTAAAAATAGGTCATTTTGTATGGGAGGTACCAGAAGGGGTGATCCGATATAGTGCAAATTCATTCCTGATTCATATTTTCATAACCGTAAAACTTTCGCATAGTTTGACTGAATTCAGTGTACTTACAAAAAAGATATGTATGTAATACTATTGGGGAGAGTTCGGTCATTTGTATGGGAGGTACCAGAAGGGGTATGGCAACGGTTTCGGTTTTTTTAGGGGTTGTCTACTTTTGCAAGATAAATAAACTGACCAAATTTAAATATCCTCCGGTTGTCCGTTTGGCAGCTATCGATGATATATTAATTATCCAAAAATAGGTAATTTTGGATGGGAGGTACCAGAAGGCGTGGGGCTATTCCGCCCATTTACAATCCCATAAGTTAGTTTCGAAAAATATTAATACTAATAAATTTTCATAACGATCCGTTAAGGTTTGCTCGAGTTACACTTTCACAAACATATTAATAAATATTATTTCTGTATGGAAATCGCGATTTTTGTAAATTTAGTTATCTCAGTAAATTGTTGACAAAATCAAAAGTTGTGCACAGATTTCAATGAAATAAAGCTCATTAGATTCAAACTATATTAAACTAAATGTTTTAAGACCAACACTGTAATTTTTATTGCATTATTTTTTTATGAATTTTTAAAAAACAATTTTTTTTTTTTGTAAAGTTTTTGTGTTTTTTTTTTAAAACTACAACGATATCTCTGAAACTACTAGGCCAAATCAAAACAATGTAGGCACGGGTTAAAGATAATTTTGTTGATGAGTTTAGGTTTTTTTTTTTAATTGAATATGGTGAACCGTTTTCAAGTTATTTAAATATTTGTTGTGGAAGTACCTTTGTTTTGGAAATAACGGTATATCGCGAAAAGTCGAGCTGATACGAAAAAACCAAGTGGAGATTTGGATTCAGCGTCCAAAATTACCTTTAAAACAATATTCAGTTCTTTAACAACAAATACCTTGTTCCCTTGTGTAATTGATCTATGTAAGCAAAAAAAAAATTATTTTGAATTTATCACTTAACATGTCGCTCGTGACCAACTTTATACAAGTTAAAGCAACACAAATTTTTAATTTTTTTACCGGTTTTTTTTTTAAATTCGCATAAATAAACTCAATTTATAATAATTATTTTGTTAGCTTTTTTTTTGTTTTTTCGTTCCTTATACTCCTAGAAAGATTTGAGCAAGCAAAGTCGATGCATTATGTATGTGTTTAATAACTGTTATAAAGACAAGACATACCAAAGAAATATCAAAATAAGCAATATTTCACAATTGCGCTCTTTGCATCCGAATATTTCGCAATGAGATATGAATAAATGTAAAATGTATTTAAATTACTTAAATTTGATTGTTTCCCTATGTGAATATGACATCAAACATTGTTATCAAGAACTTTTAATTTTTTCATCTCGGTTGACCTTTTGATGGAAATGCCCATATGTCAAATTTTTTTATTACATTCGTTCTTACGAGTGCGCTTACATAAAAAGCGTTCTTCAAAGCATCAAGCGTAGGCAAAGTGCAAAGTTTACAAAAATTAAAAATGTTGTAGGCATCACCGGCAAAACAGCTGATTGTGTAATTTATTTTGTGCTATCAGAAAAGTGAGAAGTCCGGGAAAAATTTTAATTGAAAATGTTTGAGGAAAAATTAAAAAACGAAATGCAGAAATTTGCTTGCATATACGACAAAACTCATTTCGGGTATCGCAACAAATTAATTAAAGAAAAGGCATGGTCTGTAATAGCGCCGCTGTTGGAAGAACGAGTAAGTAAAATTCAACTATGGATACATCTCTTAAAATGTTTTACATTTAACATTATTTTTTTCTAGCGGAACAATGTTGTGGGCGCTGGATAACTTTGCGCGAGAGATACGTAAAGGAATTCTACAAGTGTGCATCTGGAAGTGCTGCAGTAGATTACAAGCCAAAATGTCAATACACTGAAGCGATGTCATTTAGAAGGACTACGTAAAACCGAAATCGTAAGTATCAATTCCAAAGTCTCGAATAGAAAAACAGCTTGGTTAATAAATAGTTTGAATATTTTTGTCAAATAGAAGAAATACAAAGTGTTAAAGTTCTACAAAAGACACTCATAAATCTGTCTTTTACACAAAATTGGCGACTTAGGAGCTTGTTCTTAAAAAAAGTCATACAAACAAATAACATACTGTTACGAAGTAGAAAAATATTAAGGAACTTGGGGAGTGACCTAGTGCATGGCGTAGGTCTGGTCCAGTACAACTTGAATCGGTAAACAAAAGTTTCCTAACACAAAAAATCTTGACTTACGGTTCAAAAAACGTTTTTTTTTGCGTCTTTTCTTACTTATAAATCAGTCAGCTCTGAACCAATTTTGGTTATGAGGATGCTAGGAAACTTTCGTATACAGATTCATGTTAAACTCGACCAGACCTACACCATGCACTAGATCACTCCCTAAGTTCCAAATAAAACACGGTTCAGATCAAATTGGATCAATGTAAATCAATTTAACCCTTAGATTACACAAGGGAACTGGATTGAACTTTTTGAGTGTTGTTTGGAATTCTATAGCTGTTTTTTACTAATTTGAGGTCGCTGATTTTAAATCTAATCTCCATTTTTTCATCAGCTCGAATTTTTAAGTTACAGGTACTAATCGTATTTTCGCCTATTTTCCAAAAAATTATAGTTCAAAAATTCATAATTTTTTTTTCATCAGCCGGATTTTAAAATTTTGTTTTTTTTTTTAAATATATCGTTGTTACCTTTGAAAAAAAATCAAATTTTTTAATATCACAAAAAAAATGACTGAGTAAAAGCTCTTTTATTCAAAAAAAAAAAAAAATACAAAAAAAATTACACATTTTAATTTTCTTCACGCTGAAAGTTAATTGGTTGGGGGCAAATTGTTCTTTTTATTAGCTTTATTGAATATCATATTAAAGTAGCTTTCTAAAACATGTATGTACGTAATAATCGATTGAAAATTGAATGAGTTATGCTAAGTTCGGTGATAACAGATTTTTCGAATTTTTTTGTTTCTACCCAAAAAAAATTAAAATTTTGTATTTTTAAAAATCATGACAAATTTGCAAATTTATTTATAGTTTAATTTATAGTTTTGCCTTCTATTGCAACATTAATTAACTGACCAAATTTAATTAATCGGCAGGTTTCAATTTGGAAGTTAAGGGAGAAATATTAATTTTCCAAAAATAGGTCATTTTGTATGGGAGGTACCAGAAGGGGTGATCCGATATAGTGCAAATTCATTCCTGATTCATATTTTCATAACCGCTAAACTTACACATAGTTTGACTGAATTCAGTGTACTTACAAAAAAGATATGTAAGTAAGGCTGTTGGGGTGAGTTCGGTCATTTGTATGGGAGGTACCAGAAGGGGTATGGCAACGGTTTCGGTTTTTTTAGGGTTTGTCTACTTTTGCATGATAAATAAACTGACCAAATTTAAATATCCTCCGGTTGTCTGTTTGGCAGCTATCGAAGATATATTAATTATCCAAAAATAGGTAATTTTGTATGGGAGGTACCAGAAGGGGTGGGGCTATTCCGCCCATTTACAATCCCATAAGTTCGCTTCGAAAAATATTAATACTGATAAATTTTCATAACGATCCGTTAAGGTTTGCTCGAGTTACACTTTCACAAACATATTAATAAATATTATTTCTGTATGGAAATTGCGATTTTTGTAAATTTAGTTATCTCAGTAAATTGTTGACAAAATCAAAAGTTGTGCACAGATTTCAATGAAATAAAGCTCATTTGATTCAAAGTATATTAAACTAAATGTTTTAAGACCAACACTGTGATTTTTGTTGCATTATTTTTTTTTATGAATTTTTAAAAAACAAAGTTTGTTTTTTTTTGTACAATGGAAATCGCGATTTTTGTAAATTTAGTTATCTCAGTAAATTGTTTACAAAATCAAAAGTTGTGCACAGATTTCAATGAAATAAAGCTCATTAGATTCAAACTATATTAAACTAAATGTTTTAAGACCAACACTGTAATTTTTATTGCATTATTTTTTTTATGAATTATTAAAAAACAATTTTTTTTTTTTGTAAAGTTTTTGTGTTTTTTTTTTAAAACTACAACGATATCTCTGAAACTACTCGGCCAAATTAAAAACAATGTAGGCACGGGTTAAAGATAATTTTGTTGACGAGTTTATGTTTTTTTTTTAATTGAATATGGTGAACCGTTTTCAAGTTATTTAAATATTTGTAGTGGAAGTACCTTAGTTTTGGAAATAAAGGTATATCGCGAAAAGTCGAGCTGATACGAAAAAACCAAGTGCAGATTTGGATTCAGCGTCCCAAATTACCTTTAAAACAATATTCAGTTATTTAACAACAATTACCTTGTTCCCTTGTGTTATTATTAAAATGTCATTTAGAAGGACTACGTAAAACCGAATAGTTAATAAATAGTTTGAATACTTTTGTCAAATAGAAGAAATACAAAGTGTTAAAGTTCTACAAAAGACACTCATAAATCTGTCTTTTACACAAAATTGGCGACTTAGGAGCTTGTTCTTAAAAAAAGTCATACAAACAAATAACATACTGTTACAAAGTAGAAAAATATTAAGGAACTTGGGGAGCGACCTAGTGCATGGCGTAGGTCTGGTCCAGTACAACTTGAATCGGTAAACAAAAGTTTCCTAACACAAAAAATCTTGACTTACGGTTCAAAAAACGTTTTTTTTGCGTCTTTTCTTACTTATAAATCAGTCAGCTCTGAACCAATTTTGGTTATGAGGATGCTAGGAAACTTTCGTATACAAATTCATGTTAAACTCGACCAGACCTACACCATGCACTAGATCACTCCCTAAGTTCCAAATGACACACGGTTCAGATCAAATTGGATCAATGTAAATCAATTTAACCCTTAGATTATTATTAAAATCTGTTCTCCAATTAATGAATTTTATTATCCTAATTGCCTTTTCTTTTTAGGACAAATAATAATTTTGTTGACGATTTGCACAATGTTTCGGAAGACAGACAATCGGAGGATATATACTATGATGACTTTTGTCAACTTATTGAAGATGATTCGTCTAAATTAGAAGATTTCAATACTAGTGCTTGTAAAGAACCTACCACCCAAAGTATAACAGAGAAACGCAAACAAGCAGTGTTGCCATTTTGGTGCTTAAACATTGTTTTTATTGTTTTTTTGACTCTCCCATACCCTTTTTTTTTCTTCATACCCGTTACCCGAAAAAAATAATTATGGTGCTTTTGGAATTTATTTTCAGTGCTTTTGGTGCGTTTCATCTCTTGGGTATAATTACACAAAGTTATTTTTTCTGTGTACCATCACTGTTAATTCAAATAAAATTGTCATACCTTGTGATAATTTTGACTACATAAAAGGTGATATAGACAATCATATAAATCGTTTTTGCTACCTTGGCTATAACTTCGAAAAATCTTGTGAAGACAATAATGTATCTAGAGATGAAAAATTTATAATTAAAAAAAAAACTTGATTGCGTTTACTCAAAGTCTTGTGACCGAATTGTGGCGATAATTGACCAAAAAATTTGGAGTTCTTTAAAAATTTATCATTATTTAGTATAAGTAATATTTTTAAAGAAACCCAACATTAAATAGTTTCTTTTATAAAAGAATTTATACATGATCCAAATATAGTCACAAAAATGGAAACAAGCCCAAAAAACGTAAAACTTCACAAATGGCAATGCACTAAAAACTGATACATTTTGGATTGATTGAATTCGGTAAATGAGCCTTCTTTTGAAGAATTGTCTAGTTTCGTTTTACAATTACTATCTTTTCCATATTCTAACGCAGAAGTGGAAAGAATGTTCAGTCTAATGAATTTTTTTAAATCCAAAATTAGTATGGAATTAAAATATAAAAATCTTGCTGCAATAATTATAAACTTCCTTCAAGTGTTTATAACAAAATCAATTCAAATGAATGCTATAAAAAATCTAATTATTTTATTTAAACTGTTTTGTGGCCGAATGACTGCGATGACGAGAGTGAAGGCCTTGTATTTTTAAACAATTTTTTTAAAAGTCCAAATGTACAAAAAACTGTTAAGAAGAATGTTATATAATTCATATGTTTTATACATATTATTTTTATTGTATTTTATTTATATAAAATTATTTACGTAGTATATGAATAAACCCAGGTGTTCTCACAATAAAGACTACGTATAACATAATAGTTTTAAATGTAAACATATAATTTTGAGTTAAATAATTAATTTGTGGTTTTTTACAAATTATACAATGTAACGTTAGTATATATATGTTTTTCGGAGATCAATGAAATAAAACAAAACAAAAACAAAATTCATTTCCAACAAAAGCCTTCATTCAACACGGATAACTTTTGTGTTCGAAACTTATCGGATTCTTTTTTGAAGTTGCTTGTAATATCCACACTGGGCAACTTTAGTTTCAGCAACTCCTGACGGTTATTATTTTCAAGTTTGCTTTCAGTGACATTCTAAATGTTTGTTTTGTTTTTACTTTAGTTGTTGTGAAAACTACAATGAGATTTTGTGAAAATTATGGAAATAAAAGAAAATAAACTTTTAATTAAAAGCGTCATTGAATGTATGAGGAGCACCGTTAACCTGGATTCGGATGGTAGCGATAAAGTAGACGCACGTTAGGTTTTTAATTTTTTGTTTTTTTAGTTTAATACATATGTATTTTTGAGACAAATAAAATTTTAGGGTTAGCTAACTTTTGCAAGAAACCTACGCTGTTACCCATCAAGAAGAAAAAGCGTCTGTGGAGGGAATCTTGGAGAAATGGTAAGGAAGATCAAGGGTCTTTTGCGTTTCTGACAAAACAGTTGTTAGTGAATGACATGCCGTGCTAAGAAAATTACTCAAGAGTGAGTAAAAGTCAGTTTGATTTTATACCAAGTCTGGTGAAGCAGGATATAGAGCGTTCAGATACTCGAATGAGGCACGCTATTTCTGCAGAAGAGAAGCTGGCATTGACTTTGCGGTTTCTCGCCACTGATGAGTAAGATTATATTTTGCAAAATATCTTTTTAAATTTTCACTGAACATTTATTTGCAGGAGAGTGTTTCCAAAACCTGGATTACCAGACACGAGTGTCTCAGTCGGCAATTAGCGACAAGATTCCAGAGGTTTGCAGTGCCGTTTTTATACCCTCACCCTACGGGTAGGAGGGTGATACGACCCAAAAGTGTAACACACAGAAGGAGTCATTCAAAATTACTATGCAGCCGACATTACTTACGAACAACACCAAAGTGAGTCTCCGAGTACTGGCAACAGAGTACCCCCTTCTTACTTCTTCCCACCCTGTCCTACGAACTCGAGTCTCCGGCAACTAAAGTGGATGTGGACTAAACATCTGTTTTAAAGACAAAACAAAGAATAAAGGTACGGTCAGATTTGGCAAATATTTGACGAAAACTGTCACATATTTCTTGGCCGCAGCTTTACCACAAAATATTTTTTAATATTAATTTTCTCGCTCTTAAATAATTTGGCGTAATTTTTACTGCTTTTTAATAATTTTGCATTATTTTGCGTTAATTTTCTTGCTTTTAATAATTTCGCACTAATTATACCATCACCCTTAGGGATGAGGGTATATATCATTTGATACGACCCAAAAGTTTTACACATAGAAGGAGTCACTTTAGACCCTAGGTTTCTTTGAACCAACTTCGATTTATGACTTTTTAAGTGGTTTGAGCCATGTCCGTCTGTCTGTCTGGCTTGTGCGCACGATAACTTTCAAAAGACGCAACCAAATGTTTTGAAATTTTGCACGAGTTACTATTTTCCCAAAACAAATTACGTTATTGCAAATGGGCTACAGGGTCCCGCCCCTTCTGGTACCTCCCATACAAATACATCATTCCGCCCACTTTAGAAATCGAGTAATAATATCAATACACCCCAAATTCTGCACTTAAAAAAGCTATAACAGGATAAAGTTTTGGAAAAAAAAATTTTAAGTCTAGACACGCCACTTCTGGTGCCTCCCATACAAATGTACCTTTTCGCCTACTTTAGAGATGGAGTAATAATACCAATAGATCCAACGCGATCGTACCCAAATTCTTTATTTGGTAAAGCTATAGCACGATACAGTTTTTGAAAATAAAACTGGAAGTCTAGCCACGACCCATCTGGTACCTCCCATACACATCTGGTACCACCCATTTTCGAAATCGATTAATATTATTAATAGACCTACCGCGATCGTGCCCAAATTCTGTATTTAATAAAGCTCAAGCAGGATAAAGTTTCGGAGAAAAAATCTGGAAATCTAGACACGCCCCTTCTGGTACCTCCAGTACAAATGTACGACTCCTCCCGCTTTAGAGATGGAGTAATACTATCAATACACTCGACACGTTCGTGCCCAAATTCTGTATTTAGTAAAGCTCAAGCAGGATAAAGTTTTGGAGAAAAAATCTGGAAGTCTAGGCAAGCCCATTCTGGTACTTCCCATACAAATGTAGTGGGCGGAGTGCCCACTTTAGAAATCGAGTAATAATATCAATATAATATACATTTTTTTGTTTTACTGAGGTTGATGGTATATGTAAGTCGGGTTGCCCGACTGAAACTTTCTTACTGGTTTTTATATTTTTAAGCTAATTTTCTCATTTTCTTAAAAATTTTGTATTAATTTTTGTATTTTTACGCCAATTTTCTTGCTATTTTACGGGTTTTTTCAGTTTCGGTGCCATTCAGCCTTGGTTTAATTTCTTTGCAGTGTGATTCTGCCCCTTATGATTTCGCTATTCTCCCCGTTGATTATGGGAATCGCTATAATTTATAGTATTATATTGGTGTTTTCCACCCAAAAAGCTTTGGTGTAAGCAGTTTTAGACTATGCGTTAGATTATCAACATTTACCTCCATCGATAATCTTGAACAGGCTGCCTTAACGCCCCGATTGTTTTTGGATTGATCTGAAAAGTCGATAGCACAACCAGGATTCGGTTTCGGCTATTTCAAAATATATTTAAGTTTCTCCTTTAATTCGCTTTATTCAAACTATCACTTTAATCCTACCTTAATTTTTCCGCCGTCAGCGTAAGCTCCTTCCTAGTAACAACCCTCAGATGTGATAATCTTCCTTCAATATTTTGTATTCCACTTCAAACAAAATTATGTAGCACATGTACGACCCAGATCTAAATAAAAAAACAAATATTAACGTTTACACCCACTCTTCGTTCAGGTCACTTAATCACATTCTTACTTTCTGTTTTTTTAATAATGTTCTCGCTTATCACTACAGATGTAACTAGACTGTACCTTCCTTCCTTATTTTGTCTTTAACATACCCTATATGTCTATTTCACTCAAATCGTCCAGTTCTTGCCATATTTATTTTTTTTTATTTTAAACTACCACTTAATTTCCCAAGCCCTATGTCCCTTTTCTCAAGCGACAGCTAATTTTCCCATTACTTAAAAAAAAACCGTCATTTCATTTTATTTTTCGTTCTCTTAAGTTTCCCTTGGCAACGCTATTTCAAGAATGAAGGCGTTATTACCGACAACAGTTTACTACGACAATAACAACTCTGTTACATGCCTTAAACGATATACCAACAAGTATAATATGGTGACCTTAAGATCAGACACAATAGACCAACTACAAAAACCATAGGGATTCCATTGTCTGCGCCCTTGTCCTAAAAATCATCCAATAAAACATCGAGAAGACCTTAACGTCAAGTTCTTTTCTGCATTTTATTTGTCATTTCTCAATTTTAGACTAACTCAATTTGAACTATGGAAAGATACACAATAGAGAGCTGCGTTGGTGCATTCATTTGTCTCGCCACATACTGTACTCAAGAATGGTACACAAATATTTTGGTATAAAGCACAATGAATTAAGAGTTCAGTTGTTTTTGAATGCACCCATTGTGAATGTTTCAAACATTCACTGAAAAATGAATGAATTTGAATGAATGTGGTATTAACTATGAATGAATGACTTTTTAAGAGAGAACAAAGAATGAAGAGGAAATATTCGGGGTACATACTGCACTCAGCGTGTGTGTTGCGCAGTAGCAGAACAATGTTAACATTGTGTTACGCTCAAGAAACAAGAAATTTAACGGGAACTTGAATGAGCGCTAAAATTACAAAAACTGGTTCAAGTTTTCTATCATTTAATTTAATTTATGCAAAGTGATGGTTGATCCCATCAAGTGTCATGTAAGTTTTTATGATTCAAAGAATATTACATTTAAACAATGTTCAATAATTTGCGCTCAATTATTTTATACCATAGAATACGATGTTTGGTGTTACGGAATCTGGAATAGTAAGATCTTTAACAATTAAAAAAAGAATTTTAAATGGGGAATACAGTTTAAATCCTAAAAGAGGGCGCAGCAAAGTATGGGATATATTTTCAAAAATAAACGATGATAACGGAGTGGAGATGACTGAAATCGTCGCATGTAAGACATGATATAATATATTATATATAAGTTTACTGGGAGCACATCTAACTTAGTAAAACACAAATGCTACACCGATGCCACCCGCAAGAATGTTGAAGAGATAAATGTGGATACAAAAACAAAAGAACAGGTTATAACACTGGTTTCAGAGTGGACAGTAAAAAATTGACGTTCATTTAAAATAATTGAAGATTCTGGAATCAAAAAATTTGCAAAATTTTTGATAGAAGTCGGAGCAAAGTTTGGACCTAATGTAAATGTTGAAAACATGTTGCCACATCCTACAACAATTTCACGAAATATAGCAGCATTGTATGAGACACACCTAAGTCCAATAAAAGAGGATATATTAAAATATAAATGCTTTGGATAATCTTTAACCAGTGACATATGGACGGACAATTTTTTGAGGTCAAAAATTAAATAAACAGAATAGAAGACATTAATATAAATACTATTGTGCGCCTTTTAACGCCATTTGAAGAAGCTTCGAAGAAACTTGAGAGCTGCAAAATTCCAACCATGCATTTGACAATTCCTTACATCCATAAATTAAAAAAGAAATGCGTTACAGGCGCAAATGACAATATAACCATCACGCACTTAAAATCCAATTTAAATGAACTCCTAACTTCTACAGTTTTAAAAAACCTAACAAAATATTATAATATTGCACTATTCCTATTTCCACTCGCTAATAAACTACTACAATATTCGCCACATGATAAAATAAATACAATAAAGGAGTGCAAAGAAATAATGGAAACTTTTTTAGAGCAAATAGATGTTGAACCAACTGAAAAACTAATAACCAATATTAATAAAATAATGTTTCTACATTATAATATAGATCATATATTTTAAAAATGTTAAGAATTAGTTTTTTCTTTGTTTGTTTTTACTGATAAATATATTTAAACTTCTTAATAAATATTCTAAAAATCAATTTTTTACCTTATTTCAATGCAATTATTAAAAACAAATTCGCAAATAGGAATTTCATAGACTCAAAAGCCTCTTTTCTACATTTGAATTACAGTTGTATATCGTGTTGTCAACTGAACAACAATATTCAACGCATACATTCATTTGCACAATGTTCAAATAAAGAAAACACACATGTGTACGTCGGATTCATATACATTCAATTCATTCTTTCGTCGTTTGAATTATATGAATGTTGCTCTCATAACAACATTCACATTCACTCAACTAATTTGAGAGAGTGGAGAGAACTTACTCATTCGTTTTTGGTATGAATCTCTCAAAAGCCGTTTTGAATGCATTCATGCAGATCTCTAATACACATTCGAGCAACGCGTTAAAGTTACCCAGGCTTATTATGAAAATGGGCGTTCAAATCAAAATGCATATCGTGCACTTCGTGATTTTTTCGGTCAATTTAATCGTCCAAATGTGCGTACGATTGGGAAAAACGTCTAAAAATTTAAGCAAACCGGGTCTGCAGGAGATTTGAAAACACCAGTGCATGTGCGTACAGCTCGTACTGCAGAATATATTGTTGCTGTTCGCGATAGTTTGGTTGAAGAGCCGTTCACCTCACTTTCAAGGTGCAATTGACTCAAGAAATAAAGCCTCTTGACCATTTAAAACGTCGTCAATGGTGAGAATAGTGGCAAGAAATGGCAACGATAATGATAAATTTTCGAAGAAAATCATCTTCAGTGATGAGGCACATTTTCACCCCAATGGATTCGTCAATAAACGGAATTGCCGCATTTGAGCGAATGATAATCTAAGCGTGATTGTCGAAAAACCAATGCACCCACAAAGAGTGACTGTTTGGTGCGGTTTATGGTCTGGTGGCATCATCGGGACGCATTTTTTTTTGTCAAAATGAGGCCGGTCAGGCAGTTACTGTCAGTGTTGCCATTTTGGTGCTTAAATCGCTGTTTTTGGTGCTTTTTTGACCCTCCCAAACCCTTTTTGTTTCTTCATACCCGTTACCCGAAGAAAAAATGATAATGGTGCTTTTGCTTTGGGTATAATTACACAAAGTTATTTTTTCTGTGTACCATCACTGTTAATTCAAACAAAATTGTACCGTTTAAATTACATCGCACTAAATGTTCTAACATAATAACAAATGTAATAGCTCCTTTCTTCATGGAAAAGCTTGCAGCAGATATGAAAGACAATGCCTTCAGTCTTATATTAGATGAAGGAACGGACATATCTGTCGAAACACATTTTAAGGTCTAATTGATTTAGGTACGCCTGATGAATTACTTCTGACGTTGGAGCGACTCCTAAATATTTTTTAATTGGATTTTAAATATTTAGTGGCAATCGGCACCGATAACGCTGCAGTGATGACTGGTGTTAATAACGGTTTGTACCAAAAGATAAAACTCAAGTATAATTTAAAGAACCTTGTCTTTGTTCGTTGCGTGTGGCACTCGCTTCTATTAGCTGTGTGCGCCGCTACAGAAAGAATTTTCCCAAATAAATTGGAGTTCCTTGTGAAAGAAGAAAGAAAGGCTTATGCCAAAAATTTTAAATTGATAAATGATGATAGTTCCAACCAACAAAAAATTCCAATGATGGCATATACCAGGTGGTTGTCGATCGAAAAGGCTGTTAATGTAATTTTAAAAATGTGGCTCGAGTTAAATGTACGTTTTAACGCAACAGCTGATTGTTCCTTTGTAACAAATATATAAAGTGATATGTATAATGATAATATTAATTATGTATATTTGTTATATATGGGTTCAATCTTGGGTGACGTCCAGAAAGTTAACTCAGCGTTCGAAGCGGATAATGCTGATCATGTTAGGTTGTATTACGATTAATATGATTTCATCAGAGGCCTAAAAAATAAAATTATCATACCTTGTGATAATTTTGACTACATAAAAGGTGATATAGACAATCGTATAAATCATTTTTGCTACGTCGGTTATAACTTCGAAAAGTCTTATGAAGACAATAATGTATCTAGAGATGAGAAATTTGAAATTAAAAAAAAACTTGAGTCTTGTGACCGAATTGAGTTAAAAATTGCCAAAAAATTTTGAGTTATTAAAAAATTAATCGTTATTTAGTATAAGTAATATTTTTAAAGAAACCCAACATGAAATAGTTACTTTTATAAAAGAATTTATACATTTATACAATTTATATATTCACAAAAATGGAAACAAGCTTAGAAAACGTTAAACTTCACAAATGGCAATGTATTGAAAGAACTGATACATTTTGGTTTGAAGTTTATAATTTAAAAAATTCGGTAAATGAGCGTCTTTGCAGAGTTGTCAAGTTTTGTTTTACAATTATCATTTTTCATTTTTCATAACGCAGAAGTGGAAAGAACGTTCAGTCTAATGAATTTTTTTAAATCCAAATTAAATAAGGATTTTAAATAGAAAAATCTTGCTGCAATATTTACAAACTTCCTTCAAGTGAATGCTATAAAAAATCTAATTATTATATTTAAACTGTTTTGTGGCCGAATGACTGCAATGACGAGAGTGAAGTCCTTGTATTTTGAAACAATTTTTTTTTAAAGTCCAAATGTACAAAAGGCTGTTAAGAAGAATGTTATATAATTCATATGTTCTTTATGAATATAAAATTACATATGTACGTAGTATATGAATATAACCAAGTGATCTCACAATAAAGACTACGTATGACCTTATAGATAATAAATGTAAACATATAATTTTGTGTTAAAAAATTAATTTAAAAGCGCAGTGGTTTTTTACCCGTTTTGAGGTAGTTTTTTACTCAAATTAACGCTTTTTTAAATGGTTCATAGTGCTTTTCAATGTCCAAGACTTGGCAACACTGGTTACTGTGAATGGTGTTCGCTGTCGTGAGATGATAACGAACTTTTTATGGCCCAAATTGAAAGATATGGATGTTGACGATTTGTGGTTTCAACACGATGGTGCCACTTGCCACACAGCTAACGAAACTATGCCTCATTTGCGCGACAAATTCAATGGCCGTGTTATCTCACGTGTTGGCAATGTTAATTGGCCGCCAAGATCAAGTGGTTTGACACCTTTGAGCAATTTTCTTTGGGGTAATATGAGAGTAAAGGTGTACGTCGATAAGCCAGCAATAATTCAAGAGCTAAAGCATGAGATAATTCGGCACATTAACGTTAAAGAACCTCAATTATACCTCAGCGTCATCGAAAATTTGAATCATCGGCTGGGGGTTGGTTTTTGCCGATATTTTGTTCCATATATAATTGAACCACACCAATATTATCATAATAAAAAGAAATGACAATAATTCCCTAACTAATTTGTGGTTTATTCAAATCAACATCGGTCCTTTACTATGACGAGCCACCCAATGTGCACAAACGCGGACAAAACGGAATCCGTGAAATCATAATTATAGTAAAATTTCTCAAACTTGGTTGAAAATGGATTCATATTATTTTCTTTTATTGTAGAAAGTATTATATAATTGCAATTGAATTTTTTAATTGTGTCAATTTTGAACACTTTTTCATTATATGATTTTCGTTTCCGTTTCTGATCCGATTCTACGGAAATTTTATCCGAATCGGATTCCGGATCCGATCCGGAAATTCCTTTTTAAAAGTGGATCCGTTTTTAAAAAGGAATTTCAAACGAAATCGGATCCGATCCGGAATCCGATTCGGATAAAATGTCCGTAGAATCGGAGCAGTACACCGCATGGCACACTGGGCAAGAGCTCATTGCTCCACACACACACAAACAAACGTTGCCCAGCTCTTTGCCATCCGCAACACCTTTAGAAAAGTTGAGGAGAAAATCGGAAAAGTGCTCGTGTTGTCTTAAATCACTTCAAAAATAAGAATAACATTGAAAGAAAATATAGCAAGTATATTATCGCCAACAGACAAGCGTGCAATTTTAAAAATTGCATCTAATTCCTCTGATTCCATACCAAAAATTAAGGCGAAAACCGGAGTTTCTGTATTTCGACTGTTCGACGCTTGGTAGTGAAAGATACCCAGTAGGAAGTTCGTTCATACACGACTTTATCGTCAAAGGGTCCTCAAGACAAAATGTGAAAAATGTATGTACTTGTCGTCAAAACACTCGGTTGAAGACAAGCTGACCGACAAAATACTAATGTTGTCGTGCATCAAACACAATCAACAAAATCTAAGGAAGAAAAATGTGAAATATGGATGTACTTGTCGTCAAAATATTCGGTTCACGATAAGCTGACCGACAAAACTAATATTGTCGTGCATCAAACACATTCAACAAAATCAAATGAAAAAAATCTGTTGCTATGAAAATGGGAACAAAAAAATGGAATCTGACGTAAAAAATGTTTAGTTTATTAAACGGACGAGCAATTTTATAGTTTGAAATCTCGAATGAAAGTGAATGCCGTATAAAAGTTTATATCCTTCACTTCTCTCTTGGTCAGAAGTTTTCCAAAGGTTTTAACAATTCGTCATACTAATAAAAAGCTAAAAAACAGCTAAAAATCTATCTTTTCAAATGGCACCAATGTATATACATACAAAGTCATACTAATATGGCTTGAATGACAATTCAAGACATACATAGGCATCAACGACAAATTGACCGACATTTTCACCCATCAGGTCGTGCATGATTGTGTGGGCGACAGGTCGCTTGTGTAGGCATCAACGAAAATTTGACCGACATTGTCGCTCATCAGGTCGTGCATGACAAACGGACACTTGTATGAATTTTCGTCGACGTTTTGTAAGGACGGTCCCCTAAATGTCATCAACGATTTACTATGGTCATGCACCTATCCTTGAGGATGTCTTGCAGACACTTCCTACTGGGTACTTAAAAACCCCTTATTAAACCCCACTTACAACGAAAAACGATTAGATTTTGCTGAAGTTCACATGATGTGTATTACCGAATGGTACACGGTTGTCTTTTCTGACGAAAAGAAAGTTAACCTGGATGGTCCTGACTGGTATAACTATTATTACCATGACTTGAGAAAAGAAAAAGTAATATTAAGCCGTCGACTAGACTTGTATAGTTCCGGAATACTACTTGTATAGTAGTGAACGGTTGGAACTAGTTCCACATATTCCGCTCTTTTCGTTCCTTTTGCTTTTAAGTTCTTTCTGCTCTTTTCTTTCCTTCTGATCTTTTCGTTCCTTTTGCTTATTTCGTCCATTTGACATTTTCGGTCATTCGTTCACTTGTTCTTATGTTCATATGTATGTATGTAACAATTCTAAAGTGGTGGCATCACCACAACAAAAACGACATACAAATTGTTTTTGTATTTTGCTAAGAATATTGATTTATAAATCCTGTAAACAAAGTCTTTGATTACTATTTTTTTAAACACACCATTTAAACAATTTTAAAATACTTCATAAACTTTTAAGCAGCTCTGACATTTTTCAATATGTTTGTTTGCAAATCGTTCACTTTATAATCCAAAAAAGACTAAAAACTATCAAAACATAGTGAACGAAGTGATGAAAATTAATAAGTGAACGAAAAGATCAAAAGGAACAGAAGGAACGAACTAGTTTCTTTTGATGAACGGAACTGAAAGGAACGATTCACCAAAAGGAACTAGAAAGTCTAACTCTACCGTCGATACAGACGCAATAGTGGAATTATGGTATGTTGTGCCATATCATACTATGGCCGGATTAAACTACAATTTACAACAACAAAATTTAACGCAGAACAATACATAATCATTTTGGAATGAGCTTTTCCGGGATGCAGTGATAATTTTGGACCTTTGCGTTGGATTTTCCAACAGGATAACATATACAACATATACAACGCGAAAAAAATAAAAAAAGATGACAAACACATTAGGAAATTAAATTTTTTTTTCTTAATTTTTTGTGTTTAATATTTTATATAATATAAATATGTTTTATTAGTCCCTGTTTGACAGCTGGTCTAAATAAGTGACGACCAGGTCCATATTTATATAAGGCTCAATACAAAAATTTACATCATCAGCACCTGTGGACAAAAAATTGTTATTAGAGAAAATTCCACAAAATTTAGATTACAATAGATTGGAATGCATAGAATGATTGCTTTGACATTCCTTTAACTTACCTTTATAGTCCCTATTTGGCAGAAGGTCCAAAAAAGTCTCCAGGTCCAGTTCGAAATATGGCTCTATATAAAAATTTACACAATCAGCACCTGTCGACATAAAGTTTTTATTAAGGAATTGTCCACAAAATTTTGATTACATTGATTACAATGCATGATTGCTATGACATTCCTTTAACATACCTGTTGAGTCTCTACTTCACAGCTGGTCAAAATAAGTCTCCACGTCCAGATTTAAATAGGGCCCATATAAAAATTTACATCATTAGCACCTGTTAACAAAAAGTTTATATTAAAGAAAATTCTAAAAAAATTGGATTACAATAGCTTGGAATGCATAGAATGATTGCTATGGCATTCCCTTAACTTACCATATTAGTCTCTACTTGACAGAAGATTCAAATAAGTCTCCAGGATTCAATAAGGCTCCATATCCATATTAACAACATTAGCAGCTGTGAATATAAAGTTATTATTAAAGAAAAATAAATATACAGACGTTCCTTTGACTTACCTTATAAGTGTTTTCTTCATAGCTGGTCCAAAAAAGTTTCCAGGTAAATTTTATATGGGGAACTTCGTCCAACTTTCCGACACCTGTGATATAACCTTTGGAAATATACTTACATATACAGTGTATTTGTAAGCATATATATACACACACACACTAACATATTAACTAAACTTGTTCATTTTTTATTTTTTTAAAAATTTGTTTAATTATTTTAATAATTAAAATAATTGGGGGTTGTTTTTATCACTCTCACTTTATATAATTTTTTTATTAGTTTTTAATTAATCTCGATTTTTTTTCATCAGCCGGAATTTTTTAGTTACAGGTACTAATCTTATTTTCAACTTTGTTCCAAAAAATAAAAGTTTTAAAAATCACAACTTTACTGTTCATAAACAGATTTTCAAAATCGTTCTTTTTTAAAGATGTAATTGTTACCTTTAAAGAAATAAATTTTAAAAAATTACAATAAAATTGTCAGAGTAATATTGTTTAAAAAAATAAAATGTTTAATTCTGCCAACAAAAAAAATTAAATTTTATATTTTAAAAAATCACGAAATATGCAAAACGGAAAAATTACTCTCAGGTTAACCTATGAAAAAATGCGACATGGATCATAACAATCGATTTACTCGAGTTCTAAAGTGGGAAATCACGATTTTTGTCCAATTCTGTTTGCTCAGTAAATTGTAAATAAAATCAAAAGTTGTGGATTTCTTTTTTTTTTTAGTGGAAGTGCCTTCATTTTTGTCATAACGGTATATCGTGAAATGTCGAGTTGATAGAAAAAACGAAATGCTGATTCGGATTCAGTGTCCCATATAACTTAAAAACAACCTTCAGTTCTTAATCAACAAATACCTAGTTTTCTTGTGTTATCAAAGTATTTGGGAATTTTTTTCTTAAAAATAATATCGTGTAAATGTAAATTTTTGCGTTCACGCCATTCATTTATTCGAGCAGTTAACTTTCAAACCATTTGACCCATTTTCCTATGAGAAGGATGCATGACACATCACTTAAGAAACAAAAATCACCGTTTTTTAAAGCTCTCTCAAGCTCAGCGTGCGGGCTTTTCCAGAAAAACGCTCCATAGAGACTAAATTCCCAAGAGCTAGGGTTCTTACTGGTACTGACTTAATGCTTTCTCATAGCCAGCTAAACAAATAAAAACTTCTTTTTGAGACACCCTGTACTTTGCAAAAATATATATTGGTGTAAATTTCTTGTGTACATAAACTCAAAAAAATTGGGGCTTTCCATGCCTTCTTGCAGGCCTGCAAAGGCAGTCAGAAGCCCTTTCCTTCAAATGCAGTCTTCATTTCAAATTTACATAGGGCGCCATGGCCAGGCAAGGCACATTCCATTTCTCATCGAAGGCGTTTCAGTAGGCATGCCTAGTAAGTCCTGCTTGGAGTCCTAAAAACAAGGCCTTCTGTGAGGCATTGCTACTGCAAGAGCATTTATAGAAGAATTGCAATTAAAAAAAACATGCGAATTATTTCCATATTAAATGATTTCGCTCTTTTTACTAATTTTTAATACAAGATTTTGTTACGATTTGTAATAACTATTTTTTTGTATACTCCTGCAGCAGGAATCGAACTCGTAACCTCAGTACTCATAGTTAGGCATGCTACCTATTCGGCTATCACATGATATAGTTGTTGTACTACAAATAGCATACATGTAGTTCTCATAAACAACAGCATCTTTCTTTCCTTCCCTTAAGAGGCCTGTCAACATGTCTAATCGGAGAAGTGACGAGTGCACGGCTATGAGCGTCAACTCTGCCTTCTACTATAGGCCTGTTTAATGCAAGAAAGTGTGCATGTCCTTTGTGCACATCTATGGAATTTTTGGGGGTACACAGTAGGGCCGCTCACAGACCAGTTTTAAGAAGGGAAAAAAGCATGACTTCCGCATCTTTTCTCACCCTAGTAAGAGGCCTCCTTGCAGGTCTCATTTTAGAAGCGAAATGTGCATTTGTATGACCTTTTTGTAAGGCTTATGGCTGGAAAACGAAAGCGTATTTGAATGTCAACAAACTGACTTTGAAGGCATGTTTGCAGACATATTTTTTCAATGCCTCGTCTTTTCCGCTACTGGGTTTGTATATACTGTAAACAATTTGTTAGTCTTAAATGTGCGTTTATTTGGCCAATGTCAGTTAATATCTGTTCCGATGTTTGTTGTTTGTTTTTAAAATTGATTAAAATTATATGAGAACAAAATCTTAAACATTTAAATCATTTTTTTATTCAAATATCGCGCGTTTTTTACAAGGCGTATTGTTTTAAATTATGCAGTGGTAGTAGGTTTGCCAGACGGACTGGATTTGGCTGGATTGTCCAGCATTTTTTATACTTGTCCAGTGTCCAGCTAAGATAAAATTTGTCCAGCTAAATAGTAATTTTGGAAAAAAATTATTAAGCAAAGCCGTTTGTGTTATAAATATCCTTAAATGTACTAATTCAACACAATAACTTTTGAAAAAAAAACTAATAATTTTCATTTTCCCTTCGTTACCATCACTTATAACACATTCGTCAACACTGATTGTACATTTTTGTACAATATTATATTAAAGTATCATCTGTTATATTTTCGCTGTTCTATCATCACTAACACTTCTGCCGACACTTCAACAGCTCATCTCATTGAAAAAAGTAAAAATTTATATTAAGATTTTTGTCTTTTTCATTTTGTGTTTTTTGTTCTTTTAATTCTCAGAGGTTTGAGTGAAAAAGACAATTTTTAAAAGTATTACAGTAGACTACGGATAAGTGCACATCGGTTTTCGCGCGACTTTTTGTGCACTTATGCGGTTTTTGCATTTATACAACACTCGGATAAGTGCATAACTATTGCATATGTACAAACATTGCATAAGTGCACGATTATTGCATTAATACAAACATTAGATTTTTTTTTTATTAATCTGTAACACCAGTTTAGTTTGGACGGAACTTTAAGAAAATTATTTAAATATAAATCTGTTTAATATTTTTATTTATATTTGGTTTACATTACATAACAGGTTTTTAATAAAAACTTATAAAAATCAGTTCAGTTTAAGGTAAAAAAACACAATATTTCATTGTTTTAGTGTTTTTATATTTCATACAAAAAAATTTAAAATATTCAGTTATGTGCCAAAATAAGAGCTGTTAATGAATCATTGCAATCATTGTTTGCACAATTGTTTTTTGCAAAATACATATTAAATGGCACTCAATTCGATTTACCTGAACAACGTGTGCTGAAAAAGTCTGAAATCTTTTTTTGAACCGTGTTTTCTGTTCCAACCTTATATATTTTTTTCTGCAGTTTCTCTTAATCATAATCTTCATTTATGTAGTATGAGAGATTTGCATTTATGTATGCAAAGTTGTACTAAAAAAGTACTTTCAGGTTAGCAAAAGTTGTGCATTTATCCGGTTTTTGCATTTATGCGTGTTGCACTTATCCGTGTATTTTTGTATGTAAAAGTATAGAAAATGCTAATGGCTTCAAGTTCCAGTGCACTTATGCGGTTATTCCATTTATGCGATGTGCACTTATCCGTAGTTTACTGTATTTAAAATCTCAAAAATTGGAAAGACTGAATTAAAAATATTAAGGTTTAATTGTATTACTTTATGTTTTCAACAATGTTAGAAAAATTTTTTTTTTAATTAAAAATTTTTATACAATACTAAACTTGGAATTTTTTTTCGTAGACATTTTTTTAAAAATGTCCAGCTATTTTTGCAAAATCCAGTTTTTATAATCCAAATGTCCAGCTTTTTGCGAATCTGGATCTGGCAACCCTAAGTGGTAGTAACTTATTTCAAAAGTCATAAGAAAATCGCATAACATATTTATTTTTCGTAAATAATTCCCAAAATGGTTTAGTTTTTGTTCGTAATGATCATAATGTACTTTTCCAACAATCTGGAAACATGCTTTATTTATACCTATCCTTAAATCTAACGATGTTTACCGACCAATTGACATACTTTGCTTTCTATCTAAAGTAATTGAAAAGCTCATTTACAAACAAATCAGTGCATACCTCAGCTCCAATTCACTAATGCATGAAAAACAATTTGGATTTCGTCCAAACCACAATGGTAATAGTTCTTTATTGTCAGTACGTAACTGAAAACATAAGGAATGAATTAGAAGATCGTTATATTATCTTTGTTGTCCTTTTAGACCACTCCAAGGCCTGTGATACATAACACATTATGTATGAATTTAAATATTTTTTCAAATTTTGCGCCCACATCTGCTGGTGCACACATCTGCATGGTGTTTCTGAGAAACTTCCATGAACAAAAGGGGTACCACAGGAATCAATTTTAGGGCCAATACTGTTTTCTGCATACATTAAGACTTACCGCAACAATTGTCATTTTCTAAAATACATATCGCGACCTAAAGTTGTGAACGTTGTAAGTTCACTTTTTGCCTAAATGTATTTTTTGATGTAGACCGCAAGATAAATTGAAAACGCATCTGGCTTGAGAAAAAAAACACCAAAAAATAACATATAGAAACAAAGCGAAAAAGTTGTAAGCCCAGCATTTTTATATTAATCATTCTCTGATATTGGGTGTAATCAAGTAGTCATAGCATTCCAATGAAAATGCAAGAGGGCGGAGTCTCAGCGGAGGAATTAACAAGCATTTAGGCATATTTATACCCTTACCCTACGGATAGGAGAGTATATATCATTTGATACGACAACAAATTTTAACAAATAGAAGGAGTCACTTTAGACCCTATGTTTCTTTGAACCAAATTTGATTCATGACTTTTTAAATCATTTGAGCCAGTCGGTCTGTCCATCTGTCTGGCTGTCCGGCTGGTATGCACGATAACTTTGGAAAGACGCAACCAAATGTTTTGAAATTTTGCTTAGTATATATTTCCCTAAAACTACTTACGGTATTGCAAATGGGCTATATGACCCGCCCCTTCTGGCACCTCCCATGCATATACACCATTCCGTCCACTTTAGAAATCGAGTAATAATATCGATACAACCAACGGGATCATACCCAAATTCTCATTTTAATAAAGTACAAGCAGGATAAAGTTTTTCTAATCATATCTTGAAGTATAGCTGCGCCTCTTTCGGTACCTCCCATACCAATGTACCACTCCGCCCTCTTAAGAAATGGAGTATTAATATCCATATAATGGAAAAATTTATGTTTTACTGAGGGTGAGAGTGTAGTGTAGTGTTGTCCGACTGAAACTTTCTTACTGGTTTATTGAAAAACTAATTCAAAATGGAAAAGACCAACCAGAGAAAATAATTATTTATTGTGATGGGTGTACTTACCATTATGTTATGTGTAATGCCTCATTAAATTCATCAATTAAATACAAAGTCTGACAGTATACCTCATGAATAATATTTGTATAACATATTTTTTAAAGAACGCACCAGCAATGAAGTAAGACTGTGTTTTGTTTTGTAATATTAGTATAACATATATAAAGCATTGAAATTTTACTTAAAAAAATATATACTTTCTTCTTAAACAGTAAGAAAGTTTCAGTCTCAGTATACAATAAATTTTCTATTATATTGATATTATTACTCGACGGAGTGGTACATTTGTATGGGAGGTACCAGAAGGGCCGCTGCTAGACTTTCTCCAAAACTTTACCCTGTTATATCTTAACAAAATAGAGAGTTTGGGCATGATAGTGTCGAGTATATTGATTTTATTACTCCATCTCTAATGTGGGCGGAGTGGTAAATTTGTGTAGGAGGTACCAGAAGGGGCGTGTCTAGACTTCCCGATTTTTTCACAAAAAGTTTATCCTGCTTGAGCATTACTAAATACTGAATTTGGGTATGATCCCGTTGGGTGTATTAATATTTTTACTCGATTTCTAAAGTGGGCAATTAGATGTATTTGCATGGGAATCGAATTTGGTTCAAAGAAACCTAGGGTTTAAAGTGACTCCTTCTATGTATTACACTTTGGGTCGTATCAAATGATATATACCCTCCTACCCGTAGGGTGAGGGTATACAAATATAATGAATATATTATAATTAAAAATTAAAAAAATATAATAAAAAAAATTTAGTTTTATTTATTCTTAAAATTTTTTTATAGGAAAAGGCGCTAACTCCAAATCATATCGATAAGTTAAAAAGCGAAAAAGTTCAAAGTCCAAAAAATGCTCCATAAAGTGTATAGTGAATTTTTTCAGAAAAATTTCTCAATATTACCATCAATATGAGCAAGTTACACATAATTGTATTAAAAGTTTTGAAAAAGTAAGTCGTTAAAGGAAAAAGAAAAGTTTTTTGTCCCTCCTGTAAAATATTGAATTTTTGACCTACAACCTTTACAACTTTAGGGCGCGATATGTACGCTGATGACGAGCAACTTTATCTAAGCTGCCCACTAAATTCTATGGTTGAGCATTAGACTGGTCGCATCTTGTATGGGAAAATTTTTTTTTTTGAAATTTGATTGTGTGCGCTGCTTAAAATATGAGGTTTGGTGTAAGAAATTATGTCCTAATTTTTCAGCTCAATCCGACGGTGCCCAGTCGTGCCGAGTGGAGCCCAAAGTTCTCCATATTATCCCAGATAGCGCCGCAATTTTTTTTTTTCTTGAAAACTTAATTTTTTTTTCGGATCTTAAATATTCATGGGTTTCTTAGTATTTTTTATAATATAACTTTTTTTCTTACAACCTATAGTTATCCCGGAATCGGTCGTGCCGAGTGGAGCCCAAAGTTCTCCATATTATCCCAGATAGCGCCACAATTTTTTTTTCTTGAAAACTTAAATTTTTTTCGGATCTTAAATATTCATGGGTTTCTAAGTATTTTTTATTATATAACTTTTTTTTCCTACAACCTATAGTTATCCCGGAATCGGGATAAAAGGGACACGGCATCTTGCGCTGCAATTCAACATTACACACTAGACTGGTCACATTTTGTATGGGAATTTTTTTTTTGAAATTTAATTGTGTGCGCTGCTTAAAATATGAGGTTTGGTGTAAGAAATCATGTCCTAATTTTTCAGCTCAATCCGACGGTGCCTAGTCGTGCCTAGTGGGGCCCAAAGTTCCCCATTCCCCTATTTAATCAGATATTTTTAGTTATACTAGTTAAAAAGTCGGTCCCATAGACCGAAAATCAAAAATCTGACTTCGTTACGATCTTCCGCAGAGAAAGTACTTTAAGTATCCTATGTCATCAGATGGCTTCTGAAAGTTGCGGAAAGAATAGGACATACATACAAACATCCGAACATACTAAGAAATTATCTTATATATGAAAATGAATTGTTGTTCGTTGGTAAGGCCATCACTTGAGAACGCACCGATTCGACTAATTTTTTGTCACACTTTGTAATAATGCGTATGATCTCTCTTATTTTGAATAAATTCAAAAATGTTATTCGGTCATACTATTTATCAGGGTTTTTTTGGGGTTGTGTTACACCAAACCTCATATTTTAAGCAGCGCACACAATTAAATTTAAAAAAAAAATTGCGACCAGTCTATTGAGCATATTGGAAAAATTAATAGTGATTTATCTCAAATTCATTTCTGGGCAATGGCAAATGGACTCTGACTTAATCCTCGAAAATCGAAATGTCTGTTAATACATAAAAGGTATTTTGTTTCTACAAATCTTGATGTTAAGATACTGGCATAGTATTCAACAATAACTAAAGTTGGTCGAATTACAGTAGCTCAGTTGTCGGTCAAAGATACTCAAAAACTAGAGCGTTATTGTCAAAGCAAATCCATACACCTTTTTCAATAAAAGTACTACTTGCAAATTCATACATTCGCTTTGGAATGCACTCCCACACAGCCTCCAAACTATCAGTAACGCTTATAAATCAAAAAAAAATATTATTGATTTATATAAAACCCACGATTATAATAATATCATGCTTTTGTATATAAATTAATTTGTGTAATAGCTTTAATATCATTCTTTACCCTCTTTGAATTGTTAAAACGGTTAAATATTTTACATTTTTTTTTTGGTTGTTTTACAGCCAAAGCCACGATGTCGAAAGAACCCCTAATCGAGCGAAAATCATGCACTCACTTTTGCTTTAAATCGGTAGCCACTAATTTGCGAGTTGTCGTTCGCATAGCCTTACGTGTTGTAAACAAAGCCATTTAACAATTGTCAAACAACAAAGTTGTCATATCAAAAATTCCAATTAAAAACCGCTTAATGCTACAAATAATCGCTATAATCGTAAATAAGCGCTAAAACTATTAAAAAATTACATACAAAATACAAGTCAGCTGGAAATAAATGACAACAAAAACAAAAAAACATCAGATATTTATTAAACAACGACATTGAACGACAATTCATTAGTATAAAAAATTTTATTTCCAGGATATTCAATTATATTTGCTACTGATTCGGCAAATATGCACGTTTGCTAAAGAGATAATAATATTTGCAGCCCTGTCCATTAAATAAATAATTAACTAAATCAAAAACTAGAACATAAAATGTGCAGCGGGGCACTGAAAACATCAAATGAGTTAAATAACTATAAACTGTAACTACTAACTACTATCGAATAACATATAAACCAGTTCAATTATTCTTTTTTGGCTCTACACGAAAGCAGAAACACAAGTGAGTGTTTTTGACATTTGTTTTCGCACAGATGACATCAAAAATAATTAGTGGCTACCGATTTTGTACTGAAATGCTTACGTTTCGTTCGCATAGATTTTCGTTCTAGTTGTCGTTCTAATATGAGTTAGTGGCTTCGAAATCAGCTGTTTGTCGTGTAGAAGCCATGCGAACGTCAACATTTAAGATAGTGGCTTAGGCTGTTAATTTTACTTATTAATTTAGGTTAAAACCGCTTTTCTTTGTGTCAACCCATTATTGAACATTAATAATTCCTGTACTGTAATATTCAGAAACTTATCATGTTGTACAGAATCTATATATATAAAAATGAAATGGTCCACGTATGTAATACCATCACTTGAGAATGGCTGGAGCGATTTGGCTGATTTTTTTTTATTCGATTCGAAATTTTCCGTAGATTGTTTGTGTTGAAAAGGTGGCGCTAATGTGGATTTATATCGAAAATTTGAATGCATGTACCAATTCAACTGAAATTTACAATGGATATTCGTTTGATCATGAGAAAACATTTTATGTACAAATGGACCCGGTAGGTGGCGCTGGGGTCGGTTTACAATCAAAATTTTAACTAATGAGCCAATTTAACTGAAATTCAGAATCTATGTTTGTTTGATCATCAGAAAAAATTGTATGTACAAATGGACCCGGTAGATGGCGCTAGGGTGGATTTATATCGAAAATGTGAATGCATGTACCAATTTAACTGATATTTAGTATTTATGTTTGTGGAACCTTGAGAAAAATTTTTCGGTATAAATTGACCCAGTAGGTATCGCTAGGGTGGAATTTTAATGAACATTTTAACGAATTAAACATCTTGACTGAAATTTAGAGTGTATATTTGTTTTATTATGAGAATTTTTTTGTATATATGGACCAGCAGTTGATTTGGCTGGGGTTGAATTATTTCGAAAATTTAGATCGATTGTCCGATTTTACTTAAACTTAAAATATATGATTTTTTGGCATGAGACAATTTTGAATGTATGTTTGGAACCAGTTGCCGCTGTTTAGCTTATGATACACTTAATTTTTGGAATGTCATTTAGTCACTTTTTTTAACATCATAGTTATTCAGAAGTTTATATATAAAAAAATGTACATTTTGATGTCACCACTAATTGTGAAAACCCAATTTGTCAGAAAATTTCAGGGAAATTTGGGGATTGGCTGTAGATGGTCATCCAGACCGCAAAAAGGCTTAAAGAAGAATGACTAACTTTAATAATGGCGCACTTCCTACAGAATAAGAGAGCTTCACAAAGTGGTTTTTCCCATTTCGAAATTTTAGGGGACAATAACGAAAATAGGAATAACTGTTGATATCACCCAGACCATACGGTTAATGGGTTTGCTGAGCCTAATGAAGGCATTTTTGGAAATTCTTACTCCTTAGGATTAAAAGGTACAATCACCCAGTATACCAACGCAGAATGTTATATGTCAGTCAATCGGCTTAAAAATGTGGTTTTAGAATATATGCCTATCAATAAGTAAGTTTTCATCACATCATAGACGACACTGCTGATCCGTCTTAGCAATTCTTATAATAATATATAATAATCTTTAAGATATATAAAGAACAGAATTTGTCCGCGAAAACCTTGCCCTTTAAATTGAAATATTTTAGAGGTCAAAGAAATAAACCAACCGTTATTAGATTTCAACTACACTCAACATATTTTACAAAAATTTGGAGGCAGGACGAAGTCTGCCGGGCCAGCTAGTATCAAAAAAAAAAACAAATAATGATGGTTATTGTTAGGATAATGTTGTTATTGATTTAAAGAGCTAACAACTGTGACGCCGTTGCAAACATTTTTTAATCAAAAGTTACATTAATTTGTAAATTAGGTTTAAGGACTCAAAGTGGTGTGCTGCAGTCTACAAATTATTATTAATTTTT